>JAOWBP010000001.1:108837864-108854644 GCA_028571105.1 Tragopan temminckii | reverse complement strand
TGGGCAACCTGTTCCAGTGTGTCACCACCCTCTGAGTGAAAAACTTCCTCCTAATATCTAACCTAAACCTCCCCTGTTTCAGTTTAAAACCATTTTCCCTTGTCCTATCACTATCCGCCCTCGTAAGCAGCTGTTCCCCCTCCTGTTTATACACTCCCTTCAAGTATTGGAAGGCCGCAATGAGGTCTCCCTGGAGCCTTCTCTTCTCCAAGTTAAATGAACCCAGTTCCCTCAACCTTTCCTCATAGGAGAGGTGCCCTCTGATCATCTTAGTGGCTCTCCTAAAAAAATAAAGCCTACAGCATCCAAGGTCTCCCATCCAGGTACCTGATGCCAGCCAACCAGGCCTGACCAAGCGTAACTTCTGAGATCAGATGAGATTGGGCATTACCAGGGCGGGCTGTAGGCCTCTTCATGCTGTTGAAGGAACCACAGGACACATATTGCAATTCCACAGCAATACCCCAGGACAAAAACAAAACCAAAAAAACCCCAAACACATAGATCAAATTAATTACTGTCTCAGAAATACGTTTCTGTTTAAAATGAAACCATGCTTTCTGTCATCCAAGTAAATGACATATTGTAGAGTTGAGTTTTGCTGAACATTTGCTCTACAATAATAGCCACTTGGGAGAAACTTATAATGAGTAAAATTCCTAGAATAACATTGGCCTATCAAGTGTAACTAATGAGTTCAATCTAACAATTCCCACTAGAAAATTTCTGAATGGACAAGCAGATACGCCCATTTAAAGCATATTCTTTTTATACCTAAAACTTAAAACTCCCTTAATTAGCTCCAAATTTTAGAAATTATCACAGAATCACAGAATTACAAGGTTGGAAGGGACCTCCAGAGATCATTGAGTCCAACCCCCCGTTATGGAAGTGGAACGGTGGAAACAAGACAGTAGCAGGCAATTCAGAACTTTGCAGACAGTAATTAAAAGAAAGAAGATGTGAAAATACTCCAGGTCTTGGAAGGTAGCAGAGACTGCACTGGCCAATTCTGGTGATGCTGCTGATGTGGACTGTGTTACACTGTGTTCTGGAAAGATGAGAGCTAGAGTCTGTGTTGTCTGTGTCAGGCATTTTGGCCCTGTGGGAGTTGTGCAGGCATCATCTTTGGAATTTCCTTCCTGTTTCTTCCTGCAATCCAAATGATTCCCAGTCAGCACACTTACAATATTTTCTTGAAGAATTTCTTCATTTGCATTTTTCAGGAGAGGATGTGATATGACTGTGATCTATAGAGTGAAATCAGTTATTACACACTTTTGTCTTGTTCTACTATAGACTTTATGCTTACAGAAAGTGAACAGAACAAACTTTGGTTTCGGAAATGGGAAGACTCCCTGAAAAAATGCTGAATGGAGTACTGCATCCAGGAATGGAGTCCTCAGCACAAGAAAGGCATGGAGCTCTTGGAACGGGTCCAGAGGAGGGCCACTAAGATGATCAGAGGGCTGGAGCACCTCTTCTATGAGGAAAGGTTGAGGGAACTGCAATTGTTTAGCTTGGAGAAGAGAAGGCACCGAGGAGACCTCATTGTGGCCTTCCAATACTTGAAGGAATAAAGAGAAGGGGAAAAGGCTGTTTACGAGGGTGGATAGTGATAGGACAAGGGAAAATGTTTTTAAACTGAAACAGAGGAGGTTTAGGTTAGATATTAGGAGGAAGTTTTTCACTCAGAGGGTGGTGACACACTGGAACAGCTTGCCCAAGGAGGTTGTGGATGCCCCATCCCTGGAGGCATTCAAGGCCAGGCTGGATGTGGCTCTGGGCAGCCTGGTCTGGTGGTTGGCAACCCTGCACATAGCAGGGGGATTGAAACTAAATGATCATTGGAGTCCTTTTCAACCCAGGCCATTCTGTGATTCTATAATTTTATGATTATTCAAAATTATTATTATCAAAGCTTGCATAGTTCCAGTTCAGTTCAGTAATGAAACCTGTTTGGGAGTATTTGTAATAAAACATTTGATTTTCTCTTTGACAGAGTGAAGATATACGTCTGTTAAAACAAGAGATTGAACAGGGAGAAAAAGACCTAGAGAAAGTAAAGACTTTTCATGCTGAATGTCTGATGATGGACTGTTATAAAGAAGAAAATAATACAGAGAATAAGTATGTCTTCATACTGCCATGACACTAACAGGACATAGGAACTATCTGCTAAGTTTCTCCTTTGTCACTGTCTTGAGTAACCTCTGATACTGTCCTCTTTAAAGAAAAAGATTGTATATATATATATATATATATTTTTTTTTTAAGAAATAATTACACTAATGGAAAAGAAAAATTTGGGAAAATGTATTAATACTGTAATTCCTGAAATGGTAATAAAATAGTAGGGAGTTTCAAATTATAGGATCGTAGATCATTCTGAGTTGGAAGGGAACCTTCATGATCATTGAGTCCAACCTGCACAGAATATGGAATAACTGAAATAGTGGAATGGAATAATTAATACAGTGAGATTAAAATATTTTACTGCTTCTGGTAAAGATGTTCCCTTCAACCTAGGGAACTGGTAAAAATTATTGTCCATGGGTTGACTTGGTGCTTTATGACTAGAATGTCACTCACGGGAATATGCTAACTGAAACAGAAATTACATACAAATGCATTTGTTTAAAAGAGAGATTTGTTAGCAATCATGATGGATAAAATTCAGCTTACTTTGTCGTGTTTTTGATCTTATATTGCATTTCTGTGTGTTTGTGCCATATTTATCTCTGCTTTTTATCAAGAGATAAGGAAGATCTTCTCATTAAAAATAGTTTGCTGTTCAGCATCAGTCGAAGAACTTGTTGAAAGTCTTATGGTGCAAAGAATGACATTTCAAACAGAGGTCCTTCTACAGCGTAGTGGAGCCAGGCTCCTGGACCACTGTGGCAAAGTTTTCAGTGTGGCTGACTATGCTGATTTCCATCTAGGGAGCAAAGACAGACTTGGAACATAAAGTTAATTATAGTCTCTATAGGAGAGCAGCATTAATAAAAAGGAGGGAAGAGCTTGCCTGGTGCCTCATTCATCTGTGCAGTAACAAAGTACAAAGACAAAAAGTATGTAATCAGATTTTTAAGACAGGAATCTGTTAAAAGCAGTGTGCTAAAATAATGTTATTAAAAGTTAAGTAAATCCAAAGTGGTGTCCTACGTAATGATTTAATATGTATAGAAGGTAAGGTAGGCTCTCAGTATGAAAGTGTAGATGTTTCAGAATTTCCATTCTTTACTTTTTGTGTGTGCATGTATTTATATGCATATATACATATTTATACATGTCAGTTACTGTCACTGCTGATAGTAAGTCTGCTCTTTCCCCCAAAATTCAAAGTGGCTATTACAGAACACTCTGACCTTCTTAAAACTGTGCATGAGGGTAAAGGTAACAAAGATCTTTTAAACAGACTCAAGAACAACTTTTAAATAGTTCAAAAAACTAACAATATTTTAACCTGTTTTGAGCTCCCTTTTGAAATGCAAACTAGGATAACAGAGAAAATATTTTGCACTCTTGGAAACATTTGAAATGTGTATTTATACTTTCTGAAGTCTTCAACTTAGTGTTTTATAAACCAGTGGTATCATATGCTTGAAGTAATTTACCGCTTGTTTCTTCTTTCTGTCAGTAATCGGAAGCCAACACATACTTTGTCTTCAGTGACTGAACATGTGGAAGAGTTGAGTACTAACCTTTGCAGCAGGCTGTGCTGTGCTTCACAAGAGCCAGCACTGGGTCCACGTCGGTGTACTGGATATGCCTGGCAAGCCAATGGTGAGAGTTCTGTCCAAAGGAAGAAAGCATTATTTGCAGGTATGACTGAAACGAACTGTAGTTTTTGTTAGAATTAATTCACTAATTTGAAAATAGTCTATTTATAATAGAAGAAACCATCCCTTGTTGGAGAAACAAAGTCTTTGATGAAGACTTAAATAGCCATCTTTCTGAAATTCTAGCTAACTTTTCATAATTTCTGCTTTTCACTCATAGAATCATAGAATCGCAGAATGGTTTGGGTTGGAAGGGATTTCACAGTCCACTCAGTCCCACCCCCTGCCATGGGCAGAGCTGCCCCCCACCAGCTCAGGCTGCCCAGAGCCCCATCCAACCTGGCCTTGAGCACCTCCAGGGATGGGGCACCACAGCTTCTCTGGGCAGCTGTGCCAGCACCTCACTGCCCTCTGAGTGAAGAATTTCCTTCAAATACCTAATCAAAATCTCCCTTCTTTTAGATTAAGCCATTCCCCCTTGTCCTATTGCTACCTGACCTCCTTCCTAAGTTCCTTTTAAGTGCTTACTCACTTAACTCAGACAAATGTCTGTTTATGTTTCATCATATTCTCTGCAATGAAAGATTAAACAATGTTGACAGAACATTTTGAAGTCTCTGTAAGCAGTTCTTTAATGTATTAAACCCTTAATTCTTTTCATACCAAGTAAACACATTGTTGGTGAGAATAAGGAGCTGGTTGATGTTTCGCTAGTTAACAACATTACTTGCAGTAATGTTTTTGCTTATTACACTTGTAACACTTTCTCTTTGATGTAGTCTTTGTAAGCCAGTCTGAATTAGGTTTTCCTGGTTGATGTGAAGAAAGAATTCATCCTTGGGAAAGTACAAACTAGAGCTGAAGCAATGTTGTGTTTGAGGTCTTGTGTAGTTCTTTAAAAATTGGGACTGCATATCAACAAGGAACTCAAAAATCCCCAGCACGTATTTGACAAACAAGCTTGCTGTTTCTTTCTTTCCCTTTCAACACCTGCAGAGCAAACAAAGACAAGTCTGCTGCGAATCCTGAGCCATGGAGTGAAATCAAGGGAGGAAAGCCCAGAGGAAAGAGGATCTCCTGAAAAAAAGAGCTTTTCTGTCAGAAAGAGTGTGAAGTGCACAACTGTTTTGAAAGGCAGGTTTACACAACAGGAAGCTCTGTGTAGGGCAGCTGATAACATTTCTCCTGATATGTTTGAAATTAATAGTGTCTCTTTTGAGGAAACACTGTGTATACCCACAGTGAGAAACACCAGAGCTCAACAGAGATACAGGGAGCTGGACACACAAGAGGATATTGTAACAAGGTCCTTACAATTGCAGCCATACTCCTATCAGTGCCAAAGCAGGTTTACAGCAGCTTAGTTATGTCCACAGTATGTGTCAGCTGTAATGGCACTGCATGTTAGATTGCTGAAAGAAGATCACAGTGACTTCTTATCAGTGGGGTAAACAGTTCTTGAGAGTCTCTTGTCATGGCACATTAATATATTGTTGTGATACAGTAATTCTTAGTTTTGTACTATATTTGGGGCTAGAACAACCAGTGGTGACAGTCTGGTACCAGTATAAAAGGAGTTTGAGCTGGTGTTAATACATTTGGGCAAAAAGCGTATCTCTGGGAATAGTGATTATATAGCAAAAGTACTTCTAATCAGGCTTGTGTATATATCCAGATAGTCTTCATTCCTCTCGGTGATTCATGGAGCTCTGAACTTTATGATTGATCTTGTAAGTTGTTCTAAAACCTCACCTATAATACTTAAAGATGTTTGACTTTTTATGTTTCGCTGTTTCATTTTCAGTCTTTTTTTTTTAGTACTTCAGATACACGTACAGATTTTCATAGCAGTATATATGAAGTTATCTTTTCCTGGTCATCTCTTTAGTGATAGTACTTTGTACTACATCTTGAACTGCAGAATAGACTTTAATATCAGTCTTTCTTTGGAGTTACAGGAAATAAGTAAACACAAAATTCCAAGTCTTCTTTTAAAATTAAATTGTTCACCATCTACTTTATAGGATTTCTCATTAATTAATTAAAATATATGAGACATATAGTAACACTGTTACTATTGATCAAGTACCAAGGAACAGAGGAAACATTATTTTCATTGATTAATTTAGCAACTGAAATAGATGTTACTATGTATTCCTTATGACACTACGAGTAGGCTCGAATAAGTAAATTAGATTATTCCTCGGTTAGCATGTGGATGTATGCTTTCGTGTGCTCAAATACTGTAAAATAATGCGATGCAAATGTTTTGTTTCAGATATGAAAATGCAGAAAACTGTGAAAAGGACATCTAAAAGGTATATGTTCGCATATGTAGTCACATCACAAAATTTGTATTTTATATTTTTCTCCAGAGAATTCAGACTTCTCAGGTGCACTTCTACCTTCGTCTTATAGTCTCTTGTTTCTAGTTCTCTAGATATCTCTTCAGCTCTTTGGTTAAAGACTCATGGCCTTGTTGCTAGGCGGCTCACCATCATGGATGCCTTAGCTCCTACAGCTGTCCCTCATGGCACTAAATACATCCCAGTTCTGGACAAGCATGTACTTTCAAAAGTATTTGATGAGGTAAAGTTTTTATGTTGTTTCAAAGCAAAAATAAACCCTGGTACTGCTTTTAAAAGGATTTTTTTTTTTTCTTTTTTACTCACTTCCATACATTTCATAATTGCATTGTCTAGTGTTCCTAGTAGATGGCTGAAGTGCACGAAATGTTTAGTGTAATGTTCATTCATCTACCAGAAAGAACAAAAAACTTAATACTATTTCATGCAGACTGTACTCTAAGTTTTAGAGCTATGTGTTTTTCTTTCACAGATACCAGTTGATGGCAGTGTGCAGCCATCAGGTGCTCAGCAATTTCTTGAAGGTCACAATCACTTCTCATTCATATTAATTCACTGGGGTACTGTATTTTAGGTCCATAAAGTCATTTGGAATAATGTGCAGGTACACAAAACCTACAAACGTAGGTTTGTGCATTTCTGTGTTTTACAAGTCTACTCTAAAGACCTTTTAAAAAGAATTGGAATTCAGTAATTAAAATCTAATTTTGATAGATGTAAAGAATTATGAGATTCTGGAGGTGCAAAATCCATGATGAATCCTGTATTACAAAAACGTAGTTGCCATTCCCTTTAAGGGAAATCCATTTGTGTCAAGTTTAAATTAATTCTTATGAATGCTATATTAGTCCAATGAACACATCGCAGCTCATTTTGAGTAATGATAAAAGCTACTTTTTAAAACAATACTCAAAGAAAGAACTGAACAGCATTTATTTAAATAATTATGAATACACAAGATGTATTGGAACAGGATGTGATATATATCTAAGTAAAATATTTACAACATGTATACATATGTACAATTTAAAATTGTTGTATTTGTTTTTTGAATTCAGGTATGTGTTTTATAACAGCATGTGGATTGCGGAAGCAAAACCAGATCCTTGATTTCAGTAAAACTAAGTCAAACTCAATCTTTCTAAGGAGTTTTTTTGAAGTGTAAGATTTTATTTGTAAACAATTAAGAAGGTGAATTTTGTATTGGAAACACTCAAAAATATGCCTTTTCCCATTTTGAATGGAAGATAGCTGTTTTTTATTTAAAAAAAAAACATATTTTTTGTTGTTAAAAACTGCACAAAATAATCTCCTGTAAGTGAAATGCCAAACAAAAAGCAGTATGATTTTCAAATAACTTTTATGACTGATCTCTGAGCAGTCACGTCTTTCTCTATTTTCTTCTGAATACAGCTACTAAGTAGGGCTCTTTCTTCCACCATTCTAAATGAAGACTCCTTTGAATACTTTCCAGATAATCCTGAGCTGCATTTGAACTGCTATTTGCAAAACTAATCTTTGCAAATAGTGGTCTTTGAAAATATTTCAAAACCGTGATTCAACAAGAACTATGCTACAGGTATTTTTATAATGGCATTTAATGTGAGTTTACACTAGACTAATTTAGCAGTTCAGTTTGCAATGCCACAGGCTTGAGGCAGAGTGGCTGGAAGACTGTGTGGAGGAAATGGATCTGGGGGTGTTGGCTGGTGCTTGGCTATACACAAGCCAGCAGTGTGCCCAGGTGGCCAAGAAGGCCAGTGGCTCAGGTGAGGCCGTACCTGGGGGGTTGTGTTCAGTTTTGGGCCCCTCACTACAAGAAAGACATTGAGGCCCTGGATCATGTCTGGAGAAGGGCAAGAAGCTGTGAGGAATCTGGAGCACAAGTCTTCTGGGGAGCAGCTGAGGGAACTGGAATTGTTCAGTCTGGAAAAGAGGAGGCTCAGGGGAGACCTTATTGCTGTCTACAATGACCTGAAGGGAGGTTGTGGTGAGGTGGGGGTTGACTTCTTCTCCCATGTAACTAGCGATAGGGCTAGAGGGAATGGCCTCAAGTTGAGCCAATAGAGGTTCAGGTTGGATATTAGGAAATATTTCTTTTTCAAAAGACTTGTCAGGTGCTGGAACAGGCTACCCAGGGAAGAGGTAGAGTCACCATCTCTGGAGGTGTTCAAGAAGTGTTTAGATGTTGTACTGAGGGACATGGTTTAGTGGGGAAATATTGGTGGCGGCTGGATGGTTGGACTGTATGATCTTTGAGCTCTTTTCCAGCCTTGGTGATTCTATGATTCTGTGGTTCAGGGTTGAACTAATTTCAGTGTTCTTAGGATCAACAGCTGTTGTACAGAGTCTAGATAGTTAAATACGAACTTTCTTCTGGAATAGAAACTCAAAAAATGTATCATTTCTGTATGTGGAGATACGGGTATTTCTGAATCTGAAGCAGGACACAGGAAGTTTAAAAAAAACAAATTGAGGTCGCGAATAAGGTGGAACCAGTAGAGCCTGTGAGCTGTGGAATCCTTTCTTCTTGAAGACTCATGCCAGAATGTCAAAGAAAAGCAAAAAACAGGTTCTGAGATTAACTAAAGAGCCTGAACAGGAGACATTGATAGATGAATTAAGAATCACAGAATGGTTTAGGAAGGGACTTCTGGAGGTCATCTATGCCAGTCCAAGAATTATCTTGGTTATCCCAGATGCAAAACTTCATTGAGGGTAATAAATGTACGGACAATTTTGCATTCATTCTTCTGAGATCTTAGTGTTCTTGGTGTGGAATGCAGACATTCTTGACTGCTTTTCTGGGGATAATATAGTTTTTATTCTCAGCCTTTGCTAGCAGTGATGATGGACTACCTGTGAGCAGTTTTCTCACCTTGGAGTTGAAGAAAGTAAAATGGTTTCCATGACAACAGTTCATTAACAGGAGGCTAACCTATTTTTTCAATTGTATGTGACCTTTTAGTTTCACCTGAAATTTTTCAGAGGTTGAGCGGTTAAAGTATCTATCGAATTTGTATCCAGAAAAAGATAAATCTGTTTGGAGACTTATCTAAATTACATTATAGTAGTTCTGAAGTAAACCTTTGCTGCAGAACCATCTGTGCTTCAGATTGTGGCATCTTCAGTACAGCTTTTCAAGTCGTGAATTTTTGACTCAGTGCTTTAACCAAAATAGTTACGTTCAAATTCAGCCAGAACAAGAAATCTTATCAGTCTAAAATGAGAAATATTTTTCTAGAGTTATTGTGCTTTAGTTTTGTCTTTAGAATTTCAAATTTTCTGCTTTGAAATGAAAGCTGTTCTGAAAGAAGCAACTTCTCTTGATACAAAAGTACTTAATTTAGAAAATGACAAAACATTTTGGCACTAAAAAAGCCTTCTTGTCATTTTTTTTCAGCTGAATCTGTCAAATTTCAGTTGACTTCGTGAACAGTTTCCATTCTCTGAAAGTACGCTTAGTATTTCAAATTTACTGTTTGCTAAGAACACTCTCTGTTCCAGTTTTATTCTTTAATATTATAAGAATCTGTTTATATTTGTCTGTTCTCCACGATCTATTTGGAGCTTTTTCCAAAATTTATTAAATATGTAAATAGGTAATGCTTTTTGTACTTGGAGTAGCTCTGGGAATTTGTTATGGGATTGGGACAGAGGGCTTCTGCATGGTGAATCGCTGCTGAACTTTTGTAAACTTAGTTGGAGTAACATAGCAAACAACAACCAGGGCAGTATAAGGCTGGTTCTTCCAGTTCCTTGCCTTCCATCTTTTGAAATTCACCTGGAAATGAAAGGTAGCCAAACTGCATAGCTAACGGTTGTGAACAGAGATTTGCCTCATCTGTCTACTTCACTGGCATGTTCCCATTAATCTTCGCTTCTAAGTTATTTTAAAATTAATCCAACACGTGGAGCTTTGATGTGGGCTGGCAGTGAAATGACAGAGATTTATAAATCAGACATCTTCTGGAAGAGAGATTTGCAGCTCAACAACCAGCTGCAAATAGGGAATGGAAGTCACACTTGCTGGAAAAAATGGTTCTTCAGAAGTTATTTGGAATCCAGCTAGGTTGTGATGATTCAAACATGCACATATGCGCACAAAAGCACCGAAAAGTGCTTTTTGTTATTACTTAAAGCAGTCTTGTTATTGCTTTATTTTCTGATTTCTTGCCTTGTCCCTCCCAACAGTGGTTTTAGTTCTGTTTAACTTTAACCTCATCCATCTTTTTGACACTTGGAGAAGCTTACCATTCAGCCACGTGTACTGAAAGACAGTTTTGGGGAGAGAAACATTCTCTGCCTTCTCTATTTCCTTATATTTTTTCTCTTTAAAATAATCATCATAACACTGGTAAATAAATGCTGTTTTTATTGGAACTGCTGAGCAATTAAAAGGCTGAAGGACGATGGGACTTTGAACTGAGAGATGGGAAGGCATCTTTCTTCCTTTCTGTCATCCTTTTCCACCCATTTCTCTGTCTTTTTAAGATGCACTAAAGCAGTGAATTTGCCTTATGAGGATGATATGTTGTGAGTTTTGAGAGAGATGGAGGTTGCTGGTTCTGACCAAGCTCATTCGGTTCCTGAGCCTTACTGTGGTCGTTTAAGACAAGTTTCAGTGAGTGATACCCACCTTGTTCTCTTTTTGGTGATCAGTGGTCAGCGTAGCCAAAAATCTCTCTCTGGCTTTGATTTTTTAATTCCTTAGAAAATGCAGTCCTCCAGGATAAGAGCATTAAATACACTTAAATGGGTATTATATAAATTATTTTATGTGTCTGCTAGAATTAGATGCTAGTAAGTACAAGAGAGTATTGTTTTAAAGCAATACAATCTGAAATACATTCATAATATAGACATGCTTATTTCCTTTCCATTATTAGAGTGAGTTTTTTTAAGAGTACTGATTTATCTAGAATGAACTAGTAGTAATTGTGATTTACCTCGTCCTGCAATAATTGATTTGCAACTTCTGTGTGAAAGGATTGTATCATTTCACAATATGATATTAACAGTCTGAAAATATGTTAATTTCTTCCTGATGTTCATTCATCGCTCCTTTGGAGTGCTCAGAGCTTTCTGCAGCATTCCCACATTTCTTCTGTCCATTCTGATCTTGCACTAGATCCTTGGATCCTAGACTCATGGGCGTTCTGTTGTTCTGATGGAGGAAAGGTTGTATGATAAATGATGTCTTTCTCTTTTACTGTACCATAGATACTATCATTGGCCCATCTGAGCAATGACAAGAAGCGGATCACGCTAATTAATCCTCAGGCGGTGAATCTTGATGCCTATAAGGAGAGGTTGAAACAAGCAATTAAATCCTATGAAAGGCAAGTCTACTCATAAGGAGTGTATCCTATTTGCAGTCTAAAATCAAATTTTTCTTATGTAGTTGGATACTTGCACACACATTGTTTGCTTGATGTTGGTAATTCCACACATTGACAAACTT
Source organism: Tragopan temminckii (assembly GCA_028571105.1). Lineage (NCBI taxonomy): Eukaryota > Metazoa > Chordata > Aves > Galliformes > Phasianidae > Tragopan > Tragopan temminckii. The sequence goes on along the minus strand of JAOWBP010000001.1, from coordinate 108,843,032 downwards.
TAATCAACCATTAACGTGTAAGAGAACTATTTATTTTCATTAGGCAAAATGAAGAATAATTAAAAAAACACAATAGATAATGCCAGTTTCTTTTTAAGCGTGCAATACCCCTGTTTTTTCATTTCCACTTCCGATTGCTAAATGCATATGTTTTTTTGCAGTAAAAATGAAGAATTATGATTTGTAGATGCTTCTTGCTACGTCTAATATTAATGGCATTCAGTGTGGAAAAATCTGTTGTTTCTCTGTTATGGAGACAGTGCTGTTATTATCAGGCTGATGGATGCAGAGAAGCCGGGATTTGACACTCACTTTGGCAGGAGGGTGGGCAAGTGGTATATTTTTGACAACAACTTCTGAAGAATTTTCAAATTTTCATTGCTGTTCTCTGCTATTGAATATTTAATATTTATTGACTTCAATTTTGAAGGAAAGAATGTGTGTTTTCTGGTTAAATACAGGCCATCTTTTCCCGAGGAGCATTTTCACAGTACTGTCCCTTTCCTCCCTCAAGTTTGGGGACTGAAAGTACAGTTAACATGTTTACCCTTAGAGCTCAATGAATGAGATGTATATACAATAAAAGATCATTTACAATACAAACAAGACTCATTGTTTCTAATATGCTACATGTGAAACAGCAACCCAGACAAATTCATTTTTCTGTAAATTCAACACTACTTTTCCAGTAATTCATTTTTAAAAGGCTGCAATTCAGCTTTATGAATAGTGACTAGTCACAGATATATTCTGACACCTGCAGCTGAGACAATATGTCAGGGCATGCAGGTTTCAAGAGCAGAAGCAAGCATGACAATATCTCTCCCATACATAGATTGACCTTAGCTTCAATTTAAGAAGTGGAAAAGTGGCAAGGGCAGATATTTCATGCTCTGACAAAGGGAAAATCCAGTACTGAAGATGAAACAGGCCGAGAGCTTCAAAACATGCGTGGTCTTTTATAGCCAGAGGCTTTTATAAATGAAGTGGTTATGAGCATGCACATTTAGAAGCATGAAATAGTCAGTGGAGCATGCTGAGACTGCATGAGACTGTGAATGAGCTAAGTGATTTGCATTCTAAAAGTGCTTGGGTTTGGCTTCTAGTAGATACAATTAGCCAACAAGAAATTCATGTTCATAATCTGTGCTAATGGCCTTTTTCACATGGAACAGTAAAACTAGCAAGTTTTTTAAAAGTTTAATGACTGTTCTCTGATTTTTTTTCTAACAATGAGTCTGTTCTTTTATTCCCAAAGGGAGTTTGTTTTTCTATAATTACAGCAATTAGGATCATCTGTAGAGCTTCATTACTGTAGTGTAAAATGAAGTAATTGAGTGATGACTTAATTGTTTTAGCTGTTAATAAAGAAAACTGTGAGCTACATGGTCTAATAAGAGTTTATGATTAATGTCTAAAAAGCAAAAGCAGAAGGTTTAGTGATGCTTTTAAACTCCATTGCTTTGGGATAATCACTTCTGTTTGCTGGTCAGTAATTGTTCTGTAGCCAGAATTTAATGAAGTAGAAACGTGAATGGCCCAACTAAGGGTTTATCTTAGCAGAAGAAAAACAATTAGCATTGCTCTCCATGTGTCTGTTGACTACAGTTTTCTTAAACTCTTTAATTGGAAGAATTTAACCAGCGTTTAATCAGTTCTAGGATTTGATTTGGCTTTCTGGCTCTGAATAGAACCACCCATACAAAATCCTGGCAGGAAGCAACAGCGTTTGCCACTTATCCTTCCATGAGCCTGAAACAGTCACATTGCTACTTGATGGAATATGCAGTTTTCCCATCTCTTTCAGTTGATAATTTTGTAGCTGAGTGCTAAGTACACAATTTGATGATACAGTGCTCTTGGGATACAAATCAGTGCAGATACTTTAAGAAACTGTATTTGTTTGCTATTTTCACATCATCAGATGCACAAAGAACTACATTCCCTCAAAAAAACTGCTTTGCTTTCTTTAATAGGCGTCTAAATCTACTTATCTGGAGAGCACTATCTCAGGAGGAAAGAGACAAGTAAGATATCACCCTTTGGTTTTCTAGCTTACCTCTGAAAGGCTGATCATAAACATATGACACTTCTTTTTATCACTATTTCTGCAGCCATCTTGTTTTATCTTCAGATGTTTCATGTCTGTACTTTTGTTTCAAGAATATATGTGTGATGTGTAGTGATATTAAATTCTGGATCACCTTCTTGCAGCACTGGTTGGTTTTAAAGGAAATGCATTCCTTTTGAACTGGTCAATTCTTAATCAGTGTGAAGTGGCAGGGCCTTGGGCATCATGTTAGGTCTTCTCTCATCCAGTAAATGGCACCTCAGTGGCTGGTTTGTAAGTTGCATTTCTAGTTACTACCCTTGCAGAAGTGGTCCGTCGTGGTATATCTCAACAAAAATGTGTAGTACGGTAACTGGCGTGTTCCTCTGTATTAATTTAGAAAACCAAAGACTGTGAAAACGGAACTGACATCAGTGAAGGTAGCATCTGTTTACTTCAGAAAATAAAGTGAAAATCAAATAATGAAAATGGTATGGGTGGGGAATATCTCAGGCAGAAAAACACCAGAAAACTTTTAAGAATACTTGGGCTCATGAACAAAAATACACAGTTCTGTCATCAACAAGAAGATCTATTTTGCCTAAAAAAAACAGTCTGGTGCAGTGAGGAAATGGAGCCTATTAAACAAAAGAATAGCATAACATCTAAAAGAGGGAATAGTTGTTTGTTAATTAGAACTGTGTATAGTTAACAAAGTGATGCCAAAAATATTTTATTGTGGGTGAGGTATGACCACTCATGTATATAAGGAAATAAAGAAACCTAGCAATTGTAAAGTCTGTTGCTTGAGCAGTGTAATAAGTTTGTTAATGTTGGTGCATTAAAGTTGAAATACTTGATCTATTTCTCTTCCAGATTTGTAATTTAAATGATCATGTTTATGTATGATAAAAGCATGACAAAATCCTTCCAAAATCCTTAGGAAACTGTGGGGAGGGGGTAATAAGGTGTACTAACTTGGTCAAAGGAGTCCTCAAAGAATTGGTTGAGGAACCCTCTAGTTCTCTCACGGTTACTGAAAGGTTATCACATGCTACTAGAGAAATTTGTGTTTAGTGGAGAAGTAATAATGTGATTGTGTACAAAATATTTGAGAAATTCAGTTCAGGAGATCCAATAATTTAACTAGACATTGATTCTAGATGAATAAAGGATTCAGTTAATAGAGAACAAAATCTAAGCAACTAACTGTACCAGCCAGTATAATTTCATTACAAGTAATTTCCTAGAGGAGTAGAGAGATGAACAATGAGAAGGAATAGGGCAATGCAGTAGACATCACCATGACTGTATGTACTGATAAGACAGATGTATAAATATATCTAGATTTCACATTTTAAATGATGGCAAAGCTGTAGAGAAGAGCCAGAATATTGACTCTAGTAACTTGAATATTATAAGGAAGTATCTCACTTTCAATTACAGATTTAAAGAATTGTACCTTTGCTGGGTTTTGGAAGTTTAGTTTGTTTGTTTATCAACAGAATGACTGTATCTTCTTCAGATTTTCATGTATAGGTACTTTGAGTGTGCAGGTTCAATGTGGCTCTTTAGTGTAGCGGACAAAAACCTTACCAAAGCCTGGATGGAAGCAAACTTCTGGTCACTGAGTAAAAAGTGAGCAGAGCAGGACTGAGAGGAACAAGCAGCAGAAGATTCTCTCTCTTTTGATGTCATTAGTCAAGACTGATGAGACAAGTCAGGACTTAAATAGGGATCTGGTGCCATTTTAGACTATTTAAGTGCTTGTTACTTTCTCCTAGCTGCTGCTCTAGAAGGAGCAAGGATTTCCATGATTTCTACATCATACCATTAAGTTACTTATTGGTGCCTAAGACATTCTAGGGCAGCTAAATTGGCATCAAATACCTATGATCAGCCACTTGAATTGCTCTATAGATGTCTTTCTATGAGATATCATTAAGGCAGGTGCAGTTGTTTGGCTAAACTCATCTGGATGAAATACAAGGATTTGTGGCATGCAGAATATAGATTGCATTACTTTCACGTCTTATTCTGCATTTAAAGTTTGAATTTTGGGATTCTATTTGTAAAGTACTGTCAAAATAAAATTTTATCTCATGGATAAATATTAATATATTTATTTATTTATTTATTTATTGAGATTTGAAGAGAATGGGCCGGTTCAATACATGCAGAATAAGGAAGCTTTGTTGGAGGCTTTAGAGAATTTGGGATGGCCAATTTCTTATGAAGATGTAATACTGTTAGAAGATGAGATACTGGCAGCATTAACATACATGCAGCAAGCCTCTGATCTTCAGGAAGCTGTCAAAAAGGAAACTGAGAAGAGCTCAGAATCACGCATCAGCAAAAGTAAAAAGGTACTGATTGGAAGAGCTTCTTTTTTTCTTTTTTCTTTTTTTTTTTTTCAGATATTCCTCTTCAGTATGTGCTTCTGCAATAATTCAGTTCTATACTAATATCTCATCCATTTGGCATTTAGTGTGATGTTATACAAATGGGTAGAGGGAATGTCAACAGTTTACAGGCTGGTCTGACCTGATTCCGTGAAACAGGGAAAGCAGGTAAGCAGGTAAAAAGAGCAAGTTTTCATGACTCTTTGGAAGTACCAGGGAATTGAGAGTTCTGCAGCTGAAAGCACTGTAGAAATCAAGAGTCTTTGAGTAAAACATCATTATCTCCTCTGCAAGAGCAGCAGAGATATACGAAAGACAATTATGATGCAAGGCTCGTGGCTGAATCAATGTCAGATAAACTGGGATAAAAGATCTTGTGATATCAACTCTTTATTGTAATCTTCTGTGATATCTTTAGTTTGAAAGAGAAGGGATGAGATCTGGCTCTGTACGCAGACACAGAAGCTTAGCTGCACATAAAACGTAGGCATCTACAGGTAGCTAATCTCACATTGTTGTGAATGGAGCCCCAGCTGACAGTCAGTTGCATCTGGAGAGCTGTTCATCTCATCCAGAGTTGAACACCCACTTTTGGCAAGCCAGAGGCCTCTCTCCCTTCCTTTAACACATCAGCAGAAAGTAGTCTAAGTACTTGAAAACCGACTGAAATTTGAGAGATTTTATTAATCTTATGTATACACATCCCCCAGCTGAAC
>JAOWBP010000001.1:108761748-108778475 GCA_028571105.1 Tragopan temminckii | reverse complement strand
AAGCATTTATACCAGTTGGATAAATGGTACCATTGAGAAATCCTGTCCTACCCCATCCAGAATCCAGGTCAATAGTTCCCCGTGCCTCACTATTCACCCTCTCCCCTAGCTACTAGAAAATTGATAATATTTCTAAGACTTCGATATGTTGCACAGCAAAAAGGAAGAAAAGAAAGAGGTTAAAGAGGAAAAGAAAGAGGAAAAGAAGGAGGAGAAGAAGGAGGAAAAGAAAGAGGAAAAGAAAGATGATAAAAAAGATGACAAAAAAGATGACAAAAAAAAGGAAGAGTAAGTATAACAAATGTACTTGTAACACCTCTCCTGCACTCCAAAGCATGGTATGGTATTTAACTGGAAAACTCCTACTACAATTATTGACCTGTAGGCTGCAGAATGTTATACCACCAAACCTTTAATATGTTTCTGCTGTTGAAAAGGTGCAACTGCTCAACAGACTTGTTCTGTCTTTAATGCTGTTGTTTAGATCTGTCATGAGCAGCTTCTCAGGACATTAAAAGGGAGTTAATTTACCTCTGAGCATTTGGTTTTGCATTCAAGATCACTTTATTCCTATTGGAGCATTTTAGGATAGCAGCACTCTTTGCAAATCTGAACTGGATTTTCGTGGTTCCAGAATATCTGTAACGATTTAGAGCTCACACCAAAAATGTAGTTTGGATGAAGAAAAAAATTTTACATGTAGAGAACTACAGATTTGCCTAATAAGTTTAGTTATTATCATTACACTGTGACCAGCACAACTGGCATAGTTCTTTACTAGTGATTACTGAAGTTTCCACTTGCTGACCAGGAAGAAAAAAAAAAAAAAAAAAGAGATCACTTGTATGCTTTTGATATAAATAGTTCCTTGTTTTGTTCCCCAAAAGTTGACCTAAAGTCAATATGATTTATATATAAGTGTTGTGTACTGTGTCAGTGTAGAGATGTGTAGGTAGGAACAGCTTCCAAATGGAATCTGCTTGATCTCAGTATCTCAAGTTTCTTAATCAGAGCTTTAATTTGAAAGTCCGTGTTCAAATCTGTGTTCTTCAGCATCAGTTACTATGCAAAGACAACCTGAGTTTTACAGTACCGTAAAGTAGCTTCAAAGAAAATAAATGTTTCAGATGTCAAAGAGGTAATGTTCTCTATTGTATAAAGATCATATTTCTTGGTCACCAGTTTTGTGATGATGATCAGTTTTTTGAGAAGAAATAGCTCAGATCCTGCTGTGAGGATGGCAAAGGAAATACTTTTTAGATTAAAGCTGTTTCCTTTTTTTATTGTGTAGGTAGATTTAATGTTTTACTTTGTCTTCAGTGGGGGCCATATGCAGAAAAGGTGTTATTTTCAGCCTCAGGAATTTGAATAGCTCTGTTTTTCTTTCCAATCCCAAAGCTGTGTCAAGCAGGAATGGAGCATCTCAAATAGGATGAAGGTAGTATCTCATCTGGGGTCATAGGTACTTTCTCAAGCAGATGTGAGTTAACCATGAGACAAGTGGCCTCCAAAGGAGAGAATACCAGCAGGCTACTGTAAAATTTCCACTATAAATGTACGTTTTGCTTTCCAGACAGAAGAAAGAGGTCTTTGTGATTGATCCTTCAAGCAATATGTACTACAACTGGCTGACCATAATTGCAGCACCTGTGTTCTATAACTGGTGTATGCTTATATGCAGGTATGGATTTAAGTTAATAATTTTAGGATTCAAATTTAAAGTATTTACGTTTCCTGCATAGATCATCCTCTGATCTCCCTGTAGTTTTTTATGAATTGCTTACCTAGAAGATTTACATATGTTTATAAGAACCACTGGGAAAAGATGGTCAATGCTTCTCCTTTATCTGCCTCGAAAACCCAACTGTAAGGTGCAAGGAGCATCCCCGTGAGTGCTGGCTGTGGCCTTGGTGTGCCACCTACTGGCTGGATGCAGAGATGTGCCTTGGCCACTGCAGGCTCGGCAATTTTGTAATCGCAGAATCACAGGGTCGTGGGGGTTGGAAGGGACTTCTGGAGATCATCTAGTCTAACCCCTACAAGAGCAAGTTCCCTACAGCAGGTTGCACAGGGAAGCATCCTGGCGGGTTTTGAATATCACCAGAGAAGGAGTCTCTACAACCTCTCTGGACAGTCTTTTCCAGTGCTCTGTCACCCTCACAGTAAAGAAGTTTTTCCTCATGTTCATATTTCTGTGTTCCATTTTGTGTCTGTTGCCCCTTGCTCTGTTGCTGGAAGCCACCAAAAAGATCCTGGCTCCATCAATTTGACCCCTGCCCATTAGAAATTTAAAAGCATTGATAGGATCCGATCCCCCTTCAGCCTTTCTTTCTCCAGGCTGAACAGCCCCACGTCTGGGCCTTTCCTCACAAAGGAGATGCTCCAGGCCCCTCACCTTCTTTGCTGGACTCTGTCTAGAAATTCTCTGTCTTTCTTGAACTGAGGAGCCCAGAATGGAACACAGTGCTCCAGATGTGGCCTCACCAGGGAAAAGGAGCAGGGAAGGATCAGCTCCCCTGACCTGCTGGCCACGCTCTTTTCAGTGCACCCCAGGATGCCATTGGCCTACTTGGCCACGAGGGCAAAGCGCTGACTCATGGCCAACCTACTGCCCACCAGGACCCCCAGCTCCTTCTGTGCAAAGCTCCTTTCCAGCAGGTCATCCCCTAACCTGTATTGATGCATGCAGTTTTTCCTTCCTGGGTGCAGGGCTCTGCATTTGACTTTGTTGAACCTCATCAGGTTCCTCTCCTCCCATCCTGTCAACAGGGTCTGCCCAGGTCTTGTTGAATGGCAGCACAGCCTTCAAGTGTGTCAGCCAATCCTCCCAGCTTTGTATCATCAGCAAATCCTCCAATAGAGAACAGTGGGGAAGGCTGCAGACAATGAGGGGTCATCTTAAATTAATGTGAGACATTTATGGATGCTTGAAGGACGGGAAGGTGTTACTCAAGTGTTTGTTTTCCTGTTTGGGATGTGGGAAACAACTTCAAACTAGTCAAACTAACAGAGTGCTATGGAAAGGGTTCACCTTGTGCCAAATGGCAGGGAGAGATGCAGATGGTTGGCCTCTCAGAAGCAAATATTTTAGTTGGGAATCACCTTAATGGTGATGTGTATGGATATGAGATGAGCATTCCTGGGGATCTTTCATGTAAAATCTGATGCACATTTAAATGTAGGGGCACTTGCATGCCCCTATGTGTGCAGTCACATTTGTGAATTCTGCAAGATCCTAGTGTCTGTTTAGACACAGCTTCAGTCTGCAGATGTTTAAGGCATGGAGATATGTTGCCCTTAATTTCATTGCCAGTCCACACTAGCACACTGTGGTTATACAGTTGGTCTAATATTTTTTATTTCTATCTTTGTTTCTTTAGAGCCTGCTTTGATGAGCTACAAATTGACCATATCAAATTATGGCTGGTCCTGGACTATTGCTCTGATATCATCTATGTTTTTGACATGTTTGTCAGATTCAGGACAGGTGAGTTTTCCAGTGATTTTACAGAGTTTTCTGATACAACATGGATTATCAAAGCAAGAAACAAATCCACCAGTGTAGTGCTCTGTCTCAAGGAGCAGTGGAGGCTTTGGGAAAATGCGGTGTCATGGCTTAAGGCTAGACTTACCAACACCTGCACTTCACTTGGCTCATCTTCAGCTTCCTCATCTTGTTTCTGTAGTCTAAGGAGGTTGAGAAGATTTCATACTTAAGTGTGCCCAACAGATACCGATTCTAGCCTTAAAGAAATCATCTGTTTTAAACTAAACAAGTTCATGTTGTAGGCTGTAGTGGTCCATACCATTAAATTGCTAGAGTAGTCCTTGATGCACTTTGACCTATTCCAGCTAGCACTCTTTCAAGCAGCATCCAGGCACAGCTAGGGGACAGCAGAGGCTGGGAGTTTTTCCTGGTATTATTTTTGGAGGGGGCTGGGAGAATCTGTGAGCATGAATAGAAGCTGTCACTGTAGCTGGTCTCCAGGCCAAAAAATGTTTCCTGGCTTGCTCTGTTTACTGGTACATCTACAGCCCAAAGCGTCCCTTGAAAAGGTTCAAAAGTGCACTGATCATAATAAAAATGAGAGTTCTTTTAAATCTTTGAATTTTACATCTTTCTTTCTTTTTCAATCGTGCTGACAGCTTGACACCAGTTATGGCTTGTGACAAGTTGTAAACATAATTACAAAACAGAGGCTAAAAATGCTGTCAGTTTGAGAAGCACACAACTCACAGCAGCAAGCTGGATTCTAAAATCTAGTGGGTACCTTGTTCAGGAGAGATGTAAGTCTGTCACACTGGAGCCTAACCCTCAAGACTGCCATTTTTGGGGCAACTTTGTATAGGCTATGTTCTGCTAAAAAGCCAACTCTGCCCTCTAAGTTCCTCTTTTGCAGTTGTATCTGTCACTGTGATGCGAATGAGCTGAGCAGAGACTATGCAGTACAAGTTATAAGCTTTCCACAGGCTGGCCTGGTGATGTCTGTATGGCTGTTGGAGCAGGTTGGTTCTGCAGGCCTGGGTTGGACGGCAGAAATGCCTCAGAGATCTCCTGAGAGCTTTGGTGCAGTGTATGCTGCAACTTCAGGCACTCACATGGGAGAGTCGGTTCTTTTAGGTGCTGAGATCTTTGACAACTCACTTTGCAACCCCTCCTGGCTCCACCTGTGTCTGCTGCCTTACGTAACTCTGCAAGGTGCTGGAAGCCACTGGGGAAGAGTTTGACTCCTTGCTGCCTCAGGGTGGGAACTGACTTCACACTGGGATCTGAGCAGCCCCACAGCTACCGTGATCCGTGGCAGCTTCTCTGTGGTGTGCTGCAGCTTCACTGCATTTCTCCTACTTGATGACTGCAGTGAGGCACAAAGGCGTCACCTCTCACTGACCATCATTGGTTCACACCATGGTTTGATGCTTTCAGGTGGTTTTTCTATAGAATGCAGTTATGTGAAGGGCCAAAACAGAGCTGAGAAGCTGTTACCTACCTTCAGAAGGGATGTGTTTTCAGAGCTATTTTTAATAACGATGAGTCAGAAATCCAGTTGCCTGGCCAGCTTTTCTGTCTAGGTGTATAGCACTGCTAATAAGGACATATTTGAGCAGCTCTTTCAGCAGTTTCCCGTGAGGTGACACATTCGTGGCACAAGAACTGCTTCTTTTTGTACTCACCATCAGTTTACAACTACCTACAGACTGATACACACATACATGAGGCAGATGTGCAGGTATGCAGACATTCCAGAAATGCAGCAGTGCTGCACAGGGCAGAACGAAGTGCAGCTGGGTCCCCTTCAGCAGATGCTTCTCTGAGACAGTTGCTGCTGTGAGACTGCTAAACGAGGAGCAAAATGTGATAAGCTCTGATAAACAGGAAATCTCTCCGTGCACTTTTCCTCCTGCCTGCCCTAGCAGGCAGACACTTGGATGCAAGTGTTTTGCAGTGTGTAGGCTGGTCCCTGTGCAATGTATTTAATGCTGCGAGCTTTCAGAGGTAAGATCCAGTCCTGCAGCTCATGCAGTGTTCCCGTGAGCACTCTTACGCAGGTGTAGTTTAAGGTCTTACTGCAGTTTACATCTTCCCATAGCTCTTAAAATCTAATGCTTTTCAGAGTCTTTTGAATGAAGAAATACTGATGTATAAGATTCTGCTTGGTAGCTCTCTCACTAAAACACACAAAAGAAAGAGCAAAGCATTTGCTACCCCATGAAAAGTGAAGTTCTGTCAGCTGTTACACTGGTGCAAGAGAAAAGGCATGACTCCAGGGAAAATGGTTGTCATGGTCTTGGGGGTATCTGTACTCTTCTGAAAAACTCTCTGGCAATCCATTACACCTACTTAGCATTTATTTAAAAATATTCCACTTTGATTTTATGCACAATTGCTTAGCACACGCTTAACTTCAGTTCTGAGTCATGCCAATGATTCATGAAATATGAGGCAGACCAACCTCCCTGTTCTTTTTGCAGAGATACCTAAAAGACAAAAGTACGGCTGTCCCAGAGTGGGGCAGAAAACTGCAGGGAGCGCTGTGATGATAATGCAGTCATTGCTCTCATACGTGCCCAACCCAGTAGTTTTATGCTTCTGTTGCCCTCTTTTTTGGTTTGAATCAAAAATAAAACTAGGTTTTGTTGCTTAAATACATTAACTGCATTATATATTTCATACATGGCCCGTGACAGTTCCTCTTTGCTCAGTGTGTCCAGGTGAGCCAGAAGGTTGGACACCCATATGCTACATTGCTGTTTAATTAACTGAAATATTTAAATGTAGAAAGAAACATGATGTCACGGCGTGTTCCTGTCTGTGTGCTTAACAGCACAAACTTTCATGTTCTCAGGTGTCTGAAACGTAAGTCACTCTGTACCATTGGTGGTAATTCTGAACATCTATTTCTATTCTTTAAAGGCTTCCTTGAGCAAGGCTTGCTGGTAAAGGACGAAAAGAAGTTACGAGATCATTATACCCAAACTGTGCAGTTCAAGCTGGATGTGCTGTCTCTTCTGCCAACAGACCTGGCGTATCTGAAGCTGGGTTTGAACTACCCTGAGCTGCGATTTAACCGCTTGCTGAGGATTCCCCGACTGTTTGAATTTTTTGACCGCACAGAAACCAGGACAAATTATCCAAACATGTTCCGTATTGGAAATCTTGTCTTGTACATTCTTATCATCATCCACTGGAATGCGTGCATATACTTTGCAATTTCAAAGGTAATCGGCTTCGGAACCGACTCTTGGGTCTACCCCAATGTATCCATCCCGGAGTACGGGCGTCTGTCGAGAAAGTACATTTATAGCCTGTATTGGTCAACGCTGACACTAACAACCATTGGGGAAACTCCTCCGCCTGTGAAGGACGAGGAGTATCTCTTTGTGGTCATTGACTTCCTGGTGGGCGTGTTGATCTTCGCTACCATCGTCGGTAATGTGGGCTCCATGATTTCCAACATGAACGCCTCCAGGGCGGAGTTCCAGGCCAAAGTCGATTCCATTAAACAGTACATGCATTTCCGAAAAGTAACGAAGGATTTGGAAGCCAGGGTTATTAAGTGGTTTGATTACCTCTGGACCAATAAGAAAACAGTGGATGAAAAGGAAGTTCTCAAAAATCTGCCCGACAAGCTGAAAGCTGAAATTGCCATCAATGTCCATTTGGACACACTGAAGAAAGTGCGTATATTCCAGGATTGTGAAGCTGGACTGCTCATCGAGCTGGTGCTGAAACTGAAACCTACTGTCTTCAGTCCTGGGGACTACATATGCAAGAAGGGAGATATTGGGAGGGAAATGTACATTATAAAGGAGGGAAAATTGGCAGTGGTGGCAGATGATGGTATAACCCAATTTGTAGTCCTGAGTGATGGCAGCTACTTTGGTGAAATCAGCATCCTCAACATCAAAGGCAGCAAATCTGGCAACAGGAGGACAGCCAACATAAGGAGTATCGGTTATTCAGATTTGTTCTGCTTGTCTAAAGATGATTTAATGGAAGCCCTCACAGAATACCCAGAAGCCAAAAAGGCTCTGGAAGAGAAGGGCCGACAAATTCTGATGAAAGACAATTTAATAGATGAGGAAGCAGCAAAAGCAGGAGCTGACCCAAAAGACTTGGAAGAAAAAATAGACAGGCTTGAAGCAGCCCTGGATACGCTGCAGACGAGGTTTGCGAGGCTCTTGGCAGAGTACAGCTCTTCTCAACAAAAAGTTAAGCAGAGACTTGCCAGAGTAGAAACCAGGGTGAAAAAATACGGTAGTGGCACCTTATCCATTGAAGAAGCAGAGCCTGAAAAACCTGAGGAGCAGAAAAAGGACTGATAGAGTATTTATATTTCATTACTTAATGGAGAAGGTTGGAATGTGTGAAAGCCATAAATGTATATAAATACGTGTGTGCATACATAGCCATGATTATTTTTATATGGACTTGAGAATGGTTTTTAGCATTTTTAACTGAAGCAGAATTTTCTTGTAAATAGGATAATGCCACTTTCTTCATAGGGGAAATTTGATCCATCACTTCGGTACATTTTTGTACTGGGAGTGGATTTCTTCTAAGGTATGCTCAGACCATCTGGTGCATGTATGGCATGTGTAGGTCGTGACACACTGTCTCTTCACACATACATTGTGTTAAGAAGGCATTATACTTAAAGTAGAGGGATTATTATGATTCTTTTTTTTTAAGGCTTTGAAAATATTTATAGGGTACGTGGTCTACCTTCCTAGACTATTAAATGCATGGATACACATCCTGGCTTCTCAGAATCTTTCTTCTTTCACAGTGAAGCAATCTGCACAAGCTGTAGGATTATGGCCTACACAGTGTAGCTCTGTGTACAACCCTCACTTGAGAGGGAATCCCCAAAAGCTCACCGATGGAAGATGTCTATATAACATTAAAGCTTTACAAAACCTGGGAAGAGCAAAGTGTCTTGCAGCTCCTGGACACTTGGTTTGCTCAGTGCTGGAGGGACGCTGCTAGGAAGCTTTGCTGCCCAGAGAGGTGGTGGATGCCCTGAACCTGGAGACACTCAAGGTCAGGCTGGATGGGGCTCTGAGCAACCTGATGTAGCTGTAGGTGTCCCTGTTCATTGCAGGGGAGTTGGACTAGATAGTCTTTAAGGTTTCCTTTCAACTCAAATGATTCTGTAAGCTGCTAGGGCTGCAGGACAGGCTGTCCCTGTCTGCCTGCCAATCTTCCCTTCCCACAAGGTCCTGCAAGCTGGGAACAAACCCTCTCTTGCAAAGTCTTTCCTGCCATTAGATCTGTGTTTTCTTTATTTCATTAACTAACACAGGTAGAACCACTCCAAGTATTACTTACACCAAACACGCACCTGCCAAAACCTCTCCCCCCACCAAAGACAAGAACACTTATTCACTAGATGGGTCCAACAGCTTCAGCCATCAGGGAAAGTTTGCTGTTCCCTTTTCCTTTCTCTCTGCTTATCACATGCCAGAAAAAGAGCACTCCTGATATAATTAACTTTGGTCACTTTAAAATGTGTAGCTTTTGGCACTGTGAAATCACATCCTTTGCTGTCTTTCATCTCTGTAAGACATTTGTTTCCCCTTAATGTGGATACAGCATGTACATTAAATTATTTTGAGTAGCACTGTGTTTTTTCTCATCCTCCACCCCCTGGTTTTTTAGTGTTTCGTCACCGACTTCAGTAGTACCAGTAGTACATAGCCCAGAAGACCCTGATGTGACAGAAATCCAAGTGGGGACCACTGCATTCTGTGCTTACTGCAGCGCATCTGGGGCAGCACTATGCTTCTGTGCCCAGCTTTCCACACCCAGAGGCACAGCAGGGATGGGGCCTCATCCAGCAGAAATACACGCTTAGGACCTTTCGCTACCCAGAGCTCCTCCCCTGGCAGGAGCTGGGCTGATCCTTGAGCCCACCCAAGAGCACAAAAGCAAGGAACATGAATGCTGTTAGGGAACACATAAACACACAGCCTGAAACAGCAACCAGCAGTTCAGTGGGCCCAGTACTCGCTTCACACGTTAACACCAGACAACCTGGGGAGGAGCTGGGGACTACGCCTGGCAGTGTTGCTCAAAGAGGAGACCCCGGGGTTTTAATATCTGCTGCAGGTGCAGGAGGGCCAGATTGAGGGAGCAACAATGGAAAAGGGCGGTGACAGCAAACCAGCACGTCTGCATACACACAGCTTCACACAGCCAGTGTTTGTGGTCAGCCTGGTTGTGCAGACCTTACTCAGCAAGAGCTGAGGAACAACCCCTGCACTTAACTCTCTCAGACATCAGCTCTACAGTTTTGTTCTGGCCAAATATTTATTAACCAGCAAGCAGAAGGCTCTGCTTTACATTAAGAAACAAACTGCTCTTTTTCCACACCTGCACCAGTGTCTCTCTGAGCTGGTCTGTCCATTGCAGGCTTAGATCTGCTCCCATATCGCTGGCCAGGATGAGCAGGGAATTCATTGGCCAAACCTCTTACATGCTGGGCACAGCAGTACAGCAGGAGGGAGTGCTGACTGCAGGAGAGCTGTTCCACGTCTGGACTGGCAACATGGCAGCATTTGTGCTTGGCTTCAGAGTCCCCTAGCACTATGAGCGTTTCCATCCTGGAACAGACAAAAAGAATCAGATCCGTGTTTACATAATTCAGCATTCATAAAACCCTTTGTGTGTTCCTGACAGCAAAATGAATTATTTACTAGATGGGTCTGGCAACTGCATAGGCAGCTGAAGCCAGGCTTTGGGCTGTGGCGGCTTTCCGGAGGGAAGCTGTCAGTCTGGGAATCCCCGTTTCCACCCTAAATTTACAGCAGAGAGATGAAAGGGGGATGCTGAGCAGCAGAGCCCTCAGGGAGGCTGGGGAAGTCCCACTGTCCTCCACTATACCTGAGGTGGAAGGACACACACACACACACAAACACACACTCATGGAACACTCTGAAGGTCTACAGTCAGCTTGGCCTTTTGTTCCCCAAATTCAGATTTAGCAATCATTTCCAGCTCAAATTTACTCATTGGGCTCACCAGCCACATGCCGAGGTTTGCAGCTGCCAGCGGCCCTCATGGCTTTGCTGTAGAGGAGGAGATTCCACAACCAGGTCTACAGCACGAGGAGAGGCAGAGCAGACTCTGGGTGCATGAGGAAGCCAGCTCCTGCAGCCCCATGCACCTTCCAGAACGAGCACAACCATTACCTTCACACCAGAAGCAGCAGCAGCTCTGAGACTTTCTCCAAGTGCTCTACCACTGCACCCACACCAAAACTATCCTCCCAGGATGCTGAGGACATCATTCAGCTCCAATACAGATCTGCCCTACGTGTAGTTTGTGTTTCAGCTTTTTGCCTCTTTGGACACGTTCCATTTGTTTCTAGGCTTTAATTCTTTAGTCTTCTGTTCCCATCACCAGCAGTTGTTCTTCCCTTCCTCCTGCAGGAGAAGCTGCCCCACCAAGGCCACTCACCCTGAGCAGCCCATCCAGGTGCCCAGTTCAGCAAGAACCAGAGGCCTCTACACACAAAAAGATGGAGAAGCACTAAAGTATCTTTTTTTGGCATCGCTTACCTCCAGGGCTGATGAATTGAACAAACTGCTGCAAAGATCCACTTATTTTCAGAGAGCCAACTGTCAGTTCCCCTGCAGTTCAGATATGTCCAACAAACTTCAAAGATTGCCACTATTTTCATACTATATGCGGATTTAGGCCATTTAGAGCAAGTCTTGGGGCTGACTGTTCCAGTGCTCCACACAATGCAGCCTCATACAGCAGGGGCTTAGGGACATCCCTGCAATGCTAAACCAGGCAGGTCATTGCGCACATGTCCTGCTACTGACCTTAGGCTTCAACGTATTTGGTTGCTTCAATAACACTGAGAGGCCCATCCATTATTGTTGAAGTTGTGCACAGGTACAAGTGGTGAAGGCACCAGTCCTGGAAGCGTTCCAAGTAACATGTAGATGTGGCACTTTAGGGACATGGTTAATGGGTGTGGTGGGGATGGGCCGATGGTTGGACTTGATCTTTTTCAGCTTGAATGATTCCATGACAGACATGTAATATGTACGTCATAGACACAGAATGGGAACTGCAGGTGAATTATCACAATCTTTTGTGAGTTTGAGACTAACCCTAATATCAAACAGCTTGTATCAGAAAAGGATTGTATGGAGCTAAACTTGGAAGAACTTCTCTTGTATCTTTTGTATTGGAATGCTGGAGTTGTTCCGTGTGACGAATGAGGCACAATCCACAGCACATCGAAACCTCAGGATGAAGGCACTCAAAGCCACCAGAAGTCTTTAATCCCCCTATGGTGGGGGATTACTGCAGTCTGAAGCTCCTACTGCAGTGGTGAAGGCTGCTGTTAGATGAAGCGTGACTCATGGAGACCCCGGCTCATGCTAGCCCACTTCAGTGTCAGCTCTCAAGACATGGGGAGGGAAGGTGGTCTCCTTGGTTGTCATGGTCCAGGCTCGCGTTAGTGCCTGCCAAAGGGTAGATAAGCCCAGTCAGAAATTCATAAAACACTATTCCTTAATTAAGTGATCTTTGCTCACACACTGATGGCTTTTCCTAAAATCTTTTTAGCAATCGACAAAATTCACCTAAAACGTCCGTGTTCCCTTGAGATTCTAGCACTACTATACCTTTAGGTTTAAGAAAAAAAAAAATAAAAATCTTTTCAGTCCTTTTCCAAGTACCCAAGAGAGATTTTTAATGACAGGTTAAGTAAACCTAAACTTGTGACACTTCTGTAGACACAGAATTTGCTCAACCTTGCTGAAAGCCAGTGAAAAACATTCAGGGTTGTTCCCAGAGCCCAGCAAAAGAGAACTGAAATGGCATGTTCCGTACCTTGATGAACCCTTCCAGAAACAGAAGACCGTCTGGAACTCCTGTAAAGCAGGAGAGCAGCTTGGAGCTGCACCACTTCAAGAGTTCCTTATCTGGAACTGTAACAGCTGCTGCTAGAGGATTAGCTGAGGTTTATAACACCGCTGAGGAGATAAGAAGGCATTTTGGGAAAGAGAGCAAATATTTGCATGGAAACCTTGTCAGTTGCAAAGTCTTCATAGCTTACCTGAAAATGATTCCTCAAGAAACCTACAGTTTTAAAGGCTAACACAATTATGCATTATTTTAATACTAAAGAATGACAGGAAAAGCATATTGACAATAACAGCACTTCAGTGAGAGCTTTGTATTTCTAGGCAATTATGTAACCTGCTCAACTTTTGGACATGCCTAAAAACCGTAAGAAACTCCAAGATTCCTACACGTCCATCAGTTGGGCATAACCACAATCACAGAATGGCTTGGGTTGGAAGGGACCCCAAGGATCATCAAGCTCCAATTCCCCTACCACTGAGCCACCAACCTCCAGATCTGGCACTAGACCAGGCTGCCCAGGGCCCCATCCAACCTGGTCTTGAACACCTCCAGGAACGGGGCATCCACAGCCTTTCTGGGCAGCCTGTTCCAGCACCTCACCACTCTCTCTGTAAAAAACTTCTCCCTGACATCCAATCTAAATTTTTCCTCCTTGAGCTTAACCATCTTGAGCTTACCATCCATAGCTACACCAGAATATAACATATCACAGATATACTTTGAACAGTATCAGGCTACTGATGTCATTTACACCTGCAACAAAACACCTCCGGGCACTCAGCAGACTGTTCTCACTGCCTACAGTGAAAGAAGCCCTACGTCCAAATGAATCCACGAGCACCGTCAAACCATCTTGCATTTTCCTCTTAAATCTGACACATTCAGAGATGGAAGTGCTGTAGGTGTTCCTTAAGTGCCACCTGAAGGTCAAAGATGAGAAGGCGAAGAGCATCCCTCCCTCCCCAGCAAGGCAGATGTGCAACAGCTGGGACTCAAAAGCAGAACACTGCTGGGCCCCATGCCACTACAAGTTCACTTCTGGAGAGTTTTTACACATCTTTAACTCTCAAATTATGCTATACTACAATGTTTTCAAACAAATAATTTAATATCCAGTTTATCAAAGTAAGGAAATCGTTTTCTTTTTCACTGAAACATGGTGAAAAAAGGTCACTGTTTTATTCAGCATCATAGTTACATAGCAGTTGTCTGTTTCTATTACTAGAAAGTAATTATTAAAATAATCCTGAAAGACATCTTTTCTTTCTCCAATGATTTCAAAACTATGCCTTTTTAATGCCAATTCCACACAGCCACTGATCTGATCTGCAGTAGTCAGTTATAGCAATTGTCAAGGCACAAGCTCAGCTCTGCACATCAGCTGTAGCTTGTTTATAAAAGAGATATGCCAGTTATGTCTTCGCTTAAAAATGCATAATCCCTTTGTCATATATTGCAACAGGAGAAATTAACATTAAACACAGACTACAAAAGGTAAAGGATTTATTTCCGATATGATTTGTTGAGTTAAATTAAAAACCTACTGAATATTTTCTGTAGCAGATGAACATAACCTCATTACTTACTTTCTAACAGTTTATTTAATGGTTGGAAGTGTACAACATGAAGTAGGCCTTTAGGTTTAATATTTTTCAATTTTGCTTATCGTTAGATGAGATTAAAATACAGCAGCCATCCCTTTAGATTATGTTGCAACACTGATCATGTGCCTTGATAAGGAGGAACAATGATTCATTAAATAAATGGCGATGACATAACACGTAGGGAAGACTTTGGATTGTCTATTTAAAAGGTCAACATAATAGGCAATTAAGAATAAAACTTCATTTTAAGTGCACTTCCACATGCTTTGTTTATAATATAGCAAAAACTTCCTATTCCCCCCCACCCCAAACACTTCATCACTCCCTACTCTAAAGCCGGTCAGCTGAAAATGCACTTTTCCCCAGTAAACTTTTTTCTTTTTTAGAAAAAGTAACTAAAATTTCTACCCTTTCAGATGCTAAGAAATGTTTTTCTAATTAAAACCACAATTTATTACAAGACATGTGAAGACAACATATAGTGAAATGAATTTTAATTGTTGTGCTGTGACTAAAGTAAAGTTTTCAAGGCTGCAATTTAACATTCCAAGTTCTCCCTTCCATCTTTATTGATTCTTAAGGTTTTGCACAGAAACTCTTTGGGGGCTAGAACAGCAGTAATTGCATCACACTGTTTTCCAAGACTTCAAGTTTCAAAAGCAAACTCTTCAAAAAGTACAGTTCTTGATTTGATTAGATACAGGGACAAAAATATAGCACATACTTGAAGGTTACATAGTCTACAAATGATGGCAATAGTTTCCTTGGGAGAGTACAGTTTGTTTTCTTGTAAATACTCAAAAAGGCTCAACTTCAAGCAGTAATAAACACAAGCAAAAGTGATTTAACCCTTAAAATAAATATTCAGGAAAACCTCTCTGTACATACAAGTGAAAGAATATGTAACACTTTCACGCTAAAAGAAAAAATAAAGATTTTGTTCATATAAGCAGCTGAAATCTGCTGTTCCAGCCCAATGTCCCCAGTAAAGAAGGGAGGCACAAACACAGGTGACTACTGTAGCTCACTATCTTATGGCCTTTTTGGACAGGGACATCACCACCATCATTTTTTTTTCATCCCTTTTGTTACATTTATTACAGCATGCCAAATCCTTTGGCGTATGTGATGGCCTTCAATAATCTTTCTTTAAGCTTTTCTTTGCTTGAGTACTCCGGAAGCAAAAGTACATTAAAGCATGTGTGAGATGTAGGTAACCTGTGGGGAAAACAGAAAATAATTGAAATGAAGGAATACGTACACATACATGCAACAAAATACACTGCTATCTCATTATTATGGATTTAGGAATTCAAAGAGCATCCTCTTTGCTTCAAGATTCAACTTTCAGATTTAACTAAGTTAATAAATTAAATGAAAGCGCAGAATTGGTTTCCATTTATAAACAAGCAAACAGAATTTTACCTCTCTGTATCTGGGCCATTTTTGGCTATGATCATCTTTAACTTTCCAAGTCCTCCCACAGGGGCTCTGTCTGTGCCTGTTGTAAACTGCAAGAATAGTCTTTTCTGTTCATCCGTAAATGAATGGACTATCTCCCAGAATTCCCTAGTGAGGAAGAAAGAAATAAGTGAATTGACATCAGTCTTCAGCCTGAGACCTTCAAAAGCAATTAGACTGACATTTTAGAAGTTCAACCAATCTTATCAATTCACAAGTTACATTCAAGAAAACTCGTATCAACATACTTACCAATTACTGAGACAACCAGGTAGAAATTAGAAATATTACCAAAATACTGTAGCTTAAATATTTTTTAAGTGTTAAGTCTGCTGATAAATGATCCACAAACATTCTTTGTCTTACTATTCTTCTGCCCCCTGGAGTAATACTGGTTCCACTATACTGTTCAGCTGAACCACCTGCTTTCTCAAACACCACAAATGCAATTGCTGTCAAGAGCTCTGCTCTATCACGAACGACAGTTTTATGATAAAATCCAGAAGACCAAAGACACGTGTCTCTGATTCTTGCCTTCACAGAGCTCCCCAGTCAAAGGGAACAGAAAAGGAATAAACACACTAAAAACATTTCCCCTCTTAAAAAATGTTGAGTTTGCTTGATTTCTAATCAGACAAAGAAGTTCTTCACACATTGTGCATGTTCAAACAATTCATTCCCCCAAGGAAAACCAAAGCAATGCTTATTTATTTAAACTGTCCTATTTATATGAAATAAGAGAAAGACAAGGTCCCAAATAAACTTTTAAGATTTACAGAAGCTCACTGGAAGCCAAAGCATTGTTTATGGTATCCGCTCTAACGACATTACTTGAGTAAAGTGGAATTACAGAGAAGACTTAAATCCAATACCTCAAAAATACAAAATCTTACACTATTAAATTCGTTACAAAGAAACAAGAAAGCAAACTGCTTGTAATCCTTCAGAAATTAAAAAAAAAATTACCTAATAATAAGAGAGTCTCTTGTATAGCCACCATCATATTCTGTAGTTTCTTCTAGTGCTTGAAAATCTAAATTCTGTAAGAAGACGACATTTTTAAGAATGACCACTGATTATATTAGGATAAAAAAAGTTCCACTTTTTCTGATGTACATTCAGGACTCTTACCCTACTTCCACAAATAAGTAATTCAATTTCCTCTGGTCTAAATAAATATTTCAAAGGAGATTCATTGGTCACCATGTGGAATCCTCTCCGAAAGGCCTTGAACTGCTTTTCTACTGATTTATTGAGTATATAGTCAGCATACA
>JAOWBP010000001.1:108716256-108736732 GCA_028571105.1 Tragopan temminckii | reverse complement strand
GTGGTAGGTATATATAGATCCCTATAGCTTGACTGACTAGTGTATATTTTAAACATATAAAACCTAAGTAGTCAGAGCAAGTCTGATCATCATTCTGCACAAAAAAACCACCTCAGCTTTTACAGAAAAGCTGCAGATGTTAATTTTGCAGGTTCAGTTTTAAGGAGGAAAACATATTGTCAAATTGCTAAAAGAGAAACATAGTTCGATTGGTTCTTCTTTCTGATTTATCCCCCGTCTTTATGTGTTCTTCATTTTACACCTGTCAGGGTCCACCACCTTACTTATCTGTCTTTGCAGTGGGTAAAAAACAGCAGATGAACTAATAACGTCCAGGGCAGACTACAGTCAGACCACAGCCAAACAATTGGTTAGGTCAGGAAAACAGAGAACCATAACCCAACTTGCCCCAGGAACACTAAAATAGGCCGCTACATCAGCAGAAGACATTATGGCAGAGCCTTTGCCCTGCAAACTTCTGGCTGACATCTGTCCATACAGTAGTTGTCAGTTACCTCACAAAACCTGTACTCCTATGCTAGCAGCTAGGCAGCACTTCTGGTACAGGTTTGCATGACAGTGCAAGCAAACTTGCCATCCTAGGAGAAATACTCTTCTTTGTATAAGAAAAGAATTTCCTCCAGTGAATTTCTAAAAATGCATGGGGAAAGCATTCTTTGTTTCTTTTTCATCCATTAGGTAATGCAGTGCAATGTAAAGCAGCCCGCCTCAGCTTTGCCCCCTCTAGGTTGGGAAGCTACAGCAATTCACACTATGTCCATAACCTGCAAGATACCCAGCTCATGATGTGTAGAATGCTAGACCACTTGAGGGGAGGCTGGGGAGCAGACAGTTGATTTAAGGCCACAGAAAATGTCTGTGGCAGAAGCAAAATTAACCCAAATCTTTTGAAGCCTAGGACAGTACACTAACAAATGGGCTACACTCCCTCTATTATTTCAGAAGTTCTGTTCTAAGCCAGAAGAGCAATGTTTGTGGTTTCCCTATTTGAATTTTAGCACAGGATGGTTTGAATAGCTAGAATAGAATCTTTGTTTGCTAATGCACAGAAGAATGAAGCCTCAAGTAACTTTTATCTTTTTAAAAATGGTCCTCTCATTCCCACAACCTTTTTTTCTTCTTTTTTTTTTTTGTTAATTTGGAATTGAAATGAACATTTCAGCCAAATACAATCTTGCTTCTAGTTAATCTTGGCTTCTGGGCTAACGAAGATAGACCAAAACAAGGTTCTAAACTGCTAGCAAAACGCTAGATGAATACTGTTTAGTGAAAAGAAGTTAGTTTGTTGTTTTTAAGAGTACTTAGCATATGAATTTGCCAAATCAAATCAGACTAGTTTTGTTTTTTTTTCCTTATGCTAGCAATTGATCTGCTCCAATAGATACTAGCAGATACCACACCTTAGTGCAGAGTTGCCTTCAATCCCATACATGATATTAGTGAGTAGCATGTAGAAATTACACCCTACTGCCACATCTGAGTATACACCTACAGATTTTTGACACTTATGCTACCATCTACTGGTTCATGTTAAAATAAACTCTTGAGCTCTCCCTTCAACCCACACACCTCCAAAAAAAATAAAGCACAGTATTTACAAAATTATTTTTCCATAGTACAATATTAGTTTGAAGTTTTGTAATATGATTCCATATTTCCACTCAGCTTCTGAGGTACAAAAGTAACTCTTATGTTCAAATATTCAAAACATTTTTAAACAAGATACACTGAACTCATCCACTCAGGTACTTACATTCGGCTAGTTTCAATGTTTTCAGAGTGAGGTTCTCCTGGTGATCTGCAAATACAGACGAAGTCTTAAGTACTGTTTGTTATTTTAAGCCATTACAATATGAAAAGTTACGAGAAGGACAAAGCGATTAACAATGGTAATTATATAATTTAGAAGCATCAGCTCTTCTGCGCTTGCACATTTAACTTGTTTGACCAAACTCTAGAAAGTTTAACATAAATCTGAGAACACAATCAAGCCAAAGGACAGCATTTTTTCCCCACAGCTTATGCAGCAGCAACCACCAGGGGAGACTTCTGTTGGCAGTACTTCCTTATTCAGGTTGCACGATGCAGCAGTTCTGGGCTAATTTGTCATAATCACTTCTGTAACCAAAAGGTATATTCAAAGTTTACCAGTGATCAACAGCTGAACTTTAAGATGTTGCAGCACAGAAGCAGGCTTCAACATTCTCTAAGCAAATTTCTTGTCACTCATTACTCAGATTTATGTATGTAACTTCACAGAACATAAGAGCTACAGTTTCCTATTTCTTCATTCCAATCAACAGGTCAGCCAGTAATTTTGAGAATTAGATGTTATTGCCTGGTGTTTGTACCTACCATTTTAACTTAATATAGAGTTGCTTAAGGGGTATAGTTCCATATTCACTTAACACAGCTAAATTACAGGTGCCTGACTCCTCCTTATTCCCATCTTGTTATTTAACTTCCTGAATCAGCACTAGCATAATTTATTTTTAAGACATTAATTTTTATCTTTCTGGGCTCCCCCCAGTCCAGTGAGACTTCTAAGCCAGAAGGCAAGGCAGTACAAATACAGTTTTGACTTCAACCACCTTAAGCTTCTCTTCAATAATCTTGTGAACTGTACTCAACTTTCACTGTGTTAGATTTTGGTACAGTTGACTGGAACTGTTGAACTGGATATACTGCGTAGGAGTAGAAATACAGCACAGTCATTACAGCAACACTTGGTAGCTTACATGAACAAAAATGTCTTTCATGACAGAGCTTTCTCAAAACAGAAGTGAGCTAATATCTGTAAATATAACTCACTCATTTTGTAGGTTTCAACTAAGTTTGCTAGGGGACTTCGGTTAGCACAGCTAATGTTCTCAGTATTCTCTACTAAAACCTTAGTTCCTTTACTGACACACCAGATCTTACCAACTTTCTAGAATTTACCAAACTGTACTATGTTAGCAGATGCAGTGCCTAGAAAGCATTTCTGGCACACAATTTTAAATTCCTAAGCTAACTGGATACTGTGCAGTGACAGATGATGCAGAACACAGGAAGTTATTTGTTTATATTTCACTAAGTTACAAAATTCAACTGACACTAGGAATGGAACTCAACTTACTATCCAACAAAGTATATGCTCATGCTTAGAATGCACATATCGTCCAGCTAAAAAAGAAGTTAGAGAAACAACCCAGCCTCAAAATTTGATCTTTTTCTTCCCTCGAAATGATCCTTACCTTACTTATTCAAACTCAGAACTGACAAAAGAGCTGCAGTAGAAAAATAATGCTCAACAGCAAAACAAATGAAAGTTTAATCTCCCCTTTGACTCTCCAAACCAAGTCCCCAGATACTTAACAAAGAAGAGCAAACCTCTTCTTAATTAGTCGCCTAAATATACAAGTGCTTGAAGCCATCCAGTCTGAGGAGCGAAGGAGAGAAGCATCTATATTCATACCGGCTACCTCCTCTATTAACATGCATGACTTCAGAAACTGAGAGCACAGAGCTCTTGGAAGTTTGGAAATTTGGAAGTTTGAGGCAGTTGCTTTCTTTGTTTTACTCATATGCAATGTAACCCAGTGAAGCTACAGATAATGGCAATGCTTTAAGTTGCTATGAAAGTACACACAGAACAGTGGTGTCAAGAAGTCGAGAGTATTAGTCACTTTGATCCTTTAAAAACACAATATGAAAAATTACAGAAAAGAACAGCAGATTAGCATCTAGAACTAACGTTGTAAAGAAAAAACTAGATAGCAGTCTGCAGTGCAGACAAGTAAACAACGTATCAGTATATCCAATGTCTTTTCCTACCCTTATAGTTTATGTATTATATATGAGAAGACAAAGTTCCAGGAAAGTTCAGGGGAAAAAAGACTAGCTGAGTTTAAAAAAGTTTGGTCCTCTGAGGTAAGTAGTTCAACAGGAAAAGGATTCAAATTCCTTCAGATTATCTTTTGCTGTAACGTGAGCAGATCTACCCTAAGAGTGACTTGCAGAAATTTTAATCCACTCAATAAATGGATTTTAACTGGTTTCAGATGACAATGTAAGCAACAAATATGATGAGTTTTTAATACTCATTAAAACAATAAGACCAATCTATTTACAGCAATTGTACTTATTTGTTGAGAAGCTGTTTATAGTAACTGTTTACAAACAGGAAACCTTTTTTATTCTTCTAGGCAGGCAATAATACTGAAAACAACTATGTAGCATGACAAATCTGAAACAAGTTCTGTTCAAAGAAAAATCTCAGAGCAAAAGCTCTTACAAATTCCAGCTCTGAGTAAGATCATAGAAACTGATCAAGACACCAACTAATCTGAATACTGTGTTATGAGCTAGCAAATTCAGGTGGTGGCTCACTTCCAACAACAGGGAGCAACTTCTCCATTCTGCAAGCCCCTCCTTTTACCTCCACTGTAACTTCCTAGGAGAGAAAAGTGAACATATGCAAGTCTACAAATTTTTATCATCGATCATCCTGGACAAATACTTAAAATAAACTGAGGAAATTGCTTAAATTAGTACATTAAACAGTTTACACAGAATTTAGTATCATAGTAAAGTCAGAGATATTTAAGTGATGGTTTTGCTCTTAAGAGGGGCACAATGGAGCATCGCAGCACTTGCTATTTAAAAAGCAGGAAGGGACAAGATAAGTGAGCTTTGAAATCACTTTAAGTAAAAGTGTAAGCCAATTTTGCCATCTGACTTATCTTAAACAATATACCTTAGTACTGTCTACAGAATTAACTTCAAGTCATACAAATTCAAGTCTTAGAATAAATATTATTTTAACAATTACCTTGAGAAACAACACCATACGTCAAGATCTTACCTTTTACAAGCTGTGGCCATTCGGTGACATCAGGGTGATCACAATTTTGAGTCACTGATTAAAAACAGTTGTCACACCAGTCCTGTGTCACGTTGGGCTAAGCATGAGCTTAACAACTCTAAATAAGTAAAAACAATTTAGTTAAAAGTCCTTACAAACTATTTTCAGCCAGTCCACTGAACAAAAACACAGATGCTAAGAATTACTGCAAAATAAAGACCTTGTAAAAATCTTGTTCAAATCTTTTAGACAGCATTATGCGACTGCCTGAATACTTCACTACAGAGCTCACAACTGGCAAAACTGAAAATTCAACTTATTTTTAATCTCTCTAAAAAGGAAGAAAAAACAACAAAAACACCCCACATCTCTTGAACCAGTGGAAAGCATCTGATGTCAAGACAAAAAGCATTTAAAGATTTGGATGTATATAAACATGAATCATAGGTTCTAACTACAATAACATTTGATAAATTGTTTCCCTTCTACAACTGAATTAGTACTAGCTCTTTACAGATGTTCTGTGTTTGAAAAGGAAGAAAAAGTAACTTATGCTCTGTTGTATGCCTTTCCCCAAAATGAAGCTGGCTAAAACTAAGTTTTAAAGAAACAAGTTTTGCCACTGATGGCCCATCTTTTATGTTATTGGCTCCATTTACATTGCATAGACTCTCCTCTCTTCTCTGTTTTCAGAAGCGTATTTTACCTGTCAATTCTTTCCTGTGATCTGGCTCCACCGGTTTAAATTGAAGGCTTGGTCCTTTACTTTGTCACTCAGGTGGCAGCCAATGATCACTCAGCAATACTCGGGCCCAGAGCGCTATGAGACCACCCCAGCTGATTACTTCCATGGCTGAAAAGGAACCAATTAGTCTCTTACCTATTACTATTATCTACTCTATAGTTAACTGACAAAATATTTCCAAACATAAGCCTCAATACTCAGTATCACCCCGTTCTCTCTCCCACCCAAGCTCTATCACTCAACAGACTGCAAAGAGGCCCCTGATGGAGTCAGATCAAACAGCACAAGTTACTTTCTGTTCATACGAAGTTTTTAATTAAATTGAAACATTACTACTGTATTTAGTAAACAACAGTATTTGTCTCTAAACAGCCTACAGCAATACAGATCTCTGTCCAGTATCTGAAAAAAAGTTTTAGTTCTGTAACTCTAACAGGTGAATATCCACGTTTTTAGGTTTTTATGCAGCAAGGTGCTCAAGGCTAAGGAGGCACTCAGACCAGCTCTCTACAACACCTGTAGTCATCATGAGCCAGTGCAAATACTAACAGCACATCCTATAGCACGTTTCAGCAAACAAAGCTTTTGTGCTTCAGTCCAGCATATCACAAGTCTTTCAGTAAGGTCTTCAGTCTGACAGAGCAACCAAGAACTCTCATTGCTAATTTGCATCTAATGACTCATCTAAGATGAAATGGCTGAACAGGTCCAACAATTTTCTAAAGTCTGAAAAGCTGCTGACTTTCGCTATTCTACTACAACTTGCAACTCTGCTACAGGCTGCATCACTAAAATGAAGTGAAATTTACATTATTTTTGAAATAACGCTTTTCAATCAGGTGCATTTCTTCACACAAGAAATATCATTTCAATTATGAGGTCAGCAATACTAGAAACTTCAAAAGTGCACCTGATTTAAATGAAAAAAGAAGCAAGCAATAGAAAATCTCCAATATAAAACAGAGGG
This sequence comes from Tragopan temminckii, assembly GCA_028571105.1. Taxonomy (NCBI): domain Eukaryota; kingdom Metazoa; phylum Chordata; class Aves; order Galliformes; family Phasianidae; genus Tragopan; species Tragopan temminckii. The sequence continues at coordinate 108,730,153 of JAOWBP010000001.1, read as the reverse complement.
GTTCGTTAGCAAAACATAGGTATGGGTGTAAATTGTCAAAGCTAGAGTCAAATAACTGAGTCAATGCTAGGAGCACAGTGCAACAGAAAAAAGTCAATGGGAATGGTTCCTCCTCCATCAAAATCAAGTGACAGACCAGGTAAAGATTTTCAAATTAACAGCTGTGGACTATCAACTGAAAACAAAAGCTAACAGCAAAAAAAAAATAAAAAGTCACCAGAGAAAGTGATACAAAACTAAGAAGCCTTAAAAGCACTGTTTTATGGCATTACGATAGTTTGACGATATCTACTTTTATGCAAACCTTAGCTTTAAAGAAACAGTCCACTGTAGGGCAGTGCTTTATTCTCAAGTTAAATCTTATTTCTTGCTGCTTTCTGAAGAATTGGTGTGAAACGGCTCTGTAAAAATGCACGTAGAAATTAAAAACTAACCTCTTTGCACAAGTAACTATTAGTACAATAGTGAAAGAGGAAAGTGGTGTAATCTCTAATTCCTTATTTGTTAGGAAGAAACCTGCATTTTGCCTGCTTGCTCTAAGTAGCTAATACCTTAGTTATGTTCAGTGGAATTGGAAACACATAAGAGTAACAAGCCAATAGCATTGTTAGTAACATTGAATTCTCCCGAGAGTGTTTTGTGTTCGTGACCCCTCCCATATGACTGTGAAGGAATGCATGAAGCGCTGGTACTGGATTCAAAACCATCAGATTTTGGACTGTTAAATAATATACTCTGAGGTGATAGCCCCAGAGCCATGCCCATGGCAAGTCTGTGAGCAGGCCTGACAGAGATCCAGCTGTTAAGACACCACAGCAACAAACATGGAATTTACAGCCCCCATATTAAGCAAAACATTGTCCAAACCAGCACGAACCTCACTAAGTTGTTGTTAACTCATCTAAGTTTTGTAATGAAACCTAGATCTACAAAGCAAATTTATCATGGATCAAGACACTGAATATTGGAGCTGCATCCCTTTTCAATCTGCTACATGATACCTTAAGACTGAATTTACTGTACTGAAATCTAAAAATCTCATGCTCCATTTCAACAGTATGGATACCAGCAGCAAGAACCCTTAATGAATCACTTCTGGCCAGCAGGGAGAGGGAGGCGATTGTCCCGTCTGCTCAGCTCTTGTGAGGCCCCATCTGGAGTACTGCGCCCGGGCCTGGCGCTCCCAGCAAAAGAAGGACATGGAGTTCTTGAAGCGGGTCCAGAGGAGGACCACTAAGATGATCAGAGGGCACCTCTCCTATGAGGAAAGGTTGAGGAAACTGGGCTTGTTTAGCTTGGAGAAGAGAAGGCTCCGAGGAGACCTCATTGTGGCCTTCCAATACTTGAAGGGAGTGTATAAACAGGAGGGGGAACAGCTGTTTACGAGGGTGGATAGTGATAGGACAAGGGGAAATGGTTTTAAACTGAAACAGGGGAGATTTAGGTTAGATATTAGGAGGAAGTTTTTCACTCAGAGGCTGGTGACACACTGGAACAGGTTGCCCAAGGAGGCTGTGGATGCCCCATCCCTGGAGGCATTCAAGGCCAGGCTGGATGTGGCTCTGGGAAGCCTGGTCTGGTGGCTGGCGACCCTGCACATAGCAGGGGGTTGAAACTAGACGATCACTGTGGTCCCTTTCAACCCAGGCCATTCTGTGATTCTATTCCCTTTCTCATCCCAGCTTCCCCAAGTACAGTTGCTGCCAGTCCTGTGGGACTGGATATGACTAGCCAGAAGTCTCTAGCACAGATGAAATTCATCCTTCTAAAACCTTACTTGCTTATCCATCTGCAGAGTGCTGTCTGTGGCAGCAAGAGATCAGAACGTTAAAATGTGGGGTGGGTGTGAAGGCAAAGATGCCTAACGCAGAATACAGTGTTTGAACACAGGACATTTTGACTGCTGGATCCAGACAAGGCAGAAAAATTGGTAGAAGAGTCAAAGTCCTCAACTTGATTAGGAAAGGGGAGACTAATCTAATGGAAAAAATGCATTCTGAAAAAGGAAACTGAGGTACAGCACATATTCATCTCTCAGAGGTATTCCTTTACAAAAATTTCTGGATGTAACTAATCTTCCAGAAGGTACCTTTCTAAAACCAGCTCCACACCAAATATTTAGTCTTAAAGCAGAATGACTCAAAAATGATTTCTCCAGACTTTACCGTCATGATTAACATTGCTTACAGTTTAGTCTTTCACAAACATATAGAGCAGCTGAAGGTAACAAGCAAAGTTCACGTCTGTGCAATATATCCCAGAAACCTGAGATGGCTGCTGGAGGCTCTTTGGGACTGGGCATGCTCCAATACTGACGCATCTATATCTGCTCTAGCAACTATTTACAAGAGGTGGATTGAACCAGGACTGAAACAACCCATACTATAATTATCAATACAATGGGCAAGAACCATACCCTTAAACCATGTATATGGCATAGAGCAGCCATCATCAAGAGAAAACAGGATAAATAATGTTTACACAGTACTTGGAGACAACATCCATTTCCAAAAAGTAGAAAAGGTACAGCTCCTCTGAAAGGAACACTATCAAATGAAAGGGAGGGAGGAAGGAAATAAATAATAAGCCAGTGAAAGCAATCAGTCAGAAACCATGTTCAAATGCTTCAGAAGTGGCTAAAAAGCAACCTGGTTGCACAGCCTGATGAGATCTTCTCATTAAGTATTTCCTTGAACCCTTAATTCTGGCATCACAAACATTACAGTTGGACTAGATGATCTTGTAGATCCTTTCCAACCTTGTAATTCTATGATTCTATGAGCCAAGGTGAGGCTCCCAGCTTCAACAAACAGAATCCAAAGTTACACCATGGAGAACACAAGTACATATTCATCAGCAAGTAAGTCCAAAACAACTTCCAGCTACAAATCAGTGTAAATTAAAAGTTTTCACCTGTATAGATTTTCTAAATCTACTATTTTTTCCTATATTATTTATCCTATACGTGTCCATTTGCACATCTGGTGGCTGACACTCAGTATCTGAAGTCTAGGAAAGCTTTTGAATTGAGGAACACCTGTGACTGACAGCTAAAAGGACCAATGCCCTCAGAAGTGGCATTTTTAAGAATTTGTTTTCTTTAGAAAAGAGTTTCAGTTTCCCCCTGAGTAAGCTTAAAATTCAACCTTTAAAACCATCTTTTTTAAAGACATTAATGAAAAAGAAGGTGATTTACCAGTACAGAAAAATGCCAAGTTCCTTAACTTCCAGTGCAAGAATTTTACTTGCTCTAATTTAAAATAATAATCTCTCTCAGGAAAATACCTCTTTTTTTATATGTTTACTGAAGAATCCCTCTGAATCCTCCAAGAACGAATGCCCTTCTCCAAACTGATACATTTCCAGAATGACTTTGAGTAGCATGATGAAGTGGACAGTCATCATCCATACAGTGAAAGGTGCCCATGTACTACCATAGCTAGCTTAACACTCTGCCAAAAAGGAAACTGCAACAAATAGGAAAGCTGGCCATTTATCATGATCCCCAGAGGTTCCTTCCAACCCCTACAATTCTGTGATTCTGTCTTAAGACTGATTCATCAAGAGTCCTGAAAGGAACTGCAGAATATCCTCCATATTTCTAAGTTCAGCCTTAACTATAACTTGCAGAAAAATAACAGTAAGGTTGGAAACATCAATTCCTTTTGTTGCTTGCTTGTTTTTACCAACACAGAAAGCATGGAAAGACGTAAGATTTCAGAACTTCTATTTACAAAACTCTCTGTAGGTCGAATTATCAACTACTTTAAAGTAAAATCAAATATATGAATAAAATCTAATTACATAAAATCTAGTGGAGCAACCAAAAACAAACATAAAACAGCAGAAAGGCATGATTTTTTTTTTTTTTTTTACTACTTCACAAGCCAAACTCATTCAATTATAATTACAATAGCAGATATAGCAGAATTATAATAGCAGATAAATACAAACTAGCATGGTTAGAAGACAAAAATAATGGGGTTCTATCCTGGAAAACATCAATCAAAGCAACTACAACAGTCACAACTGATTAATAAATACACATATGCTACCTGCATTACAGCTGAAACAGACACCATTCACAAACAGTTCCTGGAAAGGTATTCATCTACATAAAGTACTTCAGACATGTTCAAAACTTGAACCTAATTCTCCAGTTACTCAATATTCTTCCACACCATTCTAGAAGTAGCAGAAAAGAACCGTGAAGTAAGCAGGAAAACAGGAGAAAGTGCCTTATGACGAGGTAATGAGAAGAGTTAAAAATTGATTGAGATAACTGATGAGAACACTGGAAAAAACTAAGTCTTTTCATAACAGAGAATGAACACACACAAAAAAGAAACTCCAACTGAAAGAAAATATACATATAAAAAAATATGACTAGAAACTAAAGGTTGAAAAACTTAGTAGAAACACAAGCATTCAGGATAGCAAGTAATAAACTACTTGGAGAGAGGATCTGAATTTGCTATTATCTTCAAATTAAGGCCAGTTACTATTTCTGAATCTACACTTTAGTGAAAACATAAATTACTGAGTTTAATAAAGGTAGAATTTGGTGCACCTAGTAAACCTCCCAATACAGAAATCAGATACAGACTTACATGAAAGCTTCATTTTATGGTATCTGCATACCTGCTATGCCTTGGCTATGATACCCACAAATAACACAGTAATAGAAAGTGGCCTAGTGTTTGCTACCATTTTTCTTTCTAAAGCTAAAGGCTTCTCATGTTCTTTATTTGTTTCTCCTGTTTTCTACAACTGTCTTCACGACTCTGGACAGTAGATTTCGACCCCTGGCATCCCCCAACATTTTTTTTTGCCCGAGTTTTTTTTTTTTTTTTTTTTTTTTTTTTTTAAGATCATAGATACACTTTATTCATCTTTGTAAAAGAGGAAAGATCTGCAATTACCTTTAGCTACTAAATTTTTCACTTGGACTATAGCCAATTTTCCCTCTACTCCCTTGCTCCATCTCTGAAAAACCATTTGCTTCTATCTCAGCTACGTCTGCTACTTCAGGCTCCCTCCAAAATTACACACTTTTGAATGGAAAGGTTCTCCTACATCAGAAGGTGAAATACAATCACCTATTTAAATTTGTTTTGGTAGCTCTCCATTTACTGGGTAGGTATCAAGTTATTTTCCAAACAGCTAAGTTTTACAGCTTCACTTCAGCTTAAATACTTAAACTTTTATTCCACCTATCTTTTTTGCTTATGCCTGGTTACTTTGCTTTCTTTTTCCACCCACTCATCACTTGGAGCCTCTCATGTAAAGCAGCTTTCTGTTCACCAAATTCTTCAGCGACACCAGCATGTTTGTTTATACGTAGGTTGTATTAAACCTGAACAATCATGCAATTCCGCAGCGCAACACTCAGTTTTTCTGATGTTCTGCTGTTCCGATGTTCATTAATTGCACATTGTGGTGGATTAGAGGGGGATTCTTGTTCATCAGCTTACAACGTGTGTATCATTACAAAGACTACACGAACATGTACAGTAGCAAATAGTCACACGTTCAGAAGAAAGCAGCCAGCAGAGATAACTACAAAGAAGAAATAACGGCTTAGGTCTGAAAGAGGGCTGTCATACACACAACTGGTATTGAATCTGGAGAGTGAGAAGCAGGTGGGTGGTCCTGCTGGTGCTGTGGGTGCAAAGTGAATGCACACTACTTGCCCAAAGTCTGCTGGAGTACAGGACCAATCTACAGAATTATCATAGCCCAGATGTTCCTGAGTGAACACTACTACTTATATTTTTTTTAATTTTTTTTTTAAGACTTAAAGTTTTTTAATTAGCACACACTACAGTTAAAGTTTCAGTTTAGAATTAATCATTTTTAACTCCCACGAAACAGAACTTCACAGAAAAAAGTGACAGCCAACCGTTCCTTCCACAAGGCTGGGATTTTAGAACTTCAATTTTTATTTTTTATTTTTTTACTATTTTTTCATGCTAGATATCTTCAAAAGAAGAAGCTAGACATAAATATGCAGGTATAAAACTTGTATCAGGAGTTCACAAATTCTTCACAGTACTTAAAGTGTTTTAAAAAAAAGTATCTTCATAGCTTAGACGTAATTGTTGAAGAAACTCCATATTATTTTGTATTAACACATTTGATAATCTAGAAAAATCTGAACTCTAATATTAATTTTTTCTGAATGCTGCAATTCAGAAAGTTAAGAGAAAAAAATCACTATGCATCAAGAACACTATAGTACTTGAGCCACTATCGAGTGGTACAGACTTTCTCTAATGCTGGACTACTGCAGCATAAGGTTAGAAAATAGGAACAAGAGTAACTACAAGGTAAAGTTTAATTTTGTTATAATGCACGCACAGAGTTTTAAGCTTGCTGGACACTTAAGAGCCCAGACAAAGAGACATCATGTGGTACAGGCCGATGTTAGAGAAGGTTACTTTTCTGAGTTTCCAAACATCCCAATTCGTAAATTTTGCTTACACTGATGTTTGATTAACTTTCCTAGTAGTTCTGAGTCTATTCTGCAAGTTATATTTAAGAAGTGTACAAGTCTGACTATAAACGTGTACAGCAGCATGGAAAAAGCCTTCAGCAAGAGCACCAGGTCTTATCCAACCAACGGAGAAACAGATGAATCACAGTAGCATAATGTTGAGGTTGTATAACAAATTAAAAGGGAATTCATCAATGTTGCATCTTTATTTTCTCCAAGAATATCAAGTAACACAGCTATCCAAAGATACTAAGCCTAAAAGTAACAGACATTAAAGTTGAAAAAATATGGGAAAAATGAATGTTTGTGCTTTCCCGAATTTATTTTCAACTTGTTTAAATCAGTGAAGTATAATTATTATTATTAGTCATAATACATACATACAATAGAAGTGAAAACATAGACATACCATATCTTTCCAGGGCTGCAGAAACTTCTACTTCCCAATTCTAAAACGGACTTCTACAGTTCCTGTACCTATAAAGCAAAACATTGTATGTCAGTTTTTGCACCATGCACAACTCACTGTTGCTTCAAAGTGATATAAATGAGAACAGCCGTTCGAGTAGTCACAAGTTTACAATGAAATGAAACACAGGACTTCAATACCAGCCAGAGCAGAAAATGCTTACTTATATCAGGGAAACTGCAAAAGCTGAACATCCACACACAGTGTTCCCTATTCTTTCCTCTCTAGTGATGCAATACAGTTTTATAATTCCGTTCATCCACTTTATTATAAATATCCATTTCCTTCTTCTAGAAGATTCTGGCAAGGTTTCTCTCCTGCTCCACCCTACTCCACCCCCATCCATTTTTTTTCTCTTAAAAAAAATAATAGTATTTTCTAAATTAAAGACATCAGTATTTATAATAATAATAATAACAATAATAAAAATGCTTTCCAAAGTCACAAACAGAATCAAACCTTGGTCCTGGCTGCACAGAACTGCTGAAGTTTGGTAAGCATTTCTATAAAAAGTTCATTTTTAGAAAAGCTGTAATAAATAAGAAACTCAGGCCTAAACATACCCTGAATCTTGTTAACGAGCAACTAACAAGCCCAGTACAACCAATGTGAGGGGTGTAAGTTACATAGAAATAGCCATACAACTAAAGAAAACTAATATTTACTTTTTGAAAACTTACTTACTTGGTTCAAAGTATGCTTTCACTTTCACAAAGAATAATACTTAATATGTTGGTTCTAAAGTTCTATTAAGAGCAAATGAGTCCAATGTAGCTGATTCAGTTTGATTTCCAACACAGATCAGTGTTCCCATGAAGGAAGCCCTGATCTGGTTACCTTAAAGAGTACACATTCAATTTTGTCTTAATGATGTGAAATAACAGAGCACCCATCCAGTACCCAAGGCCCAATTCTGCTCTGGGGATACAAAAAGAATGGACAGAAACACCTGTGGCAGTTCAGCTCCACAGCACTGCCAGGCTGTGCATAACTTTCTATACTTCCAGAAGAAAAAAAAACTACACAGAGCAGTCTACCTGTTCAATGCAGCAAAATTCCTATTTCAACACAAAGATACGGTAATTACGTGGATTTATATATAGTCAGGGTGAACAACAAACCTATAGAATTGTGTCAGTAAAACTTTACTGACGCTCATAAGAATAAATTTATCCGAAGAGTGAGAGAAAGCAACATGATTTTCCTGATGGGAGGAGGTACTACCAACAGCAGACATCACAAAGAATAATTATTTGTTCACAGGGAAGCCACCAAGCAAACTCTGCTACAAACACAAACAGTGTTTTCATATCTCTCACCACAGGACTTCCAGCTTATATCGTAATGTATGCAAATTTTGTCATGTACACACACTTGTACATGCAGAGCAATGCTATCTATATGCAATTAACTGATCATCCTCTAAGCCACAAAGTACCAGCTTGCGGAGCGCATGAAGTGCAAGCAAAGTATAAGAATGAAGAAGTATCACAAATGCATTTAACAGAGATCTAGCAACTGCTGCCCAGTAAGAGGAGACTAGAAAACAAAGGGTCACAACAGAACCAAAGCCATGTAGTTGAGGACATTACAAATTAAAGAAGAAGCACAACAAAGTAGAGGAGATGGAGACAAAGGAGTTGTTAAAGATGATGTAGCTTGCAACAGAAGAGAATCACAGAATGGCCTGGGTTGAAAAGGATCACAATGATCATCTAGTTTCAATCTCCCTGCTATGTGCAGGGTCGCCAACCACCAGACCAGGCTGCCCAGAGCCACATCCAGCCTGGCCTTGAATGCCTCCAGGGATGGGGCATCCACAACCTCTGTGGGCAGGTAGCAGCAGTTCCAACACAAAACTGGAGCACACGGACCTCCAGCTCTCTCTGCTCAGCCACCCACCAGCAGCTACCACTGAGGCAAGCAGAAGCCCCCCAGGAATTCAGCGGTCTGCTGAAAAACATCCACTCATGAGAGCTATGTGAACAACAAAATGGAACACAGGATCTGCAACGCTCGTCTAACAGGAATGGATGCAATCGCACAGAATCAGACGTACTTTAACATTTACCACCAGTATAATTATTATTTAGCATTAAGCCACATCTGCTTCAAAAAAGATGCAAGTGGACAAAAGTGTGACTAACAGCACAGCTACCACTCTTGCTTCCACTTCATGTAAAGAATTCTCAATCTGTCACATGACCAGAGCCAAGATTGCTACTTTTCTATGCCCCTGGATCCACGTGTTTTCCATCAGAAGACTTCAAGTTGCCCTCAATATCAACAGAAATGGTAAACTACTGAATTAACTAAACGACTGTGGTGTAAAGAACTGCAAAAATAGTTAAGAAGTTATGAAAAACACTTTACAACCCTTGTGCCTTGCCTGATGAACAGTACAATGAAGTCATGCCTATCAGAAACTCAACAGCACTTATCTACCTTTAAAAAAAAAGCACAAAGACCCCACGCCACACAAGCTAGCTGTCACAAGACTGGAGGTATTCTGCCTAGTATTATAGGTTTTCTCACACAACATTAAATACATAAGTTGAGTAAGAATCATTTTCTTCCGTAAGAGATATTCTTAACGTGTTATTCAAACAAAACAAGTATTCACAAATAGTCTCCTTTCAGTAAGATATCCAAGTCAAAAGAACCATGCAAACGGACTATATTTAATCACTCTCTTACAAAAGAAAGGGCTCAACTTTTGCAACCCAGAAACACCAGTACCTCAGTAAAGTGATACACGCCCCTAAGAACACTCGTGTTCTCAGAACTCAAAGGATTTACAGCTTGTGTGCACAGTTATGTATTTCCACCATCCACAGTATGCAGCTTTTGCTACAGCAGTTGGAACAGGCACCTAAATGCTGCTACAGCTGCCAGTGTACACTGGTGTACCTTGGACTTTCTAAACATAGAATGGGGTACTAAACCCTAACACTGATCATCAAGACTTTGGACGTTAGATTTCGTTATGAATCAGAAACTAAGTGTTATCTGAATATAGCTATGCAAATAAAGATGAAAGCATCCTACTAGAAATTCTGAAGTAGTGACAGACAGCATTATTTAGTTTTGCAAAAGTTTTTTTATGCCTTAAGAAAACAAAAAATACCATACTGCAAAAATCAGAATGTTGTTAAGTACTGAAGTCATCAGCTCAAATGCATGACTAAGCCTAAAGCAGAAAGAAAACAAAATCCGAAAACTTCACCCGTGAGTATGGTAGCATTTCCTGTTTGACCTGCAGCCCACTTTGGAAGTTTAGCTCCTTTAAGAGCCACTTCGCCACGCTCCAACACCCCAAGTCTGCTGAGCTGCAGCTGCTCCAACCCGGGTCCCACAGAGCATACCAGAGCAGGAGAGCACAAGCACTGCCAGGGCCTGGCTGCCTGGACAAGCCTGGCATCTCTCAGCACCGCGCAGCTTGGCGCTGTGTTACAGATCTCTGTGCCTTTCAGGGAGAGGGGGAGGTCTATTTTTCATTCCCATTGCTCACTTCACCAATTTACTTGGCATAACGATCATCAAGGACATGTCAAGGAGTCTCAGAAGGGAATCCAAAGGGAGGAGAAGCAGAGTCATCTCAATGACAGAGGCACGAAGACCTAGCCTCGCCCTTACAACTCAAGCTTGGTTGAACAGCTGGAGTCTTGCCACACTGCTCCCAAAACATCAGAAGGAAGAGAAAACCAGGTGGATTCATTGTTGCCACACCAACACACAACAAGCCCCAAGCCTCAATACTGGTTCTATAATTACGCACTTGCGACCCCACTGGTTATTGCAAGGTCCACCAAGACCAAAACTTCCACCAATCCGAAACAGATTCTGGAACTTATGGTTAATACACTTTTTTATTTAGTTACTTAGGCCACATTCTGTGAAATTAGGTCACACAAGTACATTAACCATGACTTTTGATGTACTAATGAACAGAACATGAAAAAAAAACTAGTAATTGCCACACCAAGCAGCCAACTGGTCCATCAGCTCAAATGTGTACCAAAATGTCACAGCTGGAATTTACCTCTGGTCCAGTCTCACTGTTGGCATAATACACAAGGTAAACATGACTCGAAAGTACTTGAATGCACAGCTGATTGAATGGATGTGAGCAGTGACACTTTCTGATGAAGTCTTAGAAAGCCATAACGTGAATATCCTTTTCAAACCGCCACACTGCAAAAAGGTTCAAGCCTCTGTGACACCTGCTCAAAGATACCCTTTGACACATACATACCTGTCCTAAGGAAATGTAAGTTGCTCCAAAAGAAGCAGGCCACCCCTCTTACTGAAGACAGGGGATTGGGGGTCCAAAGGGAAGCCACCCATTTAGATCCACTCAGCTGAACATGGGTAAAAAACACCATGTGAGGTGATTACAGAACGAGTCCTGGTAAAGACTGATTTCCACCCCCTTCCTCCATTCAGCAGTTACTAATATAGGGAAGCAGGCTCAACCTATTAAAAGTAAAGAGTAGTTAATGCTCCCTTTAAGAGATTAATACATAACAAGTCTATGTAAGGTGATAATTCTTAATTTATAATGTAATTTTGCAATCAACAAGTTATTCTGTCAAGAAGTTCTGCCACAATGAGGTGGAGATATTAAAAAATAGCAATTTGAAGTCCAGCTTCCTCACATATTTACACTGCCAAGCAGGAATCCTGGATCTAAATGTTAAGTTACCTTTTTTTCTTTAGATACTTCTACTATGAGGCTACTTTCCTGAAGAATGTCTCACCAGTTCATATAGCTACTGACATGTTGCTTCATTACAAAACACAGCCCTTCACACTCTATTTGCTGACTTTTGGCTAACCAACTAAATACAGCATGCACAGTACTATCCATATGAGCCAGCAGCCTCCAGACTTTCATTCATGGCCCATACGTTGCTGTACGAGGCTGCCAGGTGTTGGCTGTATATACAGGAAGTCAGTGCAGTAAATGTTAGTTGAGGTCAAAGTATTTGAGATGACAAGAACAAAAGTCACTTCAAGCACGCAATTTGTTCATTGCTGTTGTCTCTGGGAAACAAATATTTAAGCAATAGTTACAGCGCTCTCCCTGGGGGAGGGGGATTGGTCAGGCAAAGCAGGAAATTAATACAAGTAAACAATAAATTTTAAATTATTTGATAAAGACCCTGACAGTGAATTTCTTGCCCCTCTCATGTGATGTGCAAATCAGAATTCAATTACTAACAGCCAGCCCTTGAATCCTGGTTCTCTGTGAAAATCATGGCTCAAATACATGGATACTAAAGAAAAAAAAAAACATTTACCAAAATAGCCAGAAACGTAAAACATACCTCTCTTTAAAAACCCATATTGATCCATTAACTGAAGTTGAGTGAAGACCTGGCCTACCAGAAAGGAAAGTCAGCACTTGCAATGAGCCTCTGTACTCCAGGAATTCTTTCCCTTTGTCTTTCAATTTCATTTTAAGAATTTTTTTTACCTTCCCATGTATGAATACACTGGTGGAAGGCGGAGAGGAAAAAGCCATTTCCCGCTTTTAAAATATGAATACTCTTTGGACATTCCCTAAGTGAACTGAAACCGAAAGTAGTAAAGGGGGAAAAAAAAAAAAAACAACAAAAAACCAACAACAAAACCCAAAAACTTTCCTGCACACCAAAAACTATGATGATGAATATTTAGAAAAATATAAACACTTAATTTGTTCCATTAAGTGTCATATCATGTATCACACTAATTACTGTTTATACAAGATGTTATATGCTTAAACATGTTCACACTTAAACGTGTTTATGTTTATGACTATTAAAACTTGACTCAAAGATTTATCCCTTCCCATCACCCCCCATGCATATAGCTAAATAGAACCTATGGATTCACGTGAAAACTAACAAACACATCCACAAAGCACACATTTATAGTGAAACACACATGATTTTATACACTAGAGGTACACGTCACCTCATATTTCTGTAGCAGGTTGTTTCTTATAAAAAAAAAAATCAATGAAAATGAAGTGAATCTGTTTTATTTTCCCACATTAGTTAGAACAGGTGCAATTGGTAGGTGCTCTAACAAACTCTGATAGGCATTAAACATCCCTAGATATATTTAATGCACGGAGTTTTACCTTCCATCCACAAATCATCATTTACATGCCGTTAAGCAGGAGCAGTAATTAAAAGATGACTAGAATTGTTTGTTACGTGAAAAACAATCAAAAATCACACATCAGTTCTGAGGAGGATGTGGATTAAGATCTGGGATTTGAAAATTACTGATTGAAAAAAAAAAAAAATAAATAAANNNNGACTGTTTGAGGTTTTACATTGTTTTTTTTTTTTTTTTTTAATAGGTGCACACAATCATATCCCTAAAAACAAATAAAACAAAACAAGCGACAAATCAAATTATTTGTTTTGCCATCTAGCTTGATGTTTTTATTTCCAAACACTTGGGAGACACTGAATACTCCAGCGAGGAGAAATACCAAACAACTCCGGTAAACAGAAAAAGAACTTGTTAATTCCTGTAGGAAAGATGCCACATTAAATAGGAAACGCAGAGTGGAATGAGACATTCACAAGAGACAAAAACATCTGTAAAACTGCACTACAATTATTTCAATTAAAGTTATTTTTCATCCTGTAAACCTAAGTAGTTGTAAGCCTTTTATTCCAGTATTATGTCTGAATTGACAACGCTGCTATTATGGAGACAGTCATAAGCACTGTAGACCGCATCTGTTTCTAAAGGCAAACGTAGGTGAGGAAAGTTACTGAAAGTTACTGGTAATGCGCATTTCATATTTCCAATTCAGCCCAATCACTAAGCACCAAGTTTCACAGTACTCTCAGAAAAAAGTCCCTCTAACTGTTTCCAAGATCAAAGTACACAGAGTACTCAGAGACACAATATGCAAATAGTGTAAC
>JAOWBP010000001.1:108692467-108714371 GCA_028571105.1 Tragopan temminckii | reverse complement strand
CGTACACACGAAGATGAAAACTTTTAAGCCCACGTTGAATTCTTTGTGTGCTTTCAAGGTGTTTAAGAGGACAGGCGTACATTATGGTGTGCGCACCAGCACCTCCGAGTCCTCCACAGGGCTGCCCTCAATGAGTTCTGTGCTCAGGTCTGGGATTACTCTCGTCCTTTGCATCCTTCAGCACTTTCAGAAGTCTCTTAGGGTAACACTGCGAGATGGAGGCAGGTGACAGTAGAGAGAGGAGACGTGCAGGGTGGATCGTGGTCTGATAGCGATAGGACAGAGAGAGGATGACTTTACACTAAAAAGGGGAGATTTAGGTTAGATGTTAGGGGGAAATTCTCCACTCAGAGGGAGGTGAGGCGCTGGCACAGCTGCCCAGACGAGCTGTGGTGCCCCATCCCTGGAGTGACTTGACTTGCTGTAGATTAACTATGAACATCAATGTCCCCAGGCTGCTTCTCTTTGGAAGAGGATAACTGTACTTTACTGCCTTATGAAGTATGTTACATTTTCCAAAGCACTCAGGTATTGCGGTACAGACACGCTTTTGTACCTTGAATGTTTTCAGCTAAAGTATAACCAGCTGCTGGGAAGCTACTGGATCTGCCCAGCTAAGCAAACTCTACATCTGGAGAAATGTGAGTGGAATTCTCAGTGGAGAAGCCATTTCTGCGTGCCTCCTTGCTGATCCGTGCTGCACCGCTTGGGCATTGCTAAGTGCTGCTGCTGAGGGAAATGAGTGGTTCAGTGGTGTCTTGCAGTGATCCCCTACACAGAATGGGCTGTGGTGAGATGCTTCAATTACCTGATACAAGCAGTGCTGGGTAAAAATGTGAAACCCAACAATTATAGCTAATAGGCTGATTGCTACATAGAAGCCCTGCAGAAAACCAAATCTCAGCATCCAGATATTTGTAAACAAGTGCCTTTTCTTCACTGCTGGAGGAGAGCAGATGCGACTTGCCTCCCTAGTTGTGTGGATTAGGCAGTGATTTCCAGCATGAGGAAAAGGAAAAAAAATAATTAAGACTTGAATTCCAATTCACCGTTCACATGTAGTGCTGGAGAGAAACCATCAGGTCTGCTGCGTATTAATTTCAGATGTTGATGCCTCACTTCAGAGAGAATAATTTTCTTTGGAGATATCTTAGGGAGCATACGAAAAACGCTGCATGTATGCCATTCTTATTTCATGTGAAAACTCCAATACAGAGAACCCAATAACACTTTTTTTTGTGTGTGTGTGTTGATTTCAGAGAATTATCTATGGGAAGATGAGATCCCGAAGCCCTGTAAGTGTAGCCCCTTAGATGAGAGGCATCTTTTTATGAACAGTCTACCTTAGTTAATCCTCTTTTGACAGAAAGAGTACACTGAAGTGTTAGGAGCCTTTGGGAGCCAAGCCAAATGCTTCAGCCTGCTGATAGCTGGGGACTTTATGTCTCCCTTTGCAGTTAAAAGATAAGGGACAGGAAAAAATAATCAGTAATATAATGAAATACTGAGTTAGAGCCCAGCCTTGGTAAGGGAGAGAAAAATCCCTGTGGTGATTGAGTGATTGTGATGGAAATATGAGTTGTTACTGGGATAAGAAAGAGTGGTCTGTTACCCCAGCTGTTCTCTCTCTTTTTCCCTTGAGGAAATTTGGAGATTGGGATAGCACTCAGCTCAGATCTCTTCATTTGCGGTGCAGACAGGGAGACTTAAGCTTTTAAGGCTATCTACTGGGGAGTGCAGGTTGGTTGGATGGATGCAGTGTTACCTTTGCTGGAGGAGGAGAGAAAGCCAAGAGAACATGGGGGAGGCAGCATAGCCAGGCCCTGGCTGGTGAGCAATATCCTCCAGCCCTCTTGGGGGGAAAAGAAGGCTGGACTGTTGCTAATCTCTCCTTCTTGCCTTTGTGTCTTATGGTCAGGAGTTATCAGGTTTAGAGCAGTTAATACTGTGCCACCCAAAATCTTAGAATCCATGCAGAATCTTGACTGCTCCACCTTTTGCTCATGTAGTAAACATGACCCTCCTTATGCTGAAACCTGTGGTAAGGTTTTAGGTAGAGTGAGTGACAAATGAAGTGAGGGAAAATAAGGAAACAGGCACTTCATTTTCCACAGTCCTCTGGAGACCTGTTTTCACCATATCACACATATTTTTACATAATGTGGTTTTTTTGTCCATTTTAATTTTTAATGTCTGAAACCAGTCTTAGCGTTTATTATTGGCTTGATATGTAGGAATAGCAAGGAGGATATTTAAACTCCACCAGAATACTGCTCTTTTCATTCGTGAGACATAGAAACATTAACCTGAAAAACACAGAAGCTAAATGCAAGCAATAGAGAGAAAAGTTTGTTTGATTCCTTGCCTCAGCTCGACACTCCCTTTTGTCAGGCATGCTTCCAGTTACCCTAAATTCCCACTGGAGGCGGAGTAGGTGGTGAATGCTTGGTGAACAAACTATCAAGCGTGGCTTTTAGTGCTTCATTCTAGGATGTGAGCTACTGACCTCTGCTTCTTCATTTCAACCTGAAGGATGTTTGCCTTCCAGAAATGTAGGCGTTTTTGAAAGGCAGCGCATGCTTCTGAGTTCTAAAAGACATACTTGTTCTGCCCCTTCCTCACACAGAGTGGTCTCTGGGTTAAGGTGTGGTGTGGAAGTTCCTGCTACCTCAACCTCTGTTCCATCTCTAGCTGTAAGGCTGCTCTCAACTGCTGGTGATGGTGTTTTGGTTCCTCTCTGTGAGCTGAGGGAGGTTTCCTCTGCATTTTGCTGCTTTCCTCAGCACAGCAGTCCCTGAAAGGAATTGAGTGGAAGGAAAAGCAGCACATGCTCACCTCTTTGTCCTTGAGTCTTTGAGTTGGCTGTCTTTCTGCTAGCCTTGGGTACACCTTGCTCATTTTCCTTGCAGGGGCAGATTGTGGACGCGATTGTTCTTCTCATGGGGTGAAGAGCTTGAACTTCACTGCAGGTCTCCAAAATATTCTCTTTGGTCACCTCTGCAGATGAGCTGGAAATGCTCCTTTGTGCCATTCTACCTTCTTTCCTTTCCTTTCTTCCCCCCCCACCCCCCCGTGTTGTGAAGACGACAGCACTGCAGGTATTCCCGACCCATTTTTTCCTGCCTTTTTGCTCACTGCTGTTCTCACACACTGCTCTACGTTCACAGCCCAGCCTTGGCTCCTGAGAGGGCATCTAGTTTCAGGAAGAATTCACGAGTCGTTGCCGTAGTTGTGAAAGATGCTCAGATGCAATACTTCTGTATTTACTCAAAGATTTCATGGGAACATCTTGGTGTCTCCTGCAGCACACAGCTGAAACTGTCTTGCATCACGCAGCTATGCAGGTTTGGGTTAACTCTTGTTTCAGTTGTAAGGGAGAAGCCTGATTGACACAGCTGTTTTCCTGACCACATGCCTACATTATTTTTCCTAGATATATATAGAAGCCTGACATGCTGAGCAGAGCAAAATGACTTTGTGCAATTAATGTGACATGCTTAATAATGCTTGGAAGGGTGCAGGCATTTGCATTTATCAACCTGCCACAGCTAAAAAAAAAAATAAATAAATAAAAAAAAAATTTGCCAAGCAATCCCAGTACAAACACATGTTTTTCTAAAACAAGGGCCCACGAGGTGCCCAATAGGTGATATTGGTGATATTGCTTTTGAGATAAGGCACTGTATTTTTCCAAGAGAAACTTCTGTCACACCAGGAACTCCCTTTACCCTTGGGTTATACTACTGGGTGACAAATTCCGTTTATGATCTTTTTTTCCTTTGGCATTTTAATGTCATAATTACTTTCCTATTTAAGGAGCTTGATCCTTGAATACAAAATATGGTTTGGTTAATAGCACTGCAGTGGCACTTAGGTGAAATCAGGTCCAACTAGCTATCCATATTTTTTTCCCAGTCAATAATAAATGATTTTTAAAAGGTCATTATGACATAATTGAAAAGTTGAATACTTGGGTAATTAGCATAGAGTATGCAGCTTTCCACACCTGGTGGTTTTGGTACAGCTGCATTAGTAATACTGTTGTCTGGGGAGGCTTTAATGTGGAAAGGAGGGTGCTCCCAAAAGGTGTCTGCTTGAAAACAAAACCTTGTTTAGCATGAGAAGAAAAAGTGTTGTCTGTAGCTCCAGTTTGCCCTGTCTGGGGTGTCAGGAGACATGGATGTGAAGCCTGGCTCCCCTCCTTTCCTTAGCAGCAATACATGTCTTACTGCAGCTCTTCTTCAGCAGCTGCAGACAGTGAAAGCACAAAAGCAGGGGGGAAGCAGGGGAGAAGAAGGAGAGTTTAAGCAGTCTCTCATGCCTTGTTCTGCTGTGAATTGCCTGTTTTTGGTATGAGGTGGAAATTTAATTTGTGTTTTCGGTTTTGATCCCTGCGTCACTTCCAAGCAGTGTCAGACATTGACATTCTCCCCTAGTTGGGGAGAAGAGGATGAAAAGATCAATTTAAGTGGGGATAAGTTGCTTTTAAACCTGGAGGCTAGAAGAACTACAGCTAGCATGTCTTAGACAACCTCTATCCCAAGTGCCGAGCTCACCATAGAAGTACAGAACTGGTGGATGCCTTGCAGATCTCTGTTGGAGGATAAAGTGCTCAGTGTCCTGCTAGAGTGTGTCCTGTGTCTGACCCACGTGCTTGCATTGCTTTTTTTGTGGAAACTACAACATTATCCTCATCTCAGCCCCACGTGATGCTGGCATGTGGCCATGCCACACCTCCTGACCCTGGGACTGAAATGCACCCCGGTGCACTTTGAGCAGAAGAGATCATTCAGTCCATTGTGCACCCAGCAAATGCATTCAGCAGGTGTTTTGTCTGGAAAAGCATTGAACATCTAGTCCATACATTTCAATCCACCACTGTCCAAACGTAGACTTCTGGTAAGGGGTCTTTGCATTTGTGATTTTGGTTTCACAGTTTTGCTTACATAATTTTACACTTGGTAGTATAAGAAAGTTATACTTTCTGTTTGACGTGCTGGAGGAATGCAGGTATTTTCACAGAGAAGTAAAAATCTTTCATGCCAGAGGAAAATCCCATTGAAATAGTTGGGAATTTAGCTCAAGTGAGTGTTGGAAGGCTTGGCCCTTGAGGTGGAAATACATCGGAGTTGTACCAACAAGCCTCAGTGTTCCTTGTTCCTGTTGCTTTTCTCTTCCAGATGTGATGACTGGATGCAGAACTCCTTTGAACTAAAAATAAGTATAGTTTAAAACAAGATGTTCATTTTCCTATGTCAGAAATTCTGCTCACACGCAAAACAGCATATTGCTTTTTGTGTTGGTTTTCTAGGCTGGTCTTTAATGTGTGTGAACTGTGAAATCTTGATTTTACTTTACTTATATGGAAAAGGCCAAAGCTGTGATCAAGTGATTTGGTTTGCAAAGATGGGATGAGCTTCGGTGAACTAGTTTCCTTACTAACTTGCAGCAATAATTTATTGCAGGTACTTAAAAAACAGCCACCGTACAGTTTAGAGATATTGAAGAAGAACTATAGTGGTTGTCATACATATGAGAATCAGAGTCAAACAATTGCAATCAATATTAATTGTGATTTCTTTTCAGTTTTTCCCTTCTAAGCCTCTAAGTTACCTGACAGCCTTGCAATTATGGAAAAAATGTTTAAAAAAAAAATAATAATCATAGGGCAGGCATGATTCTGTGCCCTAGGATTATTCTGCAGCCCTTGAAGATTGCAGTGACATTGCTTTTACTAAAGGAAGCAGCAGGTAAGATATTTTTTACCAGTTACATCTGATTTGAGAGCTAACTGGTTTCCTCACCATTCTAAGGAGAATACTGAAAATAAATGCCATTGTATGCTTCCAAATTAATCAAAATTGATGCAATTACAGACATAAAGGCATTGTAAATCTGGATGAGTGCTCACAAGGTGCAACTTCGTGTGTAACTTCTATATGATTTAGATTCTAGTAGCAGTGGCCATCACTGCATAGCCTGCTGCTTTTCAGATTCTTGTTCTTACTGTATGAGCCAGACTTGATGCTTGTTTGTTATTCATTGAATTACAAAATGGCTTAGCTTGGAAGCAACCTTAAAGATCATCTAGTTCCAACCTCCTTGCCATAGGCAGGATTGCTGACCACTAGATCAGGCTGCCCAGGGCCCCATCCAGCCTGGCTTTCAGGGATGGGGCATCCACAACATCTCTGAGCAACCTGTTCCAGTTATTCAGCACCCTCTGAGTAAAGAATTTCTTCCTCACATCTAACCTCTCTATTTCCTCTCTTTTACTTTAAAGCCATTCTCCTTTGTCCTGTCACTATCTGCCTGTGTAGAAACTCAGTATCCCTCCTGTTTATAAGCTCCCTTCAAGTACCAGAAGACTACAGTGAAATCTCCCCAAAGCCTTCTGTTCTCCAGACTGAAGAGGCTGAGTTCTCTCAACCTTTCTTCATAGGAGAAGCACTTCAGTCCTCTGACCATCAGTGTGGCCCTCCTCTAGACCCGCTCCAACAGCTCTGCATCCTTCTTGTAGTCTGGGCCCTAGGCCCAGACACAGTGCTCCAGGTGAGGCCTTACAAGCACAGAGTAGAGAAGGACAGTCATTCCCTTCTTATCTGTAATGACCGTCAAAGAGGTGAAAAGGTACAGTAAATTTTAAATTGGTCTGCTATTGAAGACAGTCACCAAGAACTGCCTTTCGTGACTCAGTCACCAGTGGGAACTTCCATGCTGGAACGATCATTTTTCCTTCAGCATACGTTTTGCCATCTCCAGTCTGAAGTTAATTACTGGAAATTGCTGGTGATTCTGTTCCTCAGAATGAGGGAGAATGCAACAAGATGCTTTATATATGATTGGGGTTTATCTTCCATTAATGGCATACTGGAATACTGGATGGGTTCCCTCTCCAGAGGGAATATCCTTTTTTAATGTTATAATTTAGTTAATTCTATGCTTACAGTTACTCTCTTGAATGTTCTATTAAACTAATGAGCTCCCAAGTGTAGCAAGTAGTGCCTCTGTTTGTTTGTTTATTTCTTCTCATAAAAACACTCCTATTGGACCTGAAAGCAAGATTCGCACAAGAAAATCTTTGTCCTGGGAGTGAATGCTGTGGCTTGGTTTCTCTGCCAAGACTCTAGGCTCCTCAGTTATAAGCATGTCGGATCCTCAGCTAAGACTTGTGTAATGTGGTAAGTACTTGTAATCATTTATAAACTGGAATCAAAGCTAAAGCCTAACTTCTAATGCTGTAATACTTGTAACGCTGGAAATACTATCTTCACGCAGAATATCAGAAGTGCACCGTACGCTTAATTACTAATTAAGACATAACTATTTGAAACACTAGGTATTGTGCCTAGTGGGTTTTTTTTCAGAGTAAAGTGATGCCAAATCTATAAAATCATGAACTGAATGCAGTTGAGAATAATATCCAAATTTATTTGAACACTCAGGGCTAGATCTGATCTCTGGAGATTAATGCCTTGATTGTTTTGTATATTTGGATAAGGAGGAATTAAGGAACAATGGCACTGTCTTTCATATTGAACTTTTCTCAGCAGAAGCAATGCTGTGTTAGTACAGACGCAATGGGCGTGCAGCATTTGCCTTCCACGTGAGTTTATGGGGAGGTAGTATGGAAAAGGCCAACTCACGCAGTGACACCTCCCGACAATTCCTTTTGTTTGCATCTTTGTTTCTACTCTCTCAAGAGTTAAAGGCTAACATCTGAAAAGATTGTTTTGTGGTCAAACCTACCTGTACTGCGTTATGATACAGCTGTGAAAAAGACAATTGTTATTACCCTGATGAGGAATTTGTAATAAATAAAATAACAGTGGTTTAATTTCAATTGCAAAAAAAAAAAAAAATTGGGGTTGATATTACTCCACTCGTCAACATAATCATTTTTATAGAGGCATTGTAAAATAAAATGGGTTTTCATGAGGAGTCACTTTCTGATGAGACCCTTTTGTGATGTAGATTCTACTGCAGTGAGCATCACTGTGTATTTGTAATTATTTTTATTTTTTATCATCTGAGGAAGACTTGATGCTTGGAAAGATGTGTGATATTGTTAGCTTTGTGGCTGTGAAAACATTTTCAGCCAAAGGAGAACAGACAAAAGGGAAAGCATCAGGAAGGAATGTCTTTACTCCACAGGTGCTGGCAGAAGTTGATTATTGAAAAGGAGTTTCTCCCTGGAAGTTTGTAGCAGGTTTTGAAAGCTGGAAAGAGTGATGATTACTGTAAGGTTGTCTGTGGAAAAAAAAAATTGTCTGTAACTAAAGCAATTATAAATGTAGCATACACATTGCTAGGCAGTTCTGATTTCTTACCCACTTGAGAAAGTAATCTGAGAGACTTTGAACCTCCTGTTGCTCACTGAGAAGGTCATTGGGAAGCTTTTGTAGACACAGACCTTTGTACAGTTCTTTGCAAGGATTGTAATGTGAGGAAACCCTACTGTAGACCTAAACTCACTTTCAACTTTCTTGTGACTTGAGTTCTGATATCAGATTTTTCAAGTATAAATTCATGAATGCAGTAAAAGGGATCTTATAACTTCAACAGTTTCCTTACAATGGTCGTCTTGTTGTGTTTTATACCCGCTCAATGTGAAAGTTGTCAAGTGCAGTCAGAGTTTCAATTTCCACTTATATTGCCAGAATATGGTTAAAATGAATATGCTGATTAATTTTATTACGTTATTTACTGCACCTACATACCATCTCTGTATACATTTACATTTAGCACAGTTAAAAACTGAACAGCAAAGTTAACTAGCACAGTGCAGCCACATTACACCCTTGACTCTCTGAGAGCTAGGTTAAGCACATGGTAACCACACTTGGGGAGCTATAGCAAAGCCTTCAGCTCAAGAGACTTCTAACTCCTCAGCCAAATGGACAGGCGAGAGCATCCCTGGCTGCTGCTGCTAGCTATCAGATCCTGAAACAATGTGGGATTCAAGCAGGAGAGATGATGTTTCAGGGGAAAATTCTTCAGGGAATGTGAACCAGCCCCTCCTGCTTTCTGAACTGTGGGTGGCTGGGTCATCCTTGCTGCAGAGCTATACACATAGCAGGGACTGCTCCTTCGGGGCATTCAGCTCTGACCTGGTACATCTCCTGTTGGTGTCAAGCAGAACAGAAGTGAGACTGAGCTAACCCCTTATGACAGCTGCTTAAGTAAACGATGCAAGTAGCATCTCATATGTGGGACTTGCATGACACTGGGGACATCAGGGTTGATGTCTGAGCCATGGTGTAGGGATTGCAAGGAAGGAGATCGTTTCTCAGCTCCCTGACTTCTGTTCTCAAAGGTTTAAAATAAGTTTTGACTGGATAAAACAAGTGGCTTTCCCCAGCTCCATCATTTAAGTCTGCAGGGCCCAAATTGAATGGCCTTTAATGTTAATCTTTAAATCTTTCAGTGTAGTGATTAAACATGACAGGGATTATGCCTCTGCCCAATGGCTGCTCACCTAGGTGTGCTGCTGGTAAGATTGGAAGCACAAAGCTAAATGCTCTTAAGCATTCAAGCACGCTGCTATTTCAAAATATAACGAGCCCTGTCATGTCCTCTGCTGATGGAGCATTTCATTTTTGCTGGAGGTAGAGTGAAACAAACAGCTGTTAAAATGAACATCTTCCAAAGCAAAAAAGAAAAAAAAGATGGTGGACAAAGGCTAGAACAGAAATTTAAGGTTTTCACCCTAAGTATTTTTTAAATGAAAAATTGTTATGTTTTAGATGTATTTATGAGGTATAATTCTAATGGAAAAAAAGTCTTACAAAGGGATGATTTCCTCAAGTATCCAGGCGAGAGACTAAATTACGCAGACAGAGCACATCAAATTGAGTTTGACACAAAACCCATTAACTAATAAAAACCTTCCCCTGCTTGCCAAGTTGCTTAAAAAACTTCCAGGAGATATAGAAAAGAAGGTGCATGTGTGAGCTGAGGAGTCTAGTTTAACCAGCAGCCAGCATTTTAATTCTTGCAGGATTTCTGCCTCAGTGCGCTGTTTGGGATGGACAGGGCTTGTGTATGGCTTTTTCTTCTCAGTGTTTGTGCAAGTCTTAAGGCTAGCATACAATTTTTGCAGGATTTAAACCCTTCTCTGAAGTCAACATCTTTGTTTCCTCCTAGACCTTTTCCTGTGATACTAATTACTATGGCAACTGAGTGCTTCACGTTGTATTTTCATAACATCTCGATGATATGAATAGGTAGCTGTATTTCAGAGATTAACAATAGAAGGTAAAAAATGAAGTAATTTTACTCATTTACTGAGGGAAAATGCAACTTCAACAAAATCAGATTATTCATCAGTGAGTTTTACCTGGAAACCCCTTTGGGAATTCTGGCTGTGTCAGAAGTGGGATTCTTATTTTTCCTCTGGGGAAGTCAAATTAAGATTTTCCTTCCACCTGTTGGGCTTTAAGAAGAATGCATTAATTTTTTTTTTTTTTCCACTGGCTTCAAATATTTGATTTGAAATCTTTTCTCTTAGGAAGAAGTAAATTGTGTTTAATTATGGTACACTTTTCTAAGCATGAGGTTTTCTAGCCTTCACCTCCACCAATGGAGCAGAAGGCTTAGTAGGTTGCATCTCATAATACTTACTATCTGAATAGGAGTTATATGCTGTTATGTGCCATGGCAAATGACACCTAGATTGGGAGTTTCTCAACAGCAAGAAAACGCTTAGACTAACCACACTGCCAGTTACCTGAGCATGCTGTCAGCCAGGACAGCTGGAGCTTCCCCAGACTAGAGCTGGCTCTGCAGTTTAGGATGTGACAGAAAGCAGCTGGCCCATGTGGAGTGCAGGAGGTTTTGACATTTTGCTGGAAACTTTCAGAATCATTTCATGATAGAGCAGAAAGCAAGGAGAGTTGTGGTGCCTGTAAGTTCCTGAGCACAGATGCTTTTGCTTTATTTTTTTGCCTTCTCTTTGCATGCTGCTTTGTTACCCCCTGTCCTTGCCTTTCTCCGCATTCCCACTTCTCCCCAGGCTTCTATGCTTCTTGTACAATGTTTTATTTATGCAGCACTGTTCCTCCTGCTGCCGTGCTGCATGCCAGTCCTTGCTTTGCTCTTTTATGCTCTCACTACTCAGCCAGTCCCAATTTTCACTTTTTGCTCTCCCTCCATGCTTTTCTTCTTGTCTCTCCAACCTCCTCACCTTTACATCCTCCATCATCCACACCTTTAGATCTTCCAGCCTCCATTTTGTTCCTACTAATCATAGAATCACAGAATGGTTGGAAGGGCCCTCACAGCCCATGAAGCCCCAACCCCTGGTGTGTGCAGGGCTGCCCCCCATCAGCTCAGGCTGCCCAGTGCCCCATCCAACCTGGCCTTGAGCACCTCCAGGGATGGGGCACCACAGCTTCTCTGGGCAGATGTGCCAGTGCTTCAGTAACCTTTGAGTAAAGAATTTCCTCCTGATATCTAATTTAAATCTTCCCTCTTTTAGTTTGAAACAGTTCTTTCTTGACCTATCACTTTCAGATCATGCGAAAAGTTGGTTTCCTTCCTGATTATAAGCTCCTTTTAAGTACTGGAAGGCCACAATGAGATCTCCCTGGAGCTTTCTCCACACTGAACAAGTGCAGCCGCCTCAACCTTTCTTCATAGGAGAGGTGCTCCAGCCTTGTGGCTGCTTCTTGACCCCCCTGAGAGACCAACATGCACCTGCTGGCCTCCTCTAGGCAAAGCTGCATCAACAGAATTATTTGAAGCAATGTGTGTGAGCAGTGGTAGTCACAGCAGGTAGTTTAGAAGTTGTCCAGGGAGGCCTGAAGAAATGGTGAACTGGTCCCACCAGATGAGTAGGTGCATTTGAGTCCATGATGCCTCAGACCCCCCAGAAAAGGTAAAATCATCAGGAATAAAGGTACCTATGTGGTCTTTTTGTTTGGGGTTTCGTTTTTGTAGCTGAATTCTTTCTTGTCAAAGTGTGTACATAACCCTGTCATATTAAAAACCTGGTTTAGGATCTGTGAACTAGCTGTGCGTAGCTCTTTTACAAAATACCACTTTAAAGCACTTCTCTTTCTTCCCCTGGTTTTTATGAATCTTAATGAGAGGCAAACTAATTTGTGTGTGTGATTGTGTGATTTACCAATTTTTATTTTATTTTATTTTATTTTATTTTATTTTATTTTATTTTATTTTGTGAGAAGAAGAATGTCCTTACGAAAAATATATAAGAATGTGTATCTGTGGGCACATGTGTGCAAATTCTAATTCAGAAGTGGAAGTGATGGCAGCTAACAATGTCAAAATACAAACTTATTTTTTACTCCTGTCAGGCTTTTTCTTGAGCCTAAAATGCTGTCACAGAATCTATTGGTTGTTGACTTTCAAACATGCAGTGAAGTTATGGTCTCATGGAAATTGCTGTGAATTTTAATGGATATGAGCTACAAAGGCAGCAAATAAAACTGAGAAAATTTAGCTTTTCTGTTGTGTATTTGAAATATGGTATTTTATTATTATTCTCGTCAGTGTTACTGCTGGTCTGAAGTGCTGAATTTCAATATTTTGGAAGATTATCCTGGGGAAAAAAAAAGAAAAAGAATTCTGCATTTTAATGGACAACTCACATTCTGCTTTAACTGGTACAGTTTGCCCTCTCATATTTTTCTTCTATCAGAAGTACTTTTTAGTTTATCTAAATCATAGGCATTATAGCTAACCTGATCTATTTTTCTGTTTCAAAAAAGGGAAGGCAATTAGGGTTGGTGAAACAAATTGCCTTTCCCTTTTTTCAGATGAGAGTGTTGCACTAAACTCTTAGGCCTGAAGTTACACTGTTCCCTCATTAGAGGGTGGTATTTATTTACGCATATGCAAAGCTGTCCCAGATGGAGGAACTGTTACTTGAAAAGGCACAGGTAAGATGGGAAGATATTTTTCCACCCATATCACCTGTTTATCCAAGTCCAACTACAGTTGAGTGGGGTGCCTATAGGATAAGTCTCAGAATGAGAAATGATGCAGCTGTTTTCTTTTTTGTCCACTTTTCCTACATGTTTACCCTTTCCCACAGTCTCTTAAATGTTTAGTTCCAGCTGCCCATCATGGCTGCACTGCAGAACAAACAGGAAAGTGCATCATCTTTACTTGTCACTGGTAAGGCTGCAGCTTGAGTACTGTGTTCAGTTTTGGGCCCTCGCTACATTGACTACAAAGACATTGAGGCCTTGGGGCGTGTCCAGAAAAGGGCAGTGAAGCTGTGAAGGGCCTGGAGCACAAGTCTTATGGGGAGCGGCTGAGGGAACTGGGATTGTTCAGTCTGGAGAAGAGGAGGCTCAGGGGAGACCTTATTGCTCTCTACAGTGACCTGAAGGGAGATTGTGGTGAGGTGGTGGTCAGCCTCTTCTCCCAGGTAACAGTGATAGGACTAGAAAGAATGGCCTCAAGTTGTGCCAGGCAAGATTCAATTTGTATATTCAGAAAAAATGATTCTCAGAAAGAGTGTTGAAGTATTGGCACAGGCTGCCCAGGGAGGTGGTGCAGTCACTGCCCCGGAGGTGTTCCAGAACCGTGTGGATGTGGCTCTGAGGGACGTGGTCAGTAGGCATGGTGGTAATGGGTCGAAGGCTGGGCTGGATGATCTGAGAGTTCTTTTCCACTCTTAATAACCCTACGATTCTAAGATCTTACCTNNNTAAGGAGAGTGAGGATGCAGAAGTAAGTGATGTGAGAGCTCTTGTGCCATTCCAGCTTATGCCATAGCAGGGGCCATAGGTATCAGACTCCATTTTTTCTTTTAAATTTATCATGTATCCCACCAGAATCAGCAGAGATGCTGGAGCTACAAGTGATTACATCAACGAGCTTCTCTTTCTCTTTCCATGACTTTTATTTTCCGTTCATGTTGCATGGGCTGTGAGCTGCATAGAGACTTTTGAAGTTACAGTTTCTTTCTCTCAGATCTCTGTTCCTGTCTCTGATCAGCTTGAGGAGTTGCAAGTGTGCTCAGAACTGGAATGTGAGAGGTCTGTGTGGGAGTGTTTCAGTTGGTTAATACTTCCTGTGTGGTGCAGAAATCCATACCTGTCTGTACCTCTTGCGTTGCTGTTTTCCCCTGCTGGTCTGCCCTGCTCCCAGTTTTTCCTGGCAGGGGCATCTTTTATGCAGAAATGGGAAAGACCTCAGAGAGGGGGCATAGCCCTCAAAGCAGTGGCCTGTCATTTATAGAAGAAAGGCTGAAAGAGCTTGTATCAGCTAGTGAGTTACAGGTCAGTAAGGGAAAGGAAAACTGCTTGAAAATGTACATTTCATATACAAGGGAATTCCAAGTTACCAAGCAAAAAGAGACACAAAGCACATAGGCAGAAAAATCAAGTTAATCTCTTCACCTGGAGCTATGGAAAGCGGTACCAAAAAGAAATGAGTTGTATAAAAGCCTATGTTAGCTTAGCTCTTCATGCTGGGTGACCATATGATGAACTGTGCTTGCTGGAGGTGGTGCTGCACGAAGGATGGAGTGTGAGAAGCAAAGTTAAAACAGCACAAAAATAAGAACTGTAGGTCAGAACTGACCCTAGGAAGGGAAAAATGACTGGAAAGGAACTGCCATTCGTGAACATAAAGAAGTATCGGTTCTTTAAATTCAAATCATAGCAGAACTGGGAAGAGATTCTCTAGAAGATACTGAAATGTGGAAGAAGATGGAACATTTCTGAAATACTGAAAACTTGTGTATGATTTATACAGTCTCTTTTAGACCACAGACCTTTGTTCCTAAGTTAGACATCTGTCCCACCTTGAATCCCTAAGTAACCAGCAGATAGAGGGGGATTAATGCTTGGCTTCATTTCTTATATCTCAAAGGGTAGCAAAGCATCCCTTTCAGCAGCTTGTTCATGCAATCCCCAAGAGCAATACTGTAGGCCTGAAATTTTAAACACAGAGAATGATGAAAGAAATGGAATATGTAGCATCTGCTGGAACTGATCATATTTTCCCATTTCATATCTTAAACAAACAAACAACAAAAAACTAAAACAAACAAACAGAAGAACAACAACCAGAAAAGATTCAGTTTTAGTTAGTCCAGTAAGAAAAAAAGACTGTATCTTTTCTTCTAATGTGTTTCAATTACAGCAAACAACACTGGGAAACCATCAGTGAAAGCAGTGAAATTAGTGTGGATTACAGGTGTTGAAGGTGAGAGTGGCTGGGGAAGCATGGAGCATCATTATTCCTCTAGCAGAGCAAATACACCATCTGCAGTTGTTATATGGACAACTGCCATCTCCTGCTATCCTCAGTGCTTCCTGGGTTACTCATGGCTCTTGAACTTTGCAGAGATGGTGAAATTTTCTCTCAATGGCTCATGTCGGTTTAATCATCTCTCATGAAGGGGGCTGTTTTTAGTGCTTGTTTCTGTCTGGATCTCCCAACTTTTTTGCATTTGTTAGTGCAGAAGAACTGACCTACAGCTCCATAACGAGTCACTCAAAAGGAAAGCTTCAGGTCCTTCAGTGAAAGGTCTCAGAAATGCCGTAGCTTTGGAAAGAAGTTTGCTATTGCCCACTCCTAGAGTCAGCTTTATGTCCTGCAGCTAAAGCAGGAGCAGGAGATTAATTCCATTAAAATAAAATTAAAACTTTATTATTATTTCTTGCTTTGTTTTGTTTTCCATACACATTTCCATTCACTTTTAATTCATGAAACTCCTGGCCTCATGTCTCTGATGAGAAGGACTTTCGCCAGGCAATTGCATGCTGTAGGAAAGGACTGCTGTTTGCCCTTTGCCTTCCATCTTCAGCAGATGCCTCCTGCTCAGGAAGGATGGGAAATGATGAGCAGGGCTCACTTTCTTTGGTGCCATTCATTATTTTGAACACCATTATCTGTACTCTTCTCTGAAGTGAACAGGTCCAATTTTATTATTCATCCAGAAGCTTTTCATGTCTCTAATTATTTTCAGTGTCATTTCTGAACTCATTTCATGTGTGTCACCCTTTTCAGAGTTCCCAGAACTGATTACAATGCACTAAGTTGGGATAATAGAAAGTTTTTAATCATCATTACTCTGTTCCATTCTTTTTCCTTCCTCACTGTTCCTGTTTTTATCTCTGCAGGACATCTTCACCAGAATGCCTACAGTGACACCCAGGTGTTTTTGGACTCTTCACAGTTATGTTTAGAAGCCATAAAATGTAATTCATGTTTTTCCTCTCAGAATGCAAATTTTAGGTTTGAAAATGCCTATGGTGGCATCTTGTTTTGTTGGTATTACAGGATCACAGAATTGTAGGAGTTGGAAGGGACCTCCAGAGATCACTGAGTCCAACCCCCCTGCAAAGCAGGCTCCCTATAGCAGGCTGCACAGGTAGGTGTCCAGATGGGTCTTGAATATCTCCAGAGAAGGAGAATCCACAACCTCCCTGGGCAGCCTGTTCCAGTGCTCTGTCACCCTCACTGTGAAGAAGTTCCTTCGCATATTGGTGCAGAACTTCCTATACTCCAGTTTATGGCCATTTCCCCTTATCCTGTCCCCACAGACCACTGAAAAGAGGTTGGTCATGTTTCCTTGTCTCCCACATTTAAGATACTTATAAATATTAATCAGATCCACTCAACTGGTATCTTGTCCAAGTTCTCCTCTTAGTTTACCCAAACATTTTGCCTTCTGCCATTTCTGCTCTCCTATTTCTTCATTTGTTTTCAAACTTTCTCAGCCAAAATCTTTTGTCACTTGACTCATCGAGTTTGATTTGTATTTGCATTTGTATTCCAGCTCTGGGAATGGAAAGAAATAAACTGTACTTTTAACATTACTGTTCTCCATCTTTTAAATACTTTAAATTCAGGTCACATCAAGGCATTACTGTGTCTGAAAATCTGTGGCTTGACTAGTCTGTACTTACGGCATACATCATCAACTAGGATCGTCATGGTTCACTCAGAAGTAGACACCAATCAGCTCAGCTATCATACAGGCAGCAGAAGGCTGCAGTGCAGCAAGTAATAGTAATTGATTGATAATTTTTGGACTATTTTTTTATTTTATTTTTTTTTTTTATTTTTGCAGAGACAAGGCAAAAAGAGAGCAACATAGCTGTCAATGTCATGATTTCATCTACAACAGGGGCAAACTGGCTGACGAAATAAGAACATTCAAAGCCTTTTTTTTTTTTTTTTTTTTTTTTTTTAAGGAAAAAACGCTTACCCAGGAATTGCTTAAGCAATTTTCATCACAAGAAAATAGTAACAGATTAAAAAATGCGATGATGAATTTTTAAAACATTTGAAAAAACACAAAGTCCATTTCCTTCTCTGTAAGCTGCCAGTTTCTGACTTCAGGACTCTGTTTCCAGGGCAACAGTTGATAACACAACAAACACTGAAGAAAGTACATGAGAGAATTCCCTGTTCTATTTTAGGTGAGAGTTATGTCCCTCGGTTATTGCTAAGGATGTAAGGAGTGTTTTGTGCTGCAATGTATTTATAGCACACGAACTTCGAGCCTCGCAGCCTGTTTGTTACCTCGTGTTTGNNNNGAGATGGAGCTGTAGAGTCAGACACCTACAGAGCCTGACTGCTGTAAATCAGGAGTGATGTAACACAACCCTTGGCTGCAAGAGCCTGCAGCCTCTGCACTGATGCATGCTACTCTTTCCCCAGTGATCTGCGCACCTGGCCAACTCTTTCCAATTTATTCCAATTTCTTTCATTAAGCTATGGTTCGGAAAAGCTGAGGAACCAGTTATATTCATCTTGGTGGATCCTGACCTCTAGTCAGATAATGCTGTAGAAAATGCTTGGCAGCCACACAGCTGAGCAGTGACAGGATTAAAACAGCTGTCCTCTGGCACTTCCATGGCATATTCCATCCCTGCACACAGCCCTGTCAAAATGCCAGCTGTGCTGCACAACTCTTGTTCAACAGGCAATACTCAGGGCCCACCTTCACATGTTGGGCACTGCTCAGATCTCTTATCAGCTACTCTCTGTCCCTCTGGACTGTTTCTACACATCCCCAGTGACAGGCAGAACACAGCAAAGAGATTCTCTAGCTCCTGCAGTCTCGAGTTTGTCAACCCATGAAGTGTCCTGCCCTGTGTGGGTTTATAGACTTAGCTCTGGAAGCCAAAAAACTGCATCAGTACAGAGGAAAGCCAAGTATTTTTGGAACAGACCTTGGATTTATCCCCAGGTGAATGCAACGGTCCATTCAGTGTCTACAACCAAGCTCACATCCACATCAGCTCCGTCCTCCCCACCACAGTATCCCAGTGGGTGGAAGGGGTCTACATTTGCCTTTACCTGCCTGTAACAACCCTGCATTGCTTGGAGCTGCTTGGGGGCTACACAGGTGAAAGCACCTGCATGATGAACCTGCTGAGCTGATCCAGTTTCCACTCATCTCGAGGGGATTTTCAGAATAGACATATCTGCAAACCAGCGAACCTCTGGGTCTTCCCATAATAGGTCTAACATATGAGTTCTCATGCAAAAAAAGAGCCAGGAGAGGCCATGAACACCCAAATACCCTCTCGTGCCTGTGAGCTGTTGGGGCATTTTTCCGATGTACTTATTTTAAAATCCACATTCTGCTTCATTTGTTTCATTTGCTTCACTGAAAATCCTATTGATGATGATGATGATGATTATTATTTTGCAGAATAGAATATACTTCAGTCCCACTCCTAGGTGAGGGAGGGAGAGAGGGAGAAGAGTAAATGGTTGTGACTCTGCCCATTCCTTTGGCTTGCAGTGCTAACCTATGGTCCATGCAAAACAGTTCCCAGCCTTTCTTCCACCAAAGATTTCACTCTTTCTGTTGGGTGGTATATCAATAAAAGAGAGATTCAAAACTGAATAGTTTGGAAGAAAGATCACTTGTCTATTCTCTAAATAGGAATGAGAAATGCCTTTTTTCTCCTCATATTTTTTTCATGGGAAAGAGCTGATCTGGATTATATGCCTAATTCTTGCAGAAATGTCTTGGCTGGGAATACTGGCCAGAGTCAAGATTTCAAATACTTTTGGGGATAAGGATCAGGAAACGTGTCTTGAGTTGGTATTTCCTTTTGGATGTCCAAGGCAACTCATTGCTTCCTAATTTCTGAAATTCTTGTTCTTCTTCCAAACTTTGGGCTGTGGCTGGCCCTGGCTGATGGATAGCCTGAAAATTTGGCATGGCAAACCAAAGCTTTCTTTGGAGTTTTAGGCTTCAGAGAGATTGATAAAATATTTTAATATGACTTCCCAGTAAGAAGCAATCATGGTACCTGTTGTCAATCAGTCTGACATTTGGTGGTTGGATAGAAAAGAAAACCTCTTTAGACTTCGAAGTCTTCTGACGTGTAGACCTTCAGGTCCTTGTGCTCCAACAGAGCACTGAGTCAGTTTTCATAGCCACGTCCCTGAGGCCATTGAGTCACTGTGGAACCTCCACTCATGTGCTGCATTTGTCAGATGGGTCACCAGGCTGTTTCTCTTGAAATATGAAATATTCCTCAACTCCGAAGCCCACATCACTGGTTAGGAACTCTTGCCCTAGTTAAGCCATGATGACTCACTGAGCTTCATGTCAGCCTCTCTGCACTGGTAAATGAAAACATCAGTAACATAATGACGTTTTGTAATAGCTTAAAGATGTTTGTTCTGCTTCATACAGTTAGGCATTGAATTATTAATATCCCTGCTGTAGTAATGTGGTTCTTGATAGAAGTGTGTCAATGACTGACTGTGGAGCTCAGTGGATTCAGAAAAAAGCTCCTAGAGATTTCAGTAAGCAGTGGAGAGAGGCTGCTGTGCTTATGTACATATATATCAGCTAATAAACATACAGGTTGTATGGTATTTTTGCTTTGTGAAATACTTGGGAAAGTCTGGTCCTATCTTCTGTGCTTATTTGTTTGAATTTACAGTAAGTAAGTGCGTCCATGCACTGGCAAGTAGACAAACCACATATATACGAGCTGAGTTGTATTTTAATTAAGCAGTTGAGAGCAATATTTCTGCACTGCACACGTAGTTCATATTCCAAATGATGTAATTACACACACATACTTTGTTTATTAAAGATAAATTGGCCAAACTGCTGTGGTATAATTAAGTAACCACTTCTTGTTGGAGGAGCTCTGTTTTCTTCACTGTAAAAACACTTCCCTTGAATACAAAATTTATCTCAGAGTTCAGTTGACCCCTGAGGCAGTGGTAGTAATTGCAAATGCTTGGCTCTTTCTTAACCATGAGCTGGATGATGGAAATTTGACTGCCTTTAACAGGTAGCTTTGGTGTTATTTCTGGAGTTAATTCTTGACACCAGACAAAACCTTCAAGCACTATTTATAATAACAGCTTTTCTCACTCACTGCCGGAAGTGCTACGTTAAAGTAATATTTAGTACTTAAAAAATATGTCAGGTGAAGCAGACATCCCATGCACATTCTAGTTTTGCTCCTTTGGTAAGTCGTGGGGTAGCACAACTCAAGGAATTTAAAGTCATCGGATGCTGGGAATATTTAAACCCCTCTCCTTCCTGTGCCAACCCCTTTCTGGAACAGTGATTCAGTGTTAATTATAATGGGATTATAATGGGAGAAATATATATTGCATTACTTGAAAAATAATTTGTATTATTGGCTGATGTAATACATGAGATTGAAGAGTGGAAACAGAAAAACATATCTAAGACATTAGAAAGCCCCTCTAACTGAATGAAAAGAAGACCAAGATCTCTATGGACATGGAGACGAATTCCTGCCTCAGCTTTTCAGGGGTTTCTTCGGGACAACATGAGGAACAACGTTTTGCTTTCGGAGAAGATTGGGATGAATGTAATAGCTCATGGAAAGTGCTGTTTCAGCTGTTATTCCCATGCGTTGTGTTGGGCAGCACGAGAGAATGACAGTGACCACCCCTCCTCTCAGATTTTTACTCTGTTGTCAGTTTTAAGATTCATCACACTATGTGGGCTACAGTTTGGGTGTGTTTTGGTGAACTAGTGTGGGCTGGGTTGGGTTACACAGATCCAGCTATTTGTAATAGTGGCTAATGGGAAAGACACGTACAGTCCTCCAGCTTCTGGAGCTGTCATTCATGGTGCTTCTTGCAAGCGGTACATTCACTTGAAACAAATAATTAAAAAAATTGCCACTGCCTTTCTTCTGTGCTTATGGCTCAAGCTGTTCCCTCCAAGCCTCCTGCTCCGTGTTGATATGGCAACAGCCTGCCAGACTTTACATCAAGAGCAACACTGCAGCACTTCATTCTGGCAGCTTATGATTGTTGTTTCAAGATATCCAAAGAACTTTCTTCACTGCTTCTCTTACCTCTCTGGTCCTTCAAGGTCAATCTGTATTTTCTCTGATTAAACCACCAGGTTACTCCAGTTCCTACTGCATTCCCCTCTGGAGTGTTGCCTTCAATGCAACATGCACCTCTATGGGGTGCTATATAAGCAGCAGCTGGCTGTTTGAGACAGTTCACTCTAGAGAAGGCTGAGGGCAGTTGCAGTGGAGAAGGGCAGGCTGGATGCTCATTGGGAAGTGTCAGGGCAGCGAACAAGGCCACAGCAAGGAGGTGTTTTCAGTTTCCTTCCCAGGACTAATGGGTATTAAGTATCTAAGCATTGTTTCATGGGATGTCCAAAGTGGCATGGCTGAACTCCTAATTTGCAGCTGCAGACACTGGCAGAATTTGTGAGAGCTCACAGTGGGTCCTTCCTGCTTGGATGCAACAATTTTCTCATTCCCAATTCCCATTTCCTTAACTGAATGTTTGAGAAATATGTGAAAACTTTTTTTTTTTCCTAAAAGAACACATTTTTTTCCACATAATATGAAAATTTAAATTAAAAAGGAATTGCTATCTTTTTTTTTTTTTTTTTTTTTTTTTTTGAGCGTTGAGGAAGTTTGGGAATGGACCA
>JAOWBP010000001.1:108645726-108678490 GCA_028571105.1 Tragopan temminckii | reverse complement strand
TTCTTTCTTTTGTGGCTAAAACAGTTTTGGTAATGCACTAGTGTAGTAGTGATCAGCAGTGCTTGCATGGCACCCAAGTTTTCTCACCAACCAAATACCTCTAAAGTCAGTAGCTTGGGTATGGGCAAGAGACTGGGAGGGGACACAGCCAGGACAGCTGGCCTAAGCTGATCAAAGGGGTATCCCATACCACATGGCATCCTGTTTCCTATTCAATAATAAAAGCTGAGAGAAAGAGAGAGAATGGAAGGACATTGTGGATTTGTTTTCCCAAGCAACTGGTACACATACTGAGTTCCTGCTGCTTATGGAGTGGCTGGACATCTCCATGCCAATGGCAGGTAGTGAATAAATTCCTCCTTTTCTTTGCTTCTAGGCACAGCTTTTGCTTTTCCCATTAATCTTTCTTTATCTCAGCCCAGGAGCTTTTTCATCCTGTTTTCTCTCCATGTCCTGTTGAGGAGGGGAGTTAGAGAGTGGTTGGGTGGGTGTCAGGCAGCCAGCCTAGCTCAGCCATCACATATTATCTGCCAACGTCTTCCAAAAAAACAGGTTTTGTGTGACTTTTTGATTCCAGATTTTAACCACTGTGTTGCCAGTGATGAAATGAAATATTAAGTCTTACTGTAAACCATGCTGGGCCTCAGCAGGCACAATGATGACAGTGAGAGTAGGACAGACCTTAGAAGAGTAGGGAAGAGAAAGTAAAAATAAAGGCAAATGCTGCTTATGATTAAAAGCAACAGGGAATCAATTCAGAAGAACATTTTCTCCTTTAAGCTGATGTTAGTCACTCTCTGTCTCCAACTGTGCCAGAACCCCATGATGAAGCTGCACAGCTTGAGGGCTGTTGGCATGCCTAGCTGCCCATGTCAACATTTTGACAGCTGGTAGGTGTCACTGCATCATCACTGCCCTCATACTAGGATATACGATTGTTCCCCAGGAACAGAGAGCAGAGGAGAGCCTTGGGGTGGCAGAGGTCTGGAGGAACAGAGCCTCCAGCAAGGAGTTCTAATGGCATGGTCCATGAACAGCCTGAGAAACAAGGTTTCAAACCTACTAAGCCTATTCTCATAGGTCTTTGCTGTTCTATTTCTTCCTTTCCTAGTTGTCAGAGAACTTCAGTGACTCTGAAAATTTCTGTCAGTGCTCATGTTCATCATCAGAAAGTTGTTTCTTCCCTTGTTACAAGGCCAGAGGTAGGTAGAGTTGGGTGGAGGAGCTACGGCTGAGTCCGTGTCCATTAGGCTGTCCTGTTGGACATTTCAGATGTTAAGAAAAGGAGCACTCAGTGTTGCTCCCAGAGGGGATTAGGAGGTGAAGAGGGAGGTTGGTCTTTCAAAGGAGGGAATCAAACATGTAACTCTATGCCTTCATGGACTTCTACTGCAACTACCATAAGTGAACAGTGCTTGTACACCTTTTAGATTTAGCAAAGTTTTGTATGCAGTCTGCTCAGTTATAAAAAACTGTTTCAAGTGTAAAAAGTATCTTGACATAAAAAGGGGAAGGGAAACAAAAACAAGCTTATGAAGCTAAAGTACAATTTTAATTTTAACATAATTCACCTAGTGAGAAGAAATCATATAATAGTATAAAGCTACAGAAGTTATAGGTCTGATGAGCTACTCCCATGCTCTCACCTTCATTAACCTGACCTCAGATAGTTCATTCTGGCTGCTATTTCAGAAATACTACCCTTGGGGGAGTATTATTTTCTCCATGAAAGTATCAGTTTTCAGTGAGTATTATACATCTCTTCTGCCATTCTACTGGTAGAGATTTGCACAGTCAGTGCTTTCTTTTATCTCCTATTGTGTGTTTTTCTTCCTTGTTATATGATGAATATCTGTGCTTTTTAATTTCTTATAATTGGATGTAAACACATTGCCCTGGTCAATGCTTCTGTACTTCAACGCTTCATTACTTTAACAGTCATGAGGTTCTTTGATTTCTGGGCTTCGAAAGTGAGTGAAAATAAATACGTCAGTCCTGTGATTTCTACAGAATGCTTCCTGTATATCAGATGATACATGAAGTTATCACGTGTGTAGAAACTGTAATTTACATTAACACAGCATAATGGTGTACTGTCAGACTTACTGGTAAATATAACTTCTACACCCTTGAAAGACTGAATGAAGCTCAGGTGTGCATTTATTTACCTAACATAATAAAAAAGAACTCTTACGTTAACTCTAATTTCTTATTTTGACTGAGATTTCCATAATTTCCTTTCTTTGTATCTGATGAATCTGACTCTGCTGAGCTGCAGAGGTTATAATCCTGTAAAACTGTATGGCCTCAGCAAAAGCTCAGTAGAAACGGTTGGGAGAACTGGATGTTACTGAAACAAAATGGAATTTTACCGTGTATGCTAAAAATAAAGTTAGTGCATTGTCTGGTACAAGGACTCCTGGATAAGCTGAAGCAGCAAAGCAGAAATCTTCATTTGGCCATTGGAGGTGTGGAAATGTTTGCAGGGGAAGTTCTGGTAAGAGTAGATGCTGGTCACACATCAATGGCCACTGAGCTCCACAGTGCTCTTCTGGTTTCACAGTCCTTCACTGAGCTTCCCACAGGCAGAGTATCTCTAGGAGTGGTCTTAAACCTTCACACATCACCTCTCACCCTATATTTACCCACTGCTCTCATCATACACATGACCTCTATGCAGCTTTCATTTCTTCCCCTCAGATTTCTCTGGTTTTCAGCTCTGAGACCTCCACCAGCTCAGTGCTGGTCCCCTTAGGTAGAGCAAGCTGCAACTGGTCACATTACATTACATACTGCACGGCACTGGATCGTCCTCAGGCCACACAGGGTATTCCTGTGGCTGTGCTTGTGTGCTGTTTTTTTTTTAATTTAAATTTTAAATTTCATATATTTTTTTCATGTAAAGTGCCTGGGGAAGCAGAGGGTTGTGCCATAGCCCCACAGAGTGATAGTTTTCCTACTCTCACACTGGCATGGTGCTGCAGGCTCTGAGGAGTGGAGTGAGAGCCTGAGGGCACAGACACAGTGAGAATGCTGCAGGGAGCCAAACCTGGCTCTGCCTCCTCCTTTCTGCCTCTTTTCAGCAATCTCTGGGGTGCAGTATGACAGACGTAGGGCGTATACATAGTATTGCCTTGTACACTTTCCCAACGTCACTCTGTCCGTGGCTGAGGACTGTTTCTCAGCAAGTAGCTGCAGACAGACCGTCATGTTGAATAGCCTTCGGTGGAAATTTGAGAAATGATCCAATTCCATTTTGAAATCATTGCTTTATCTGCACTGCACATTACCCAGTGTCAAGCAGTTCTGTGACACAATTATGTGCTGTGTGAAGAAGTTTCTCCTATTCTTTGTTTTAAAGCCGCTGCCAGATCATGTCACTGCTCCCGGATAAATAAGGAACAGTGAGCAGACTTTCTCACTTCACTTTTGCTGCAGTGCTGCTGATTGTGGAGCCTTGTATTGTGTATCCTCTCAGTCATATCTTTTCCAAAGTGAGCTCCTGCTCTGCGTAGTCATATCCTCATATGGAATTCATAACATGCTGTTGTCCCTCCGTGCTGTTTTCAATTGCATTATAGTCCTTCTGAGATGGCATAGCCAGAATGGTTTTCAATATTCAACAAATATATGCTCCAGGGATTTATACAATGGCATAATGGTATTATTTTTTCTCTATTCTTTTGCTCGTTATTCCCCAAATGCATTTTTAACCATTGTTGAGTACTGAGTTATTTCCAGATAATTATCCACACAGTTTCAAGTTTTCTTTCCTGAACTGGATGTACATTCTTTAGATATAGTTTAAGGTTATGCTTTTTCCCATGTCCACCACTTTGCACTTAGTGACAATGAAACTTGCCTGCCATTATCTCCATGTCGTGCAGCCCCTGTGCAGCTCTGCACAGTCACCTTTATCTTGGCTATCCCTCGTAGTCAGGTCTGGCTGTTCTGAATCACTCTACAAACCATGTCCCTAAACACCACAATGACACATCTTTTAAATACATCCAGGGAGCAGGAGCATGCACGTGGTGGAAACAGCTCTATTTTGAGTAAGAAGGAGACATTGTCTGTTGAATAGTCATTTTTTAACTTTATTTTTTAGTTAAAAACGAGTATAAGCCCTGCTAGCAGCACCAGGGAGATGACCTCTTCCACAGCTGGGGAACTGATGGCCATCCTCTTCATTGTGCGCTGAGGTACCCAGAGCAGAGCTTTCTGTTCAGTGTGGAGTGGGGCAGCTGTGGCTGCAGTGCTGGGCACTGGGCACTAGGCCCTTCTGCCTCCTGCCTTGGCTCCTCACAGAGCTGCTCCCACTCCCAAGGGCTGAGTGTGGCAGATGCACCAGCAACCCCATGAAGGATCCCACTGGATGTACTGGGCTCCATCCCACTGGATGGAGCTGCTAGAGGATGCAGTACTGGGGTTGAGGGTACCCTGTGAGGGTTGTCCTGCTGCCCCTGGGCAGTGTCCTCATCTTTGAGGCCACAGAGTTTCTGGGCCTCCTGGCTGACAATGGTGTGATTGAGGCAGTCGATGAGCAGTGCAGTGATGGGTGCCATGCTGGGCTCTGCATCCCTAGACCACGGCATCCCCGTTCAGCTCCAGATGACAAAGGCAGCGCAGGAAGAGGCTCTTTTTTGTTCTGACCTGCCCCCAGTGGATCCTGCAGATGGCAGCCAGCTTCAGATGCAGGGAGGGCAGCATGGCAGCGAGGATGTGGTACTGCTCCCTGAACAGCACTGCCCACTCCTGTGGCAGGAGGCTGCCCACTCACTTCCTGCTCTCTGGCTGTGAAGCGTTATGCTGTCCTGGTAATGGCACAGGGGACAGAGCACACGCTGCAGTACCACTGGAGTGGGTGGCACTGCTATAATGGAAGTTGCTGGGTATTGACTGTGATGGAAGTCACCTCCCTGCACCTCTCTGTACACCTTGATAGCATTCATGGCAGTCCTGCACAGCGGACAGTTGGCTCTCAGTCTCGACCACCACTGGATGCAGCCAAGGTAGAACATATGGTCGCATGGGATTGCATATGCAATGTCCTGTCACATATTGCAACAGATGGGACATGTCCATGCGTCTGCCAGAGCTATGGCCTTCTCACTGCTGCAGGTAGGGAGAGTGGAGTGTGATGAGCTGCTCTTCTTCACCAGTGCTGCAATAGAGGTGTCGTGCACTTCAAGAGGAAGGGAAGTCACAGTCACTCACTGTCCCAGGGTGTGCTGAAGACATTCTCCAATCCTTTAGAAGGAAGCCCTCCCGGTGCTGCAGCCAGGCCATCTTTTGCTCCCCACCAGCACAGGGACAGGATCCCTGCAGCCAATGTGGGGACGTGTTCTGCACTGCTCAGTTCCCCTGCTGCAGGCATGTCCCACTAGTCTCCTACTGTCTGGACTGGGCAGGGCCAGGAAAACACAGGCAGAGCTGTGGGAATGGGCACTGAGCGCTGCTGCAAGCAGCCACAGGCACAGCCCAGCCCAAAAGAGCTAAAGCTTTGCTCACCCTCCAAACCTCACAGAAACACTCCGCAGGATCCAGGCTTAAGTGAGACTCGGACAGGCTCTGCTGGCACCCCAGTATAAGCAGTGAGGGCCATGCAGTCACAGTCCATCACTTGGTAATGTCAAAACCTGTTGTTCAGTGACACCTGACATCATTTGGGTTGAAAAAGACTTCTAAGGTCATCAAGTCCAACCGCTAACCTGACACTGCCAGCCCTACCACTAAACATGTCCAACCCACGCCCCACAGGCTGTGTGCAACTCTAGATGGCAATGTGGCCCACATGATCATAAACTTTTAACACGAGGTGATTTTTAGCAATATTTTTCATGAGTCGATTGCATGTAACTCAAACACAGACTGCATATGTGACAATGGAACACTGGGTAGGGGAGGGCACAGTACAGAGCTAACTCTGCCTCTCGTGCCCACAACACACACACAATTGAATCAAAACCTGCATGTATTGCATGTTGCATGCGTTTGTGCCACTTGGCGAGTAAAATGTAGTGATTACTGATAATAATATTTCATTCAACGTCTTCAAGGTGAGAATCAACTTATCTGTGCTATATTTCAAATCATAACAGCACTGAAAGTGAAACTCAAATTGTAGCAAGCTCAAGTTATGGTAAATAATGTTAGGTATTTTGATACGTTTTCTAAATAACAGTCCTGTGAGGAGCAAAAATTATGCAGCCATGCTTTCTGTTTTGATAAAGGAATTCGAGAATAAGTTTCAAGATTTCAAAAAAAATCATCAATTTTTTTGTATATTTGCAATTCCATTTTCGGTCAACATAAACCTGTGAATTTTCAAATGGAATGTGTAACGTTGCAATCAGATATTCAGTTTGAAGAAAAACCTGATCACGATTCTCTACTAGACTTTTATAAGCTCTATCTTACCAGAGAGAAATATCCCTCACTTCACAATCACTCCATATTCATGTCAACGTTTTTGGCAGTATGTACATTTGTGAATAACTGTTTTCAAGAATGAAGCACAAGAAGAGCAAAATTTCATCAAAAATCTCTGACAAACACCTTGAAAGCTCAATATGAATTGCAACCACTTCCATCAAACCAGACCAAAGCATTAGTTTCAGAAAAAAGAATATCTAATTAGTTTGTTTTTGTTGCTCACTTTTTAATGCTCTAATTAAAAGTTTATTAAAAAATTGTTAGTTATATACATTAACTACGTTATATATTTTATATGCAGCTCAAGACAAGTCCTTTGCACTCAGTGCAGTCCAGGCAATCCAAAAGGTTGGATACCCATGCTCTACATCCTTTTCCCTTTCCAAGTCTTAAGCTGTAGAGATCTCACAAACTGGGGACATTTGCTCCACTGTGAATCTGGACCATATCTGTGTCCTTTGCATCATATCTTCTCCCTCGTTACTAATCCAGAAGAGTATTTGCACACAGGTATCATGGCAACTTAGTGAGGGGCTTGTTCAAAGCCCTTTGAAAATCCAGACATGCACGCACCCTGTTTCTTGCTCGCATACTAATGTCTCATTTCTTTGAACTGAATATCTCGACTTACATGAATTCTAGGATTCCTTATACCTATGTAGGGTTTGAGAGATGTTGCTCATATGTAAGTGCCAGAGAAGATAATTTGCCAAGGGCAACTATAGCTATACGTTTATTTACTGAACAAGTTTAAGTTAACCCACATGAATCAGAGTGAATTTAGCAAATTACTTCAACACAGTTTATTTTACCAAGAGGAAAATATTCCCCTTCTCCACCACTGTCTGATAGTGTGTGCTTTCACCAGAGTTAGCTTCTTAGTACAAGGGAAAGGCTATTTCCAAGCCCTCCTGTGTCATACCACTGGACCATTCAGTTCATGACAAAGGGCTGCACACAAATTTGTACCCGAAACTCAATTTCTCTCTGTCAACAGGAAGAAATAAGCACATCCAGTCTCACCTTAGAGAAGGACAGGCTGCAGGCTTTGCCAAAACTTGTAATATGAAGATTTCAGTTTCATCTTTTTCATGCGTGCATAACGTATTTTAGAGCCCATATTAAACACTGTGTTTTCATGTTTATGTGTCAGAATGATGTTTACTTTGGAAATACCACACCTCCAAATGCCCCTTAGTCTGCCGAGAACCAGACAGGGAGGCAACAGAAGATGGCTCTTATTACGAAGACTTCTCATTTATTCATTGTTCCAGCAGTTTTTCCGTCATATAAAAGCAACATTCACTAAGAAGTAAATTCTACAATTTTATTTAAAGAAAAGATGCAGAAATACTGGGTGGACGTGTG
Organism: Tragopan temminckii; assembly: GCA_028571105.1. Classification (NCBI taxonomy): domain Eukaryota; kingdom Metazoa; phylum Chordata; class Aves; order Galliformes; family Phasianidae; genus Tragopan; species Tragopan temminckii. The sequence continues at coordinate 108,670,687 of JAOWBP010000001.1, read as the reverse complement.
TTGAAGTAAACCCTAAATCAAAACATCAGGATGTGTTTTCATGTGAAGCAGCAGAGTTCATCCATTTTTAATAACTGAAGCCCCGACTTCATGTGAAACATGGACACTGAAGCCTGGGCTGATTTTCGATCATACCTAGAATTCTGCCTTTTATTCATCTCTTAGCTGAACTGAGTTATTGGGAAAACCTTTAACTAGATGACTGTTTTGCTCAGTTATAAAGGCAGTCTCCTTACTGGATATGTCTAATGGCCACGAACGGGCAATGGGGACAGAGCTGTCCTGGGTCAGAACTGAGTGAGCTTTGAGCACCCTGGCTGGGAAGAATGGTCTGAGTGCTGCTGAGGGGAGGGCAGGTGGGAGGGCTGAGGAAAGGATGCAAGAGGAGGCGGAAGGAGTCTCAGAAAAAGAACTTGGTTATCTGGGAGATGTTACTGTTTAACCTAGGACAAATAAAGGTAGAATCTATCTGGTGCGGAGGAGGATCTTGATGCTTAGATATGCCTTTGTTAATGCAATTTCTTTTTTCTTTCTTATTCGACACTTTAAAGTAAACATAATTTTATTCTTAAATCTTGGTTAGTATTAAACCTGACTCCGAGTGACATGGCAGGCTGCAGGATATGCTTCTACAGGTCTGGCATGGGTAGGCACAGGGACTGGGAACCCTGGCTACATGTACAGTCCCTGTGGTATTGCTGCAGGAGGAGGGTAATCCCACTGAATAACATGGTTCAGGTTTGAAAGTTGGAATCACATCGGTCAGGAAAAGAATAAATGTTTTTAACAAAGGAAAATCGGAAAGTTCTTTGCTGAGGAGGAAGACGCTTGAGACCAAAAGGTCTGGAGGGTGTCAGTGATGTTCTGACAGACCTCTGTGGACTTCAAAAAGTGTCTTATAGCTACGATCTGTCCAAAAGCTCTGTGGAAGGGCTTTTGCTGCTTCTGATTCTCCAGAATATTTAGAAACACAATCACCTGTGTCAGACCGCAGAGGCTTATGAACCAGAGAATGAAGCCCTCCTCATATGCAGTAGGCATATCAGAAATAATGGAAATTACCAGCAGAGCCTCTCATTCTCTCAGCAATTTTAGAAAAGATGACATGGAGAAACGTGCCCTTTATGTTAATCCATATTATGCATCTTTTGGGCAACAAGGATTCCCTATATGAAGCCATCAACTGCTAGCTGAGTCCTATAAATATTAGTCTGGGACATATTCAGCTCCTTGTGGGGTTTTGATCGTGGGATTTTTGATCTTATTGTCAGCAGCAAAAGGCAGTGCTCCTGCTGATACAGTCAACCTCCACTTGTACTTGCTCCAACAGTTCTTAATGCTCTTCATTTTTAGGGATGATGTGTATCACTGGGATATGTTTGTTTCTAAGCATTTGAAGAGATTGGTTTCATGGAGATTAGCATTATTATTAGAATGGTGCTTATTTTACTAATCTCTATTATGCAACTGTTCATTTTTGATTATTAATAATCATTTCCTTTTGATAGAAACAGTTCCACAGCAACCAATTATAGTGCTTTGTGCAAACACAGGATTATGAATTCCAGTGGGGGAATAAACAACAAGAGCAGTGGAATTTAAAAAACAAAGAGCTTGTTTTCATGCAAATGCCTCAGTGCTAAAAACTGGGGAAAATTATATGCTGGAGAAGCAGAAGTTGCTTCCAATTAGACTGTTTTTCAACAATTTCCATAAAGTGCCTAAATTAAGGGCTTAGCACTTGCTAGAATAGTACATTTTGTCTGGTATTCTCCCTCCTGCAGCAGCCAATGTCTGAAACATGTGATCTCAACTCCTAACCAGATCCCCTTCCCCGAGAAAGACTCACTGGAAGCTAGGTTTGGTCTAGTATGCCTAATTAGGCAGCATGTCACTAATTTCAATATAGAGCTTTTACTGAGCAGATATAACAGAAGGAGCATGCCCCAACTTTGAAGTTTGTTTCCTCTAATACTGCCTATCTTCAGCAACACAGTGGATCAAATGATAGTTCCATTCTGTAAATATTTATATATATTAATGCTTTGTACCTGACTGAGGTTTTTGTGTCTAACCAAAGCAGAGGACAAGGAATTTGCATCTATTACTCCAATAGCTTCCTGAAAAAATACAGCCTTGTACTCCTAATCTACAATAAAGTTTGGTTCAAATGAAATTGACTTTCTGTCTGTGAGAACAGTTCCAATGAGAAAGAACAACCCCGCTAGTGGATGCTTTCAACAAGCTTAATTCTGTTGATGATTATTTGGTAAAGACTTTTTACACCCTAAGAAATGGCTCATGGGATTTTGATCATCTGAGAAAAGCAGGCGTGGGGTCACCTCATGGTAGAAATGTGAGAGTATAACCGGCATTCCTATTTGAAAGACACAGACAGCAAAATCATAGGATCGTAGAATTGTGAAGGTTGTAAAAGACCTCTAAGATCATCAAGTCCAACTGCCAATCCACTCATTATACTGAGGGCCAGCTGTGCTCAAGACAGAAGGTGGGTAGATGCTTCTCTTCTCTCCCAACTTAAAAAAAATAAAAATAAAAATAAAAAAATTAGGGAACCAGGCAAAATGGGGATGGCACAGAGTATCACAGAATCACAGGATGGCTGAGGCTGGAAGGGACTTTTGGAGATCATTTGGCCCAACCCCGGATCAAATAGAGCCATCCAGAATGGGGTGCCCAGATTATGTAAACACTCTGTTCCTTGGTCTGCATCCTGATCCTAAAAGCACAGGTGTTGGACAAAAAGTAGCAGTGCTCAGCTAGGGCTGTGACACAGTGATCTTCTAAAAACCAAGCTGTTGTCCAGTTGTAAACAAAATAAAAATCTCATGGGTCCCATTTATCTCAAATGCAGCGTGACTGAAGTCAGCATGCTTGACCTTATGTTTCGATGCTCTGCAAACAGCAATGCTACAGGTGCCTCTTAGCTGTCTGGCTTTTATTAGCCTTGTCAGCTTTGCTCAGCTGTCCAAAGAGATTCAAGGAGCTTAAAAAAAAGAACAACCACTGTGATTAAAAGACCTTAACCTGCCAGCCTGGTTCCTTCTGGGGCAGCCTTGAAGTTTCACAGCCAGCACTGTCTCATCAAAGGATCCCAGCTTAGCAATAACGCAAACACAGGGGAGTTTCTACCCCCAAATCTCCCCAAAGCATTCCTTCACAAGTACTGTATTTTATTCTATTTCATAGGCTGATTTTCTCTGCTAGGATGGCTCTCCAGGAGAGGAATTCCACTCTAGATGAATTCATGAGCAAGTTTGGCACTTGTTGCAAAGGAGCTGATACAGAATCATAGAATGGCTTAAGTTGGAAGGGACCCTAAAGATCATCAAGCTCCAACCCTTTGCCATGGACAGGGCTGGCGTCCACCATCTCAGACTGCCAGCGCCCCATCCAGCCTGGCCTTGAGTGCTTCCAGGGATGGGGCATCTCCTGGAGATACAGACTCACAGACGGTAGTTTGGGGATGTGGTGGTTTTGCACGGCTTGCCTTGGATGATGTGGTACTTTCACTTCAGTGGAGTCAGTTTAGTGATGTAAATGGTCCCTTCCATTTCTTCTAGAGCAGCTGTGTCAGAGAGATCAAGTTTTGTTGATCTGGGCCTTTTGGGGGAGAAAATGCTGACTTAGGAGCAGGGCTAGTCCCCAGGTGCAGATACTGTAGTGTGATTTGCAAGCCCAGCATACATCTGCAGATTGTGCCATAGCAGTATGGCAGAATTATAAAGCCAAGGTTATCATTATTATTTTAAGTTGGTTTGGATTCCTTCACTAAAAGATGCGCTGTGACTGTTCTGCGGTGTCTCAGCTGGCTGATGCTTGCTTTCCAGCTCTGTTGTTCAGGGGCTCTGGCAGTCCTCTGTCAGGCTCTTCATGAAACTCTTACTTTTTCTCAAAGCAGTTGTGAAAATTAGTTTTTCTTTTTCCTGTATCTATTTGAACACTCCCCAACTGCCCTAAAGCTCTGCTGCCTCCTGCTATTTTTGGAAGTTTCTGGCAGCTTGGTTTTGCTGATGGCTTGAAGAGTGTGCTCAAAGGGCTAAAAATCTCTGCGTTTTCTTCTTCACACAATTCTCTTGTGAGAGAAAGGGAATATTATATGTGCCAGGCATGAATTATGCTCTCAGGAAAACTGTAAGTGCAGGGGAAGAGGATTTTGTTAATACAGTTTGCCCATCCCATGTTCACTATACGGTCTAGTGGACACTGCTGTCTAGTGATGAGTAAATTAGTCACTGCCAGCCATAATCACACTAAATTTATGTCTGCACTCGAGGGTGTGGGGCAGAGGAATCTTCAATTTCAAAATGGGGAATTTTTCTTATTTAGTAGCTTTTTGTTTTTCGGTAAGTTTTTATTATAATAATTATACTGCACTGTGGGTGGTAATCATTTGAACTTGAAATTTTAGCAACAGGAAAGAGATCATATATAGGAACTGATCAGGAAAGCTGAAACCATGGACAAAGAACCTGATATTTTCTCACTGCTGTAGCCATTTTTTTCTGCTTCTGCACTATTATTTAGTTCCCACCCTTCCGACTCTTGCCAGAGATAATCTTACTGACCTCATCAGCAGATGTATTTTTAGATGTATTGTTTCTAGATAGAAGGTTGTGTTGGGAGAGGGATGTTATCACGTGTTACTTTGATTTGGGGATTTTTATGGCCCAGAATACAGTTAATTGCAGCCCTCGATGTCTTTGAACAGCGTGGCCTTGCTGCATTTCCGCTGCTCTTTTATGAACTCCCTTGACAGGTCAAAGTTATCTCCGTCAATGAAGTAGTCCTGGTTTTGGCAGCTTTTAGTCTGTGATGAATCAGGTATTTCCCATAATACTGCTAAATAGTTACACTGGCTACGAAACAGAAGAAAAGACTATGGAACATAGAAATACACATCTAATAATTAACATTTATTATACGGCATCAGAGTCATTCCCTTTCAGAAGGCACTGATGCTGATTAGCTATCTCATGGTTTACGTGCACAATTTCTTATTCAAGTAAAAATTTTACAGTTCATAAAGAGGTGGAGCAGGCGGGATGCCCCTGGAGATCTTTCCTGTAGACCAGTATTCAAATAAAAATTAATTCTGGGATACAAATATAAAGAAAAAAAGGTGAAAAAGTTGATACACTATTATAGAGGGTTTGTTAGTTTAATACCTTTTTGTAACACCATGGAACAGGCTGCAAACAGCTACCCCTACACACATCTTCCCTATACCTGCTATATAAAAGTGAACCCTTAGGAATGTCACTTCCTTTACCACTCAGTGGTGTCACAAGGCTGCATGTTGCAGCTGTGCTTTCACTGGAGTCCAGGAAGGTAGCTGAGAGAGGCTTAGGCTTTCATGCTGGAAGGAATGATGTCTGTATGCCAGGCTCCTCTCTAGTAATGTAATTGGGGGTGCAAAGTTAATGGGAAAAGAGAGCCGTTTGTTTTAAGTTGCCAAGAACAATGGCAGGACAAAAACTGTGGCAAAACTCAAGGACACAAAAATTGGTACCCCATGATTTAGAAACTCCAGATGCGGAGGGTTTCAGCCCTTCATTATATCAACTTTTCTCTGACCTCTCTTCCAGGGTTATTTATTTTATTCAACAGTAGAATATGGCATGTATTTGCAGAGGCCCATTGGAAATCAGATTGAGTAACAGAGTCCTCTAGCCGGTGGTAAATGCAGACTCATGTGGCCAAATACCTCTCCCATGCCTTCTTCAAGGCACAGTCCTCCTGAGCTGGGAGACCTCCTTACCAAAGTTTTGGAGATGTAACGTAATGAAAACACATGTTCAGCAGGGCTTCCCTCTCCTCTGGCTTTCCTGAGGTGTACTTGCTTCAAAGCCAGGCGAGGGAGGATACCTCAGTCTGCTGTCCCAGGGCCACCTCTGCTTTCTAAGGAATGACCCATACCACAGCTACAGGGAAAAGTGTCATCATCTTCTGTGAGACTTCTCTCCTTCTCATGGCCCCCTGCCTGCTACAGAGAGAAATTCCCTCGGCTGTTTTGTAGACTGTGCTATATATAGCCCAAATGCTTATTGCCTGTGTCTGTAAGTATAACTATTGTGTAGTGAAATGAACAGTGGAACACAATTAATCCTGGAGCCCCAGTTCCCTCACAAAAAAATCAATAAAGAGTTTTCCTTGCTTTGCTTTGAAGCAAGAAAGGAGAGGAGAGTGTTCATTACAATTGACAGTCCTCTTCCCTGAAGCAGAAAGGCTTTTCCTTTGCATCTAGCAAAGAAAACACAGCGCTTTGTACCTGCCTGATGCAGTTGCCATGGTACTGAACTTGGCACTCAGATGGGACAGCAAGGCTCCATTGGCACCGACCAAGCACACGCTGCTTCTGCTGGAGTTTCCGACTGCCATAGGTCTTCTCCTTGCCACTTCCCCATCCAAAAGATGGGCAATTGAATGCTTCCAATGATTCTGGCATTAAATTGAATTGAGTAGGTGGTTCTGCCTGGGCAGCAGGTTGTGCATGGGCTGCTTGCCCCTCTGAGAGAGTGGGTTAGAGGAAGCCCAGAGGCTGTGAGAGTCTGAGAGGCTCACCAGCCCAGCTTGCCCCAAGCTGCCACAGGGCTGCAGCGACCTGTCCTCACTCAGTCAGGCCCAGGGGCTGTGGTCAGCCAGCTGTTGACTTTTTAAAGGACTTTCCATCTTTCTGAATTCCTTTGTTGTTGTCAAAATCTTCCTGAGGCCCATCTGTAGGTGGTCTAAAGCCACCCTGAAGTGCTCATGGGCCTATGTGAGGAATTTCAGTCGTGCAAAGTGCTGTTCCTGTTAAAAGTTAATATAATGTGGCATGAAACCACCAAATCTCAGAGAAATGCTATTGCTGACCATCTGAAATTAAATACAAGCAAGCTCTGAAACAGCACGCTGCAGCATTCAGTCTCTAGGACCTCTAAGACTAGATGATGGAAAATACCTTCTCCTTTAAACTACTCTCCCCTGACTCTGATAGCCTCCAATTCTCAGCATCAGTCAAGACCCTGGCTTCTAAAGGGGCTGTGGTGAGACTGGCATTTGTGAACCCAGACAGGCACCACTGCTATGCTGACAGCATTGCGGGCAGCAGGTGGGAAAAGGCAGCTGGTTTTTGTCACCAGTGCAGACTGAAAGGAGCAGACAGGCCATCAGTGTATGTGCAAGTGCACTGAAAGAGTGTTGAGGATTTCTTAATAGCATTTGCCCTCCTGCCCCTTGATATAAGTATGGTTTGCACTTCACCTTCCATCCATACACTGCTTTCCCTTCAAAATGAACATATTGTACTCTGCAGAGGCGGACAGTTTGCTGAATTTCATTTTGCTCCTTCAATCTGCTTAATGAATAACAATGAGTTTGAAGGTTTCACTGGATTCCAGCACTAAGCTGAAATTTGTGTTAACGAGTTTTCAGATCTCAGTTGTTTATGTCCTGCCTGGGTCACCTGCCTCTTGCCTGTCCTTGCATGGCTCACTTCTATGCCACCAAACAAAACTCACCCCTCCTTTTTTTTCTTCTCCTAAAATGCAGGAATAAACAATTCAAAGATATTCTTCAAAGAGACTCACAATGCCAAAAGTTATTGCGTGGACAGATTTCACTCTTCTGGTGGTTGTTATGACTCATTTCTGAATTGGATAATTGCTATATGGTGGCGAATTCATCACTTCAAAACAAAAAGAGATGTGGGTGTGTTTATGTGTGTGCAGGGCATTAATGTGTATCATCCATTAGAAAGAGTATATCTTCAGCCTACTAATAACTTCAAGTCTTATCCAAATTTCACTGGAGACCCTCTGTTCTACAAGGGGTTAGCAGTACTTAAAACCCAGTCAAATGTCAATGGTCGTTTCAGGCATTGCCACCACCCACCTTGGGAAAGTGAACTCTGTTAGAATTAGCCATGAAAGATGAATGTGCATTGCAAGATGTAGTGAAGACACAATATTTGCAATGGAAAAGCTCACACTTCAGCAACACTGATTGAAGTCTCTAGGCTGAATCTTCACTGAATACAGAGGAACAGGGTAAAGGTAAAAATGGATTCTAAAATGACCCAACTCCTGTGATTTCTGATTATCCTGTCATTCAAATATACTTACATAATATGGTAAGTTAAAATACAGAAATCCATAGCATTTTCAGTTTTTAAATTCTAGCAAATAGATAATTAGAATGAAATTCTTGGGTGAGTCAGGACCAGGCTGTATCAGACCTCTTCAGTGGCACAGATAAGATGTATAATCAACTTGTAGAGACAGAGGGGAGGGCTTCCAGCCTGGGCATTTTCCACGATATGCAGAACATGGGAATGTTTGAAAATTAGGAGTATGCTAGGTCACCTTCACTGAAGACCCAGGCTTCTCCTAGGAGTTGATATAGGTTCTAGAAATTGTAAGCGAAACCTGTTGAACTTGAGGTTTTCAGATACAAGCTCCAATTTGTCGAATCTTTCAAAAATCCCAGGTAGACTGTAGAACTGAAAAATTTCAAAACTGCTCTGGGTAAGTCCTTGAACAGTATTTTGAAGATAACTTTGCTCGTAGCAGCATTTTGGAGTAGGTCACTTCTGGAAGTCCTCTTCAACCTAAATTTTGCAATTAATTCATCTTTTTCCTCGGGAATTTTCCCCAGATAGTTTCTGTCTTTCCTGAAATGCAGTGTCCGTACTCACACATCGAACTACAGCTTTGAACAAAAACTGTTTTAGGTGCTTCATATATCTCAGTATTATCTTCACATAGCAGTTCTGCATCACATTCAGCTTAACATGGGTGCACCACAAGCAACGCATCCTTTCCTGCAGAACTCATACCGAGTTTTCCCACTCAGTAATTCTCTAGTTGATTATTTTTAAATACTTGAACTAACTTGCATTTATCTCACCGAGTTTTCTGCTGTTTTTGTGTTTTTTTTTCTTTTTTTTTCCAGCTTACTTCTCCTGTTTGTTGAGTAATTTTGAATTCCAACCCTGTCTTTTGATGTACTTTCACATCAAAGCCCTCACAAAGTTTGGTATTTACAGATTAAATAACCAGGAGGTTATTAAACACTTCCTGATCTCACTCTCTGTTGCACCTACTTCTTACAAATAAGCCACAGAGGAAACATGAAAGACCAAAGGAAGATATTGTTTTGCTATTGGATGCTACTTCTGAGCTATATCTTCACTGAGGAAAACAAAATCCCCTGTTATGGCCACCCCCAAACAAAGGCAGTGTCATGCCTTAGGTCATCAGGCAGGGTGAAGGGTGATGTCCTGAACCAAACCAGCCAACACAGTTGGGACATATATTCCCCATCTCTTGTTGAGCTGCTGCCTTCCTTCAGAGAGCCACAATGACAGACTCGTCATGTTGTGTCTTGGCTATCTTGTGTCCCATGGCTTATTATGCCATTGTCTTCCCTAAGTTTTTAATTCACTTTAACTGAAGAGCATCTGCATAGTCACTTCATGTTAATTGGTGTGGGGCTCATGGTCAGAGCGTGTTAAGTATTTTGACTGCTATTTGATGCTTGTAACTATACCCCTGTTCTCCCTATTAAGAGGAGTCAGAAATGAGTAAATAGCCCCTAACACTGTACACAACACATTTGTTATCTGCACAGAATTTGCTCCACATCAATAGCATTCTCCGGGCACACAGCTCTGAAACTAAGTTCTTTTGCCATACTCAGATGTCAAGTCCCATAAGTCTACCACAAACCAGACCCACAAATGTCATCAGTCTGTTAGTCTGGGGGTGGGTTGAAGATTACATGATTTTTCTCCCAGTTGCAGGAGATGTCAGAAATATTTCTTTATGAAGCACTTTCAGACTTTTAGTCACCGCTCTCTGGTGGCTCCAACTCTTCCCCTGTGAATGACTGGACAAAATGAGGTAAGAAGTCCTGAGAGCAGATCTGCCACCTTCACTTTGCCAGGACCTGAAGGCTGGACTGCCTCTGCACAAAGCAGATTTGTACTCTTTGAAGAATACAAATAAATCTGCTGTAGATTTGCACTGTGCCACTGAGTACAGACAGCTTTCTGTTCATACAGTCAGCTCTCCATCAGATGTGGTGATGGGTCAGGAGTAGCAGTTTGCCCACAGGATGATACCACTAGTCCTGAGCTGATTCTTTTGGTGCTGGTTAGAGATTTCTGCTCCAAGCTCCCAGAATCAAGAAACTTTTTAGTTGTTGTACCCTATGTAAGTTCATGAAGGTATCTTTGCACCGGTGCAGCACAAAAATGAGTAGGTGCTGCTGGACATGGGATGGGCTGTTGGTGAGGGGCATGGGTATTTCTGTTCCTTGGTGCAGTTTCTCCATAAACCAGTTAAGCTATTTGTGGCTGAGGCAAAGCCAGCTGTGCAAATAATGTTTTGTAACTAATTTAAAAAATTGTTTACAATCCTTTGGGCCCACCGCTGGGGTCCCTATTCTCTTGTTATTTCCTCCCTCTTCCTGAACTGGCCTGGAAAGAAAGATAGGGAGACGGTTCTTCCCAACACACTCTATCTGCAGAGGTCTGGGAGGGCAGCTCACATCAGAGAAGATCCTGGTGTAGATCAGAGCCAGCTTTTGCTCTGTACTGATGGACCTACTGATTGCTCCCATGTCCTGTTTTCCCTCTGATCCTTTGCCAGCCTGTAGTGCTTCCAGCTATGGTCCACCAAGCTTATTCTACTACAGAATAACAAATGGATCATTCTTGTTCTCACAGACTGTATTGTACTATTAGAAATAGGCCGAATTTCAAATATCTATAGAAAGACATATAACTCCTACTTGTGCATTAGCTCAATTCACCAGTTTGTGTATTCAAGTACAAACCTAGATGTTCGAGTACCAGGCCCCACAAAGCCTTTATGTGAAAACTGTGAAGCATAAACCTACATGACTAATGTCAGGTATACTTTTTACTTAGAAATAACATGTTTTCTTTCTGACATGAGAGCTCTTAGATAGGGTAGGTTTAAGACTCAGTGCTTAAAAGAGACGACGATATGGACAAGTATGAATTCTGCTCTTCACGTCTGAGCTAGTTGCATGACCCTCAGCATAAAGCTGCCAGAGAATCTCTGCATTACTGGACTGGTGCGTACCTGAGTCCATAGCTTTACCCTTACTGAGAACTTTTTTGAGGGAAATTCAGCTCATCTAACGTACTTATAATTGTAGGTGTCTTCATCTGAATTAATCACTCTGGGCTCCCTTTATAATCAATGGAGTGAAATAGGCAATTTTAGGCTGTGACTCATCTGACATATCTTAGACATCTACTTAAGGATGAAGTGAATCATGCTTTGGAGCTGTTTTTTTTTTTTTCCTTCTTCTATATATTTTTTTTCCTCCCAAGGCAGCTAGGAATATTAAATAGGGCAGAGATATCTACAATATAGGCATCTGTATTTGGACAGGTGAATCTTATTCTTTCGTTCTACACTGGAGCTCCTTCTCCTTTTGCCCTAGAATACACACAGATCATAACAGCTCCCCTTAGCCTCTAAATCTTATCCTTTGCTTCAGGTCTTTCATACACTTAATTTGCAGTCTTGTCAGTGCTTTGCCACGACTTACAACATATTCACTGGTGAACGTCTTTAAGAGTGATCCTAGAGCATTCTCTTCTTACATATACACCTTGTGACTATCTGCAACCTGCCAGAAACTCTTGTCTTTGCCTAGGACTGCCTTCTATCCTTGATTTGCTTCTGCCTCCATGTTTTCATGGCATTCAGTTGGCAGCTAGTCAGGTGGCCGCTGGGCACTCTCCTAAGCTGAATAGGAAGACTAGAGCACACTGTAGTTTCAGGAGCAGAAGCCACGGTTCAAAAGCACATTCTGAGACCTATCCGAAATGAGTACTGCTTCTGCAAGAGGAGTAGCAGTCTGGGGGAGAGTTCATTTATTGGCACATACATGACTGCATAAGAGGGATCTGCATGTGCCATTATTGTTCCAAGCACAGGCTGAGAATCCCATTGTCTTGAATTTTGCTGGAATGTCAGGTGTACTGGTAATGCTGATAACCTATAGATATATTACTGCCATAGTACCATTGCCAAATTCCCCAGGCTTGCATCATTCAGCCAGTGACCAGAAGTTAACTGGGTTCCAGTTAGTAGTAATCACTGGTAATTGCATTTGATAGTGTTGAAGTTGTAGCTGCCTGGCGTAAGCAAACTCCGTAGGAGTTTGTTTCCTCCTGCAGAAGTTCTAGAACCAGACTATTCAGGGTGTGTGAATGTGCTTGCTTCTAAAGAGCTGCTTTGCAGGTGGAGTAAAGAGGCAATCAGAGCATCTACCATGCTGTGCAAATGTGTGGTACCCCCTGCTCTTGGAGGTCCTCTGAAGATTCCTGCGGGTCCTAAGTGTTTCTTTCCTCATAAGGGCTTCAGCTGCTAGGAGATACCAAGCAATGCAGAGCTGTTGAGCTATCACTCTTAAGCAAGGCAACAATTTCCATCTTTCAGAGCTTCAGAGAGCAGAAGGCGGTATCCACTGCTTCTGTGCCAAGTGCTGTGCAGAGGGATCATCCCTCATGCTTAGAGATGCTCTGCTTTTATAACCACTGTGCAGGGGTGCCTGTGATAGCTTCCCCAGCTGCACACTGATACCACACACTGGGAAGTGGAAAGGTCTGGCCCGAGCCATATACTGACTTGGTCTGAATGGAAAAGGGACGATCACACAGGCTGAGCCAGAGAAAGGCTGTGCTATCAGACACCCTCATTTGGAAAATGGAAAAAATTACAAGATGCAGGAAAGCATGGGGTGGGATATACACTCTAATAAGTGTATGAGGGATGAGTCACAATGTCCATTAACCTGACTGAGATTTTTCATTCTGGTATCATGTAGGATCTGACAGCCTTTTCTAATCCCCTAGTCACTTCGCATACTTCTTACTGCTTGTTTTGCATTTTAAAAAGAGATGGAAGCAGCTATGGTGTCATACACTTCTGGGGAAAAAGGAAGAATAAAAGCAGGGGGACAGATTGCAGCCTATTGCTAGTTTCTGAAGAAACAGCAGTTCTATCACCGAAAAGGAATCTGTAGTGCAATATTAAAAGATAAATTTCGTTGAGAAGGAAATTACTTTAAGAGGGATGAATACTCTATTGCATATGTGCATTGGTGTTCACCCAGGAGAAAAAAAAAGGACGTTTTATAAGGTCAGAGAAACATTTTCAGCATCAGAAAATGTTGCCCATTTACATTCCACCGTTTCCTCTTATTTTAAATATTTTCTAGCACAGAAAATGGTTTTGGACTAAGAGAAATCATTCACTAGAATTACTTTTCTCTTTGGTTTGCTCACTATGTATAGGCAAAAGTGCAGTTCTGCTATCTGCTAAATCTGAGCTGTGTTTAACTACAAAAGCAGCCCAGGCGAAACAATCATTCTTTGTGGAGAAGAGACAACTCAGTGAGAATATGGCAGATCCTTGACAAGAGGCTCAATCCTGTAAGGTGCTTAGCAGTCTGGTGCTGATCCAGCATAGCCACTAGTCTGAAAACTGTGGACCTAACTTGGGCCCCAGATATTGCAAGACACGGGCCTAAATGAGAAAGTGAAATAGCCTGAGTATGGCTTGTGGGAATGACAGTAGTTTATGAAATGGTAAGACAGCTGGTGAGGTTGAAAAGTGTCCTCAAGAGGTACCCAATTTATGGGCTATTGGTGCATGAGCCAGACAGTTTTTAAAATGGATAATGACTGGTAAGGTAGCTCTATTCCAACCAGCTGGTATCCTGTTCTTCATCTTTAGATAGAGGATGGAAGCAATTAAAGTTAATCCTACTATATATGCTACATGGAAGATGTGGGAGCCAACAAGATTGCCTGCCTCTTGCTGTAAATTCTCCTCCCTGTTTTTGGTTTTTTTTTTTTTTTTTTTGTTTTTTTTTTTTGTTTTTTTTTTTTTTTTTCTGAGGAGAGTCAGGATATTCCTTATCTGCCTTTAAACATTAACACCCTGAAGTTTTCATATTCTGGCAGTTCTGGAATTTTTCTTTCTGACTTCAGTGTATTAGACACTATGTCTTGATTTCTCTGCCAGCTTTGAAAATAATGACAACAACAACGACAATTGGAATCCAATAGTTTACTTCTTCAGGGATACTTCTCACTCTCTTTTTCTGGAACTTTAAAAATCTCTGTTTTTGTAATTAAAAAAAATTTTTTTTTAATGGAATTAATTCCTATTTGAGTAAAACCACAATGAAATCCACAAAGAATTATAGAACTACCCCATACACACAGGATTTCATGTGAGTTTTTCTGTCAGTTTAATTGGTCATTGATATAAGGTAAGGCACTATTGAATTCATATTGCTTACAAGCATAAAAAATGACCACTTTGTGTCACACCTTCTTGGGCAGAAAATATATTCTCCGAGACTGGCTAACCCTGGATGCTTTGGAAGGAGGACTAGGACATACGGAACACTTCACCTCATCTACAGCCACTCATACCTGAGGGACTTTCCACAGGGATCCTTCTTTTCCTGGGTTCTCTGCCAGCCCCATGCAGGGGGCCACAGTCATAGGAGGGCATGCTGGCTGCCAAATGGTTTTAATCCTGAAATGACTGTCAGGCTCTCTAGGTGAAGGCAGGGTCCACCCAGAAATATCCCACGAGCTGCTGGATACCAGCTGGACCACTGTGAACACAGCTTATATTGCCCCATGAATACACACAAAAAAAGAGGCCATCCTTCCTTCTGTGGAAAACAGAAGAATGATAATTCTCTTGTTTCCTAATAAGGAGATTTTAGAGCAAGTTTGAGTCTAGCCAATTTTTGTCGCACATTGCAATTTAATTGTTTTCTTCTCTTAATTAAGTTCATCTGACAGGATTTAGCCAGAGAACTGTATCTAAAAGCTTTTTTTGCTGACTGTAAACACTTGTTTCTGAGAACATATTTCCCTAATTTTTTTTTCCCCCCACTCTGTTTGGAATTGCTGATGAGTGCTGTCACAGGTTCAGGACAGGACTTTTGGTTCATTTAAGGAAGCCTATGAAATATATAACCAGCAAAGTTTAAATTCGGATAATGGTATTAGAACTTTCCACAGTCACTCCTCATCCCAGTCTCCCCCCAGAAGACACTGAAACACAGCAGCAAGACCAGAGGTGGATAAAAATTTGCTGAGCTTCAGAATAGCTACCTTAGTGAACCTGAACCCAAATTCCATAACCTGAGATGATTTATTGTTTTGCAGCAGAATCATCCAAGACTTGGCTTTGTGTGGTTGTAAGGGAAAATTCCACAGCTTTGACATGTCTCTGATTTTGTTGTGCTTACACAGTTAATTTTTAAAAGGCAAAACAGATGCTACTTTGAGAAAATCTATGTTAAGAGATTAAAGGAAAATTATGATTGCTGACTGAACCAGAAGAAAAGGAACAGTATATACAAACAATTTTTTGGACATTTTATTAGCTAAATGTATGTAACAGCTAACATTGTTTTCCTTGTAAGAGATACAGAAATAATTATACCTTACAGCAGTAAATCTTTTTTTTTTTCCTTTTCAGTAAAGTTTTGAGAAACCATTTCAGTCACATTATTTTCAAGTGGTCGCTCTTTCTTAGATTTTTTCTTAGAGTCCTCTATTTTTTTTTTTTTTTTTTTTTAAACACAAACCCATGGGTTTCCAAATGTTATGTAATGCTTCAATATATACAGCTATGAGTTACAACGCCTGTGCTTCTGCCCTTGTATTTCAGTATTTGTATTGATCACCTGTCCTTTTCCTGAGCCATGAAGAATTGTCTTTACCTGCCTAGCTTCAGGAGAACAGTTGTTGTTATTTGCAAAATGTCTGTGTCTTTCTTATATTTATCACTACAAACTATAGACAGAGGAAGCCCAGCATAACGGACAACAATGCACTTGTTACAGTGCAGTTTCTTGGGTCTGTGTCCAGCAGGAGCAGCCTATTTCTGGAACGCCAGGTCCAAATTTCCATTAAACGCTTTCAATAAATTCACGAATAGTTCCAGGCAAGCAGGGTAGCAAAAAGAACTCTAATTCTGAACATCTGGGAGACAACTCCCCAGCAATCCTAAATAAATCACAAGAAAATGTCAATCTCTCACTGTGGTTGGGTCTTAAAGCACCTCTTTGTGGTTCTGTAGCCCTCTGAGGTTCACCTTGTCCTGTACAGTATGAGGAAGCTGCACAGCCTGGAGAGCATCTTCCAGCCACGTTGTGCTAGAGAAATCTCTTTGCATCCCTCAATACCTCTGTAGTCCTATGAACCCCATAGGAATTGTGTACAGAATGACTATCTGTGTATTTGTACAGTGCTTGGTGAAATGAATGGTCCGCTTTGATCTTGAAAGTAGTGGACAAGCAGGTTGAGAGGGAATGAAGAGAAGCTGTCGCCAGGAAGTGATGGCTGAGGAGGAGATCAATTCCCATCTAAATGTTCCCAGCTCACCTGCATAAAATGAAACTGATTTTTTAATGGGTACGTATATTGCTAGGCAAGCAGCCTCTTAGTTCATGACAAAATGCCGAGTGCAGTCCTGCAGTAAGCAGCCACGTCAGCAGCAGGAAAAAAAAAGAAAAAAAAAGCAGATATTTCCATTTATAAGGAAAGGATTTCCTCCATAACATGAAAAGACTTGGTAGTCTGCAGGAAACAACTCTGTCCTTGTACCTTAAGCAACCACAGTCCCAATAAGTCTCTGAACAGAACTCCAGAAAATGAAAAAAGCAAGTGTCAGACATGCTCTTCTAAGGAGATTATTTTTCCAATTGATCTTTTATGTACAGAGAAACTGATTCTGTCCCATCTCAATCAGAGTGTGTTACAACATTTGCCATTTTTCTAGTCTTCAGTGAGCAGAATAATAGTTTGCTTTTTGCTTCACCTTGGAGCAAAACACTGAAACCTAGAATTATTGCCGCCAAACAGATGGGGATATTTCTCACGAAGATGAAAAAGCGAAGGCCTAACAAATGAAAAACATTTGGAAAGAGAAGGTTAAAGCAGGCTCTGCTGCACTGTTTGGCATTGCTATTTTAGCAGTGTATATATAGTTTTATGAACTACTCTTTTTTTTATGTTTCAAATACTGCAAAGCCTCAGAAGGAAAGTGCGGTTGCTGTTCGTTGTTCATCACAGAGCATCTGCCTGACGTGGGCACAGCCAGGTCACAAACTGGAATAATTGTTTTGTGTGAGTGTATTTGTTTGTTTGTTTCTAGAGTGGAAGGAAGAATATTTTATTCCTTTAAATAGTTTCTAGTCAGCTGAAGATTTTCTTTCAAAATTAATGTATGGACAGTGTTGGCCCTTGAGACCAAATATGAATAATTGGTGAACCAGCAGAGAGTGTATCATAAAGTTACCAGCCTGTAAAGCTGATCATCCCAAAAGAAATTTATAGATTTTAAATCCAGAAAGGACATTGTGAATGTGTAATATGACCTCTTGTGTAACACAATCCATTTTCACTTAGCAGTTCTCACAAAGCTCACATTAACTAAACCCAAGATTGTTGGACTCACTTCAACAACTCAAGACTTGAAGATATATCCTCTGTTGTTTTCCCAGTGTCTAACTACTTCTGCCATTACATCCAAGCTATTCTCACCAGTGATCACCTCATACCCACAGACACTCTACCTCGATCCTGCATGCTAACCAGGATGAGCTTTTTCATGCATCATGACAAGCTGGATTTTACAGAACTTGAAGCATTCTTGCTGCTCTGGGTGTTTTATCTCCTATTATTTGTTTGTTTGTTTATGTGTTTATTTATGTTATGCTTATCCGGTGTATCAGCATCTTTTTCACTTCCAGAGATATTACTTTTTTCTCTTCTGGTTCAAGGAGTCGTGTCAGCACTCTGTGGAAACCAGCAGAAACTACGAGCAGCCTAGAGCTTTTCCTTCAGCATGCAACCAAGAGGCTTTCCCTTAGTGTCTGATCAAGAGGCATTCTTTACATTGTTAACTTAGCTCTTCTGTTCTCACTTCCTGCATCTCCTTGCTAGCCTTTGAAACTAGCTGCTGGTATGCAAGGAAATGACAGCCTTTGTTTTTGAAACAGACACTGGTAGGATGAATATACTGCATTGTCTCTAGGTGTACTTCATCCTTCTGAAGGGACAGGCTTCCTCCAGCTTTTCTTTTTAGATGTCGGTGATACATTTTTCTTTTTATGACTGTATGTATCATCTTACACAGTTAATAAGTGACAGCCAGATGTCATTTAACTGTACAGCAGTTTACAGAATGTCATGTTTTTATACTAGATTATCATATTTTTATTGTGGATGAGCAGGCTATTGCTCTGCTAGAAATCTCAGTGATTTCATTTGGATTCCCTGTGAAGCGGCCCCACTGACAGCTCAGCCTCCTCCTTGCTCCTGCTAAGGCAATCACTGGCATGAATAGGGACCCTTTGATCTCCAGCGTCTCAGCCCTGGTGAAACAGCAGTGTCACCAAAGCTAGCAGGATGAGGTTTGAGTTTTTGTTGGAACGTTAGGCAGGCCATTGTTTCAGATTTCCGACTTGGTTTCCTTTAAAAAATGCATTTGATCTAACTCCATTGCTGCTAGTCCAGAAATAAAGCAATTCCTAGGGGCATGAATGCTATTCAGACAAAATAATACCAATATTTGTCTGCTTTCCCTCCCTGGTATCCAACAGCTTTGCCAGGTCATTTTTCCTCGAAAAGGAAATAATCCATTTCTGGAATTCAGATTTTCCTGACTTCTTGGAAACAGGGAGTATCAAGTGTTCTGAGTAATGTTCCCCTCTGAAGCTTTCTTAAAATAGTCTTTTAAATATCTGCCACTTTTGAAAGGTTTAAGTTTCCTGGGGGTGTAATTCTGCTGACATTGATGGCATCTTCCAGCAGAAGCTCTGCTTCTGCAGCTTCTTCTGTGAGCTGCATTGCCCTTTGCTTGATAAGAAAAGCTCATGAAGCGGGTCCAAACCCGGCCATGAGAGTCTTCTGTTACGCTTTTCTCAGGCTATGCCCGGCATTCAGGCAAGTCTGGGGCTGAGCCACTGCGGTTACCAGAGTCATCGCTCACACAGCAGAGAGAGGGCAGTGCTCACAAGCATTCAATAAGGACAAAGACAAGTATTTGATCATTTACCTGTGCAGCCAGTCCTCCCAGGAAAACGACTACATATCAGAACAGAAGTCTCTCTCATGTTACCAGGAGAGAGGTAAAAGGCTCATAATTCTTATGGAACAAATCACATGCAAGTGAGTCATTCATAATTGCTTTATAAAAATAGTGAATAAATGCTGTCTTATTCTGTACTTGATTAAGCACGTGTATAACTTTAGTCAAGAGAACCTGCCTTGTGAGCATAAAGTTGCAGGAACAAGGCTTAGTGAGAGAGCACCTTGTGGAAAACATAAATCCCAGAGCCAAAAATGTCTCTGGGAGATGCAGTTCTCTTTTAAAGCACATCTGCTGCAGAAAGATTTGCTTCTGTGCAGAGAAGAGCTTGTGCTTGTGATTTCCATCTATCTTTGTGAAAATAAAACTGGTTCCCAAGTAAGGATGGTAAAGGCAGGAATTTCACCTATCTAAAACTGAGATTTTCTGTACAGTTATGTTTTTATCTACCTGGGTACTGGAAGTGAAAGATATGTCACTTGTGCCTTCTCTTTGAGTAGTTAGAATTTTGCTCATAAAACAGTTTTCTCCCCGTTAAGGTATCAGTTAAACTCTGCATATGAAATAGAACTGAGCCAAACATTTGGATGCAACACTAGAAGTGTAAAAACTCATTCCATGACAAAGTTTCACAGTCTCATTTTTTTAAGGTAAATACTAACAGTATCCTTCCAATGCAGTTAACTATCTCTAAAGCCAAATTCAATTCAAAGAACAATTTTCTTTTTCACACGTACATATGAAAGTCTACATAGATGTGTGATTTTGGACTGAAAAATATTTTCTTTGGTGAGTATTGCCTGAAAAATCTGTGCAATGCTCAGTCCTCCTATCTACAGCTCTCTTAACTGATAGGTGAGCAAATTCACTGCTCCTCTGATCAGTATTTCAAGTGCCTGCATGGGAAAGAAAGCACCAGAAAGCACTTGCAAAACACACCAGGGGGTGTCACTGTGGAAGGTTAATGAGTTTGTCAGCACCGTCTTGGTGGAGATTGTCTCTCAGCCCCACACTGGAAATGCCACATCTCATCCACTTGTCCAGTTCCCCTTATAAATCCCCTGTGGGCAGAGGTCTGCCTGCTGCATTTACCCCAGCCCTGTGGGCTTTTAGTTCTTCCTGACCCTACAGGCCTGTCAGGACTCACAGCTGAACATGAAAATCTATGTGCAGCATGCAGGTGTCTCTGCAATAGTGGCAGCTTCCCTTATTGGTGATAGGTACCTCATCAAGGCAGTCCAGGGACTGTCCATTGTATTCTGAAAGAGATGTCTACGTGGCTACATATATACAGTATATATGTATATATTATATTGGCTCTTCACACCTATATGAAAACACCTACATTTAAGTGAGGTGTATGCTGGCTGTGGTGGGGATTACACAGGTAATCCTCATATACTCAGAGGCTCGAAGGAAACATTGGTTCAGGCAGCTCTCCTTGGGGTGGCTTGTTTGTTGGAAATAGTTTGAAGAGTAAAAGTAAGTAATTTTGCTACAGAGGAAATTCATGTACGTGGTGGTCATTTGAAGGGGACCATTTGTTCTCCTTGGAGGCTGTGCATCAGACTCAGTGGGATGATGCCTTTCTCCCAGTTTTCTTCTGCTAACAGGATCAAGCTGGGATCTGGACCTTCTGATGCTGGACACTGTGGCAGCTTTGATGAATGTTCTTGTCACCTTCTGCATTGATCCTTCAGTTCTTTTCATGTCTTTCTCCTGCTTGGCCTAATTCAGGAGATGGCTGCTCAGCAAGAACGTTGCTGTCTCTTTCACATGAACAACATAACCTATCCAGGCATGATCTGCTTTATAAAGTGGACACATTTTGTTCCAGATCTGCAGTAGAGTGGATTTGTGCGTATCTCTTTGCCACTTGCTTTGTCCCAGAGCTCAGCTGGCCTGTTTTACCAGGATGCTGGACATCCACACTGCATGACTATTAGATGGTTTGCACACCATGGGTGTCACAGGTGGTTGGTGTTCTTGGAGAGAACGTGCAACTTAGAGGATTTTTCACAACAGTGCTGAAGGATGGAGACGAGGTGAATTACCACATGTCCACTCTATCCAGCACTCAAAGTTTTTAAGGTCTAGCTCTGCCTGTGGTTAGCATGCACATTTTTTCTAAAAGAAAATGCGGCCATTAGTTATCATCTGATGGGAAATGAGGAGACATGTTTGCATGTTGTTAAACATCTATCTAGTAAATGTTCCAGCATCAACTCCCAACTCTGTGTTTGCTGCCATAGGAAGAACATGAATGTGGAGGGGCAGCTATCAGTCCCAGGCCAAACATAGTCAGATCAAGTACTGCACTATTCTGCCCATGCATGGGGAGGACATTTCCATGCATGACCTCTCTCCCTCCTGGGACCTGTGGCACAGGCTGGTGGCAAGAGTTTGCCAGCCCAGAGCTCCTCTGAACATGCACTACTGGTGCATAAATGTGTCACAAGATTATCCCAAACTGTACCGGGTAGTGAGTTTAGGTAGACTAAGGGAACAAACCTGGCTGCCAATGGCAGGTACAGCATGTGTATGCATTGCATACCTCGGAGTTTCACTAGAATACTCCCATATAAAATTGTCTTCCTTGTCGATTCAAGAACAAAAAACAAAATAGAAAGAAGTTCTCATAGTAGTTCAAACATACCAATTTGATTAAAAATGCAACATAGTTTTAGTATAAAATAGAGGTATAATATTTCACCACTGGATGGCAGAATCTTCCTCCAGTCTAGCAATAATAACAGAACTGTTTGCTGGAATTAAAGCAAAACTGAAACTGTCATAATCAGTCTAGCATCTGATCAGAGTGGAAGGATCTACTGGAAATGTATTTGCAGGAAAAAAAAAAAAAAAAAAAACACTGTATTTTTTAGAAACTCCTTTCTGACTGTGATATCTGAGCTTTTAATATCTGTCTTGAATACATGAATTATAGGGCCTTCGTTTTTCTCCAGATTTGTCAGTGTCCCCCAAATTTGCCTGCTCTGTCAATGTAATACTCATGCCTACACTGAGTATTTTTTCCTTTCAAATCTCATTTCGTGTCACAACTAAATGTCTGAACCGCAGAAATCACAACACCCTTGGGAAAGGTGCTGTAGTTGGCAGTACTATAATCTCTTGAAAATACAAACAAAATACTAGCTATTGATACGAAAGCTCAAGTAAAGTTGTGCTTGGACCAAAAATAACAATGTTTTTATTAAGAGGATGTGGTGTTTTGAAACAGTTGTTGGAACTTTTCCGAAATTACTTTTAATTAGAGAAAAATAATTCAGATCTGACATTTCTCCTTTTATATATGTTATATACTGAGCAAAAGGAGAAGAAAGAAAACAAGCTAACCCTTCATCTTTATCAAGAAGGAAGACAAATTTTGTTCTTAACCTTAGAGGGTTTGATACTAGTTTCTATCAAGCAAAGACTATTAGTTTCTATTAGGGGAGACTGTTAATTGCTTGTAGCTGTTGTTAAGAAGCCCAAACTCTGTTTATTTTCCGAGACCTACTTCCATGGGTTGTATAAGCCTTTGCTGAAAGTTTTCACAAAGTTTTGAGTAGAATTATAAATGAAACAAATCTCATAATGGTTGGCAATAATCATTTTAAATATTCAAAAGAAAACTTCCTCCAAATGATTGGCTTTTATATAGGAAACAAGAAGTTTACAGATAGATAAGAAAGGAAAAAGACTACGGTAGGACATAAAAAGCTGTTTTAGTGCATGAAACATACTGCAGAAACAAGTTCAAATACTTCACTATAGACTTTGTACAGAGTATGCCTTTACAAGTCCTTATTATTGTTACTGCTCCCCTCTTTTTTCAGGTCATTTCTGAATAGCCTGAGCTACACCTATTTATTAAATTTTTAGCTTCAAAGAGCCAAGATAGCATTTACACCGATAAGAACTGAAATATGCTTTGAATCTCAACAACAACCATACAAACTGCAGCAGAAGTGAACAGGGCAGGCAGTATAAGCGAAAAAGAAATCCACCAACAAAACCAACAACTAACATGCAGACATTTCCAGAGGCCTAGGGGATGCAGTTTTGTTGCAATGAGTTGAACATCGTGAGCACAGAATCATAGAATGGTTTGGGTTGGAAGGGATCTTTAAGATCATCTAGTTCCAAATCTAGACACCTTCCACTAGACTAGATTGCTCAAAGCCCATCCAGTCTGACCTTGAACGCTTGCAGGGAGGGGCCAACCACAACCTCTCTGGGCAACCTGTTCCAATGTCTCACCACCCTCACAGTAAAGAATTTCTTCCTAATATCTATCTTCTCCTATCTTGGCAGGCATTGTCGTGGAGTAAGTTCCAGTGAGCAAGGGCAGCTCACATGGGCAAACTTTAGCAAGGGTTGGGAATTGCCCGCTCTCTCTACTCTGGCAAATATTACCTAGGTCAAGATTATGCTCATCTTGATTGAAGAGACCCCCTCGGTCACCTAAGATGAGGCACCATCACCCACAGATCTCCTGGCACGTTCTCTGGAGAGCATCTTTGCTCTGAAAACTGCACAGCTCCATTTCGTAGAATCTTAGGATCATTAAGGTTGGAAAAGACCTGTAAAATCATCTAGTCTACTCACCAATTCATCACTACCATGCCCACTGAACCCTGTCCCTAAGAGCCACATCTATTCATCTCTTGAACACCTCCATGGCCAAGTGACTCTGTCACTTGGCCACTCTTTCTGAGAAGTTATTCCTAATATCCAACCTGAACCTCCCCAATGCAACTTGAGTCCATTACCTGTTGTGCTATCACTGTTACCTAGGAGAAGAGACCAGCACCCAACTCACTTCAACTTCCTTTCAAACAGTTGTAGAGAGCAATAAGGTCTTCCATGGTCCTCTTTTCCTCCAGACTGAACAATCCCAGTTCGCTCAGCTATTCCTCATAAGACTCACATTCCAGACCTTTCACAGCTTCATTGCCCTTCCTCTCTGCACTACCCATCAAGGTGTGCCAGAGGGTGAGTGGACTTGAGAGAATCTGGATTATAATTAAACAGGAATTTGCAGTAACCAGACCTAAGTGATTTGAACAAGAAATTTACTGCTACTAAAGCCAGCAGAGTTTACCCAGATAATCCTCTGTGTTTTCTTCTGTCCTGAATTAAATGCAGCTTTGTAATTTGTACTGGGGGAGTACTGGGAAAGCTGCTTCTTCACCTGAGGGCCAGTTTCAATTCCAGTAAAAGACCTCACTCAGTAGTGTCACCATTTACCTGTGTTCTGGGCTCAGCAGAGAGATGTGGGATTTCAGCTGCTGATGAAGAAATGCAAAACTGGATTTGGGGAAAATAAACCATCACGCATGATGTTTTAAAATATCCAGTTAAAGGCACAGTGAAAGTACACGAGTTTTCTTCACCAGTATGTTATTTTTCTAAAACCTTTTAATTCAGCAGAAGCATGTCAGGATAAATCCCTGTCACCTGGAATCAACACTTGAATGCCATTAACATGCCTAATAAGCTACGTTACTGATGTTACATGTGAACTAAAAACAAGCCACTCTTTGTCTTGTGCTAGCTTGCTCAAGGTGGCCATCACCTCAAGTACTGTCTGCAGTTTTGGGCCCACGATATAAGTACATAAAACTATTATATTCCATCCAAACGAGGGCAACAAAGATGGGGAAAGGTCTGTAGGGCAAGGTGTATGCAGAGTAGCTGAGGCTGCTCGGTGCGCTCAGAGCAGAGGAGCTGAGGGGAGGCCTGATGGCGGCTGCAGCTCCTCACAGGGAGCGGAGGGGCAG
>JAOWBP010000001.1:108564141-108645688 GCA_028571105.1 Tragopan temminckii | reverse complement strand
CCCGAGGGAACGGCATGGAGCTGTCAGGGGAGGGCAGCTGGGGTTAGGGAAAGGGGCTGCACCACAGGGCGGTGGGCGTGGAATGGGCTGCCCAGGGCTGTGGGCACGGCCCCGAGTGCTGGAGTTCAAGGAGCACTTAGATAACGCTCTCAGACACAGGGTCTGGATTTTGGATGGTGCCATGGGGGGCGAGGGGTTGGACACAGTGATTCTTGTTAAGTCTTGTCTAACTCAGGATGTTACATAATTCTGTGATATTTTTTAGCCTGTGCACCCAGAGGGGCTGCTGGGACTGGGTTTCCCTGACTGCAACCTGGCAAATGTGTGAGGATCTTGGCTTCTTTCCCCAGGAGATCCTGTGAGGGGTATGTCCACCCAGTCCTTGAGCTTTTATTTATCTTTTTTTGGGTGCTTATCTCTCTCTGGGACCATCCATAGAAGTTACTAGCCATAGAGAGCACCATCTACGCACATGCGAATCCCTTGAGGACTCCTCTTGTGACTTGCATCCACAGTATGACTGATGCTGATGTCTGACACTTGCCGTACCTTTGTATCTTTGAAGTTAGATTATGAACTACAGGCAAAATTTTTGCTCCTTTAATGCATGGGACAGCGCTAACAGGGGGTTCAGTGCACCCTCTAATAAAATGTGAGGCTTTGAGTGATACTTCTGCAGGGCTGTGCTGGTGCTGGGACCACACAGCTCCAGCACTTTGGAAGCAGCCAATTTGGCGTGCCAAAGATAATGCTGTGAAATCCTTGGGAATATCAACGTTTCAAAGTACTATCACAGATGTCAGCAACTTCAGGGATGGAATGAGATACAGCAAACTTATGGCTTAACCTGTCATGAAGAATAGTCTCTGAAAAATTAGTAATCTTGCCTGTGTTTTGCAGTGTTTGTCTTTGTTTGGCCTTGATATAAAGCTGAGGTCACACTGAGAAGTCACTGCTGAGTGTTTAACAAAAAAATCATGTATAGCCTTGTGCCTATATAACAACCCTTAGCTTTTGCTTGTGCTTTGAATATTCATTTATTTCTTTTATTTGTTGTCTTTCCTTCTGCAAGGTTATCCCTGCTGTGTTAGTGTCTCTGTAACATGTTGTTGTCTTTCAGTACTAGTATCATGGATAAGGAGCTTTATCTCTCTGCGTCTCTATCTTTGACTGTAAAATAACCCATTTAACCGCAGAAGAACAGACAAAAAGACTTTTGATCCTTCCATTGTTAGTGTCACCCAGTCCATTGATAACAGGCTAATTGAAAAAATCTCACGGCCTAACCATGCTCTGTAGAGGGTCAGGATTTTATAATATTTTCCTTAACCAAGATCTTGAACACTAATTCCTGTTCTCTGGCAAAAGGACTTGTAGGACTTGTGAGAAGAGATTCACACTCCATGTCTCTGATGTGGAAGAAGAGCCTCAGTGCACATCTTCAGTTGCAGAAGCCACTGTTCATAAAATCTTGGGTACACCTGGGTAATCCATCTGCTGATAGAGTCCATCTGTTCGCTGCACTATTTGGAATTGCCACAGCCTGCCTAAATGATGTATGTTGAAGAATAAATGTCACCTACCAAGAGGCCTGTGCCCAGGGGAAAATTTCATCCAACAGCTCAAGTGCTTTCTGTAGGCCTAAATTGTCCCTTAGTTCTTGCACGTGGATACAAACCAACATCTCAGGATACAATTCTATCTGCTTTGAAAGGTAGAAGTCTGCTTCCGTTTCATAAAGTGGGGTATGATTTGCAGAGGAATTTGGGATGGGATGGAAGGTGCTACCTTTGTGACTCAATTTCTTGGGTGGAATGCAAAGTAGGATAGAGATTATATAGCAGCAGCAGGCAATCAATAGGCATACGCTTGGAGGTGTTGCTCAGGCAGACAGCATGTAGCAAACACATTAGATGATAAATCTCTGGTCTTCACCTCATTGCTCTGTGCGCGTGAAAAGGTGCTGGGAGGGAATGCAGCCACCTATGGGGAACGATGGCTGGATGCTGCAGAGATCTTTCAATAGCTTCTTGATTCCTCCTCATCTTCACTCTGTTTCTGGGACTCCTCACAAGACCCAGCTGCAACACGACCAGGTAGCTGCAACAATGAACTCTCAGGAACTCAGGCTCTGGCAGTATATTTACCACCAGCATGAAGTCTGTTGGTGGGATTTGTCCAGAATAAATGAGCTGTGTATGTGAACTGAAGTAGGTTTGTGCTAAGAGGAGCACCTATAGTTCTTTTAGAAGAGAACTACAGGAAGTCCCTGCAAATCCAGCTTATTTTTTCATAAGGAAATAGAAAAGCTTCATGGTGTGGAAATGAAACTCCCCTAGATTTCCCAGAAACAGAGGCTCGTACTCCTCCAGAGCTTCTTATTCCCTTGATGGTCTTTGTAGGGTAATGAAGTGATCTGTGGAGGACTCCTTCAGCTATTCGTCTTCCTAGGATGGAGTGGTAATGCAGAGAATTAAGGCTCCCAGAAGACCATGGCCATTCCCATGGCCTCAATACATTTCATTTCTGTAAGTGGAGAAAGGCTCCAAAATAATTATTCATCCTCCCCCCTGTCCCTCAGAACTTTCTCCATTGCTGCTCTGTAAATTAAATCTTGCAAGGATTTTTCTCCTGAACAGGCTCTTAGGGCAAGTGCAAAACTCATTAAATGAAAACAAATGTTCAAACCTGCTCTGTTATTTCCCTCCCCAATTGCCCTCTTAAGAAAAAAAAAAAATCATAAAACTGAAACAGAAAAAGGTAGGAGTGTCCTGTTTTGCTAAATAAGGTGGGAGGCTGAAGTGAGCCCAGGTGCAATTGGTGAGACTTGGCTGAGAAGAGAGAAGCAGTCTTGAAAGCAGGTGTTGGGATGCTGAGCCTCAAGGACAGCTGGTGGAGAGGATGTGTCTCCTCTTTGTGGGAGTTACCTACAGAATGACCAGATGGAGGCCTGAATAGCAAAAATGCAGGTGATGCCAAACAGAGGTATTGCAAAGAGCTTTGAAAATACAATGCTGCTGAACAAAATGCAGTGAAAAACAAAGCTTCCTAAAAACTTGAGGAGGGCTTTACCAGCATCTATGGGTGCTTGAAACAGCAGTGTTTCTGTTTGCTAGGAACACCTGCACCCACGTGACAGCTGTCCTCTGCCCTGGTCTGAACTGACATCTTCATAACTCTGTCAGCGAAATGTATTCGCTGTAGTTCAGAGTAATCAGTCTCTCTTGGGAAGTTACCATTTGACTTTCGCACTTGCCCTTACTAAGCAATACCATAAATCTTTGAATTGTCTGGCTGCCTCTAATCTGGCTGCAAGTCTGTTGCATGCTTGGTGGCTGGAGTGGAGGAGGAGTGAGAAAAGCATCTCTGTGCTGTGCTGAAGTCATTCAGAGTGCTGAAAAAAAAATGGGTGGGTATTGTTCATCTTCCTGATTAAATGAGTTCAGTTTGCATCGTTAAAATCTGCACCATCACGCTGCAGAGCTGGGAAGGAATGTCTATTTTCTTAAGTGTATGCTGATTGGGAAAGTGAAAATATATGTCTAGTTGACTCATAAAATCATTCGAGTTGGAAGGGTCCTTTAAAGGTCATCTGGTCCAAACCCCCTGCAAGGAACAGGAACATCTACAGCTACATCATGTTGCTCAGAGCCCTATCCAGCCTGAAAATGTATCTTGAAATGACTGAAGCTACACTGGTCTATCAAACCACGTCAAGCGACTGGGACCTTCTCTTTGCTCTGACTCTGTTCAGAGAAGTGAGAATGATAGCTGTGCCAAGCAATGCATGAAAAAATAATAGAGGGGGTTGTACTCAATATTTGTGAGACCATCAGCCACATCCATCAGCAATCATATCTATTAACATGATTACTATTGGTAATGCACCCTTCTGCTCTGAGCTTCCTTAATATGGGCATTCATAGCAATCAGGTACCCACTAAAAGGCTTCTGATTTTTATTTTTCCTGAATATTATTAGACAAAATGATCAGAAATCTTTGAAAAATGCCTTCCTCCGGGAGTTTAATTCTGGCATCCTTTTAAAATTTTTAAATTTATTTTGTACTCTGTGAATGTCTGCAATGAGAGCAGAAATAGGAGAAAAACATGTCCTTGAGCTTGTTCAGTGCTCAAACTCAGCTGCAGCACCAGATTTGAATGAGACAGCAAAGTAGAACAATAACCTTTTACTCCTGAATGCTCTTGAGGTCAAAAGGGAGAAAATACACCATTCAGCTATAGAGATTTCCAGTTTCTGAGGCAATCATTTATTTTTGCTGTTATCAGCTACTCATGCTACTGTACGTTATAAAAAATGACTCTCCCACCCTTCAATATCCTTGTATTGTGCTTGTTTCTGCAGTTCTGCAAAGAACTTAGGAAACAACCAGAGGAAGCTTGGTACTAAGCTTCCGAGAATATTATACATAGCCTACATGTGTGAGTGTGTGTGTTTGTGAAAGAATATATATATATATTTCTCTGGAGGCTATGTAGTCAGGCATCCCTGAATACATTTATATACATCCTTAGTAGAAGAGTGTGCCATTATAAAAAAGGAAACCTTGTGTTTATGCAGATAGACACATACATTATACACATCATTATGTCTCCACACACTCAGAAATAGAAATCAACTTGCATAAAAGGGACAACAGGGCAGTATTTAATCCTGGATCTGGATGTATATCAAGTATGAAGGTCTCTGCTTCACTCATGCAGTTCACTCATGCAATTCATTACATCGGGTAACTGAGGCACAGGTACATGGGCTCAAGCCTTGGGCAATGCAGACCTGCTCAGAGGGAATCTGCCGTGGTCTTTCTCTTCTGCCATACACATGTCCTCTTTCTGGCTACCTGCACAAAAAACGCACAAGCATTTTCTATAGCAGTGCAGTGGGTCATCCTGGAGCTGGGACAGCCAGCCTGTTCTTGACTTGTAGTAGGGTGAATAAACACCACTCCCTGCTTGTAAGGCCAGGCCAAGGAGATGATATTCCCCTGGGGAAGCTCCGTTAGCCCTTCTTCATCCCTGCCATATTCCCGTGATCAGGTTGAGTGCATTACATGCCAGTAACCCATTCCGGTACTTTGGTAGTCTGTGTAAGAGCCAGCCAGTGAGGTTGGCACACTGGTATGTATGTATGGACAAACAAGTCTGCTGACAGCAGCCGTGTTGGCAGCAGCAGTGGAGTGTCATCTCTTGGTGGTGAATGCAACCAAATAGGAAAGTGTGGCAGCTGTATCACTGCTACACTTGCTGCTGCCTCAGAAAAAAACAAGCATTGCTGAACTCATTTTTTCCCAAGCCTGTCTCAGGTGTGTGATGCACATGTGCTCAGATGCTTTGGGGGCAGGCATGCTCGTGTGGGCAGCTCCCAAGTGCATCCAATTTGCTTGTAGCTGTTGGATTTCACTTTATTAGTGTTTCAAATGAGAGAAAAAAAATTAGAAGGATTTGAATCTGTCTAAAATACTGAGTTTTAAAAGCCTGGTGGTGATTTCTTCTGTAACTAAGGGAGATGCATCTACATCTTTCCAGTCTGTACACTGCCTGACAGACACCGAAGGTACCCCAGGTGAAAGTAGCTATGAGCAGTGACCCCAAATCCGGGGTCAGAAGTCTGATTGAGTCCTTGTCACTGTTTGTCCCACTAATAACCAGACACAGGCATCATGGAATCACAGAATGATAGAATCACAGAACGATTTGGGTTGGATGCAAGCTCACAGCCCACCCAGCCCCAACCCCTGCTGTGGGCAGAGCTGTCCCCCCACCAGCTCGGACTGCCCAGTGCCCCATCCAACCTGGCCTTGAGCACCTCCAGGGATGGGGCACCACAGCTTCTCTGGGCAGCTGTGTAAGGGCCTCACTGCCCTTTGAGTGAAGAATTTACTCCTGATTTCTAATCAAGCTTCCCCTCTTCTAGTTAAAATAAATAAATAAATAAATAAAATAAAATAAAATAAAATTCAGGCCCTGTTTTAATTATTTTTCAATCAGCCAGAGTGAGTCTCTGAAGCTTAACAGTGCAAAAAGCTTCTGAATTACTTGCATGAACAGGATAGGTAGCAGAAGAAATTCCTGCTATAAATGAGAGCTTTCTTCTGCTTATTGCTGGAGTCAATCATCTCTCCTGCTTTGCGGGACTTGTAACCTCAAAGCCCCAAAACATCTCTTAGTAACCTTTTTCTCCCTGCAAGATCTTGTTGCTGAAAGCCAGCATCTCGCTTTTTACCTTCCACCTGCAGAAACCCTGTGGTTTCACCCTGCACGCATCTCTGGACTCAGCCCCTTCCTTACCCTCCCTTCATGCACGTGTTGCTCCCATTTTACCAGCTCCATGAGACAAAGAGGGTCTGTAACAATGATGCTCCATGCTGAGTTAAATGTTGCAAATGATTTTAAGAGATTGCCGTAGTACAAAATGCCTCCTGGGTGAAAACACAGTAGTTAAATGTGGGTCTACCTACACAGTCAAAACACAGTTTAAAGGAGCCTGGCTCTAAAAAGGCTTCAGTTGGGCAAACATAATGCATACTTTTGTTATCAAAATGCACCTAGATCAATATGGCTCTTTGAAACTACATGGACGTCATGGCTGCGAGAGGTGAGCTGTAATGACAATTGCTCTGTTAGGGATTTCACACAGGGCTTTGTGTACTCCCAGAGGGAAATGATGGTCCAGCATGGAAATCAGCACCCCTGCCTCTGTTGAGTGGGGAAATGCTATGCAGAGCCATTCGTTTGAATTTTAGTGGAGAGAATGTCTCTAGAAGTTTATGCTCTCTGTGGTATTATGAAACATATGCCTTGGAACGGATGCTATGTCATCTGTTCTCATGTTTGTGTAATGCAAAAGGAACAAAAAATAGGAGGGAAGGCAATGCAGAGATTTGTCATAGAATCATAGACTCATAGAATGGCCTGGGTTGAAAAGGACCACAATGATCATTTAGTTTCAACCCCCTGCTATGTGCAGGGTCGCCAACCACCAGACCAGGCTGCCCAGAGCCACATCCAGCCTGGCCTTGAATGCCTCCAGGGATGAGGCATCCACAGCCTCCTTGGGGAACCTGTTCCAGTGTGTCACCACCCTCTGGGTGAAAAACTTCCTCCTAATATCTAACCTAGACCTCCCCCATCTCAGTTGAGAGAGTTCTCTCCTTGACTTTCTGAGCGCGGGTGACGTGGCACAGCCAGGTAGCACTGGTAGCAAAGGAGGAGGCCCTTGGGGTGAGTGGGAGGGGATGGAGAGTGAGGAGCTGATCTCTGCCTGCTTTGGAAAACATCTTCAGACAGAGATGAATTAAATGAGGATATGCATGCTGTAGGTAGGGTGAGTGCTGCACAGTGCTGTGATTGAGTGCTGCTCTGCAGCAGCATTTACTGTCCGGCAGTCAGGACAGACAGACGCTGCTCCTGCACCTTACTCCTGCAGCATCCCGCCTCTGGCACTGCCTGGGCTGCAATGCATCAACCAGCAAAAAAGAAAGAAATTAAAAAAAAAAAAAAAAAAAAAAAAAAGGAAAAAGTAGTATTTCCCTCAGATTTCCCTGGCTTCATGACATAGCTATGATGGAAATACCTAAGGCTGGGTTTCCAGGGTTTCCTGTATACGCAGGAGCTAATTAAAGGATTTTTGTTGGCACAAAGGATCCTCCTTCAGCTGTGCCTGGAGGAAATAGGGCAAACCCAGGCAATGGAAACTGCATCAGCCACAGGTCAGCAGCAACAAACAATGACAAGCTGCAGAGTCCCCTTCCAGATCTGCCACTGTAACGCACTCAGCATCAGGAGGCACTGGCCTCTGTCCTGCCATGGGGCATCTAAATAGGGGTAAGGGGCTGTGAGGTGCCTATCAGGGTAGTGGCAGGAACCCACGTTTTGTGAAAGATTTCCCCTGAGATGCAGAGTGCTGCCAAGGGATGGGCATTTCCCTCCACAAGGCTCGGGGCTGCAGCTTCTGCTCCAACAAAATGAAACAAAAATAAAAGGAGAAAGAAGTGAGCAACTAAGCTTAATAGCAAGATTGAGTCGGCTGTGTTGCGGTCATGGGTTCTTGCTCTACATCCTACGTGTGCTATGGCTGCTAACTCCAGAAATACCTCTACTAGAAAATAACAAAAAAAAAGAAAAGTGTGCAGAAATCAGGCAGTGCCTTCCTAAATCAATACAGCTGACTGAAATAGGATTATGTGAGCAAGAACATACTTGATTTCACCTTAATTTCCTGTTTGATATGTTTTGAGAAAACAAACACTTTAAAAGCTTGGTGATCTTCTGCTGAGAATGCGAATAACTAACAAGGCAGCTGGCTCGTTAGTTCTCTCCAATTTCCCCACACTGCAGCTGTGTCTGTGGGTGAGCCATGGAGCAGCAGCCAGGCAGAGGCTTGCAGAGTTAAAATGCGATGAGGGGTTTCATTACACTGGGGAAGTGAAGGGACACAAAAAGGGGCTTTCGAGCTTCAAGCTGCCAACCGAAAAAAGAAATGCCTGCACTGCAGTAAAACGGCCAATTGCGTTTCCCCTTTTGTTTTTCCTGCTCCTAACTAGGAACAATAGTGAATGCAAATTGCTTTTCTCTTCACACAGTGCCTCTCCTAAATTACCTTTAAGAAGCATTCAAGAGCCTATAACTTAAACTTGAAGATATCTGCACAGTTTCTTCCTTTCTTGAAAAACTAGAGCATTCTCCTCCAGTCCTTGGGGCTTGCTGGGGACAGCAAGTTCTAGTGGTGCACCTGTTCCTGTATTGGTCAAGCATCCCCAGGTGCTCACAGCCTCAGGGGGACTCATATCCCAGAGCTGGTCCTTGTCAACTGCCCTGCTGCTTGCAAAAAGGTGATATTGTGGCCTTTGTTATAGAATGGCCCTCTGGGACACATAACTGTACAATTGTTAGACTTGGAAGGGACTGTTAAAGGTCACCTAGTCCAACTCTACTGCAGTGAACAGGGACACCTACAGCTAGATCAGGTGCTCAGAGCCCCGTCCAGCCTGACCTTGGATGTCTCCACTGACAGGGCGTTCACCACCTCTCTGGGCAACCTGTGCCAGCGCCTCACCACCCTCATCATAAAAAACTAATTATGTCCAATCTAAATCTCCCCTCTTTTAATTTGAAGCCATCTCCCCTTGCTCTGCTGAAGAATCTGTCCCCTTCTTTCTTACTGACTGTCTTTTGATACTGAAAGGCCACTCTGAGGTCTCCCCAGAGCCTCCTCTTCTCCAGGTTGAACAGTCCCATCTCTCTCAGCCTGTCCTCATAGGGGAGGGGGGTTAACCCTGGACACATCACATAGTACGATGCCGTGCAAGTCCTACATGGACAAGTGAGACTGGAAGATGAGGTTCTCTGCTGCTTGGTTCATCCAAAGTTTGCGTGCATCACCAGTACATACTGATATAAGTGAATTAGTTCACTTCTAAGCCTCAACATTCAGTGCAAATCTAAGATGATCTACAAATGTAATTGTGTTTGCAAAATGTCAGGGCTGGTACAGACTGCAAACACTCAGCCCACTCGGCATAACGTTGTTTTGTGCAGTACAGCAGTACACACAGCTGGCTGAAAGGCTTTGTCAGAAATTTGGGCTTTAAGTAAATATAACTATTGCAGATGTGTAGCTTTAAAAGGTTTGTTTTTCACTTGAAATCAAACCTTCATATTTTCATCAGCAATTTGATGAAAGAAAAGTGCTGTGCATTTTCAGGTTTGTACGGTGAAATGCTGAATATCCCCATTTCCTCTCTCCAGTTACTAAGTTTGCAGGTAAGGGCTGGGATAAGAGCAGCCTCAGCTGCTGCTGAATCTCCTCCAGTGGGCAGGTGTGAGGGGTATGGAGGAAGTATCCACCAATACACCACTTAGGATTGGTTAAGAGGCCTCTCCACTGCCTTCAGTGGCAAAAGGCCCCTAAAGAGACATGGTTTTCTCTTGTTTCTAGTCACAGAATCACTGATCCCCAAATGACTGACATTGACAGGGCCCATCTGCTCCAGCCCCTGCTCCAGCAGGGCCATCCAGAGCAGGGTGCCCAGGGCCACATCCAGGCAGCTGCTGGAGATCTCCAAGGAGACCCCACAGCCTCTGGGCAGCCTGTGCCACTGCTCCGTCACCTACACAGCACAGCACAGGAGTGCTTGTGGTGTTCAGAGGGAGCTCCTGTGTGCCAGTTTGTGCCCATGGCCTCCTGTCCTGGCACTGGGCACCACTGAAAACAGCCTCTGTGCACCCCTCCTTTGGGTATTTGTGGACACTGATGAGATCCCCCTGAGCCTCCTCTTCTCCAGTCTGCCACCTTCTTCCTTATAGCCTTTAAATACTGAAGGGCCACTATCAGGTCTCCCTGGTGCCTCCTCATCTCCAGGCTGAACAGTCCCAGCTCTCTCAGCCCCTCCTCACAGAAGAGATGCTCCAGGCCCTTCATCATCTCGAATCCTGCAAATGATGAGTGCCGCTGTGCCGTACTTTGCATTTCTGAAGGGGAAGGTGGCTCTATGCTACCTATGTAAGGAAGGGAAGGAGGGGAGATTTAGGTTGGACGTCAGGAGGAAGTTCTTTACAATGAGAGTAGTGGGGTGCTGGAACAGGCTGCCCGGAGAGGTTGTGGATGCCCCATCCCTGGAGGTGCTCAAGGCCAGGTTGGATGGGGCCCTGGGCAGTCTGGTCTAGTGTTAAATTTGGAGGCTGGTGGCCCTGCCTGCGATGGGGGAGTTGGAGTTTGATGTTCCTTGAGGTCCCTTCCACCCCAGATAATTCTGTGTGATTCTGTGTGTATGTGTTTTGGGGAGGAAAGTGGGGAAGGGCTGTTTCTTTGCAGCAGGAAGACAGGGATGGTTAGATACAGTTGCACACATAAAATGGCCTGTGAATTAGCAGGAGCCCATAAAACTTAGTGCTTTTGGAAAATGAGTTGAGCAGGCACAAGTAGAATTAGGCACTTGGTAGCTTACGTTGTCTAGTGCCAGCTTTTCATTGATGCTTTTTCCAGTCTCTCCCAGTGCTCCCAGTTCACTTGGGAACTATTTCTGCGCCTGTCCCATACACATCACAGTAACATCGGGATGACCAAGCTGAGTGCTGAGGTTCCCTTCATTGTTCCGTCTGCTTCGAGGCTGCCGAATCTATCCATAGTTCTCCTTAGGCTGCTGAATCCATCCATAATTCTCCTTACTGCTGCGTTACATCTGCACAATCCCATCTCTAGTAGCTTCTGCAGTGCCTTTGGCACACACTGCAGAGCATGGGCTGTTGTACTGGCACGGGTGTCCTGAGCTCCCACACGCATTCGGTTACAGAAGTACACGTCTGAGTTTACTGTGAGAGTGAACAATGCCTGAGGCACTGAGCAGCTTGGATCAAGAACTCAAAAATGTGAGGTTATCCCTGTTTCTAGTTCAGGTTTTGATGTAAATGTCGGGATTAGGGCAGGAATTGCAACTGCCAGATGATTCAACCCATTACAATTCTGATGTAGTTTATTTTAAGCTTAATATATCTGCACCACTTCAGCTGCTATTAGTGCAAAGCCCTTTCATGCAGCACCTTTAGTGGATAAAGCTCCCCAAATCCTCCGTATCTGCCTGTGTGTGGATCAGGTGATTGGCCTGCTACACTTGGGCTGCGACAGCCTGGGGTGGAGCCCAGTGTGAGCGTGACAGCAGGATTAGGGGTATGGCCACAGCTCTACATGTGAAGATGAGAACAGCAAAGAGGTGTGTGGCTGCCCTGGGTGTGGGGCAGTGGCGTATGGCTGGAGCACTGTGTGAAAGCACCGAGTGTTTGCTTTCTGTTTTGACATTTAGATGCCCAGTTCCAGTGCACCAGTGTGTGTGGGAGATGTTATTTCTGAGCTTAGAGTGCTAACTTGATAGAAGGCCTCTACGCATCCAAGAGAAATTTATAAAATGGATAAATCACGAAGAAGTTAGCTCCCATAAATAAGAGCAAGGAATACGGAACACTGCAATGCTTAATTCATAGCTCTGTTCTTCTGGGTCATTAATTTCAACGTGGACTTCTTCATCAAGCAAAGGCTGGCAGATGTAGCACTGCTTGCAGGGCTCAGTGAAGTCATTATTTGAAGCCGTGCTGCTCACAGACTGGAAATGGGTATTTTAAGGGCCTCGTGGAACCGTGCATGAAAACAGTTGCATGCTCTGAGAGCATCAGCCTCATGAGTTTCAAGTTTTCTTTCGTAAGACACGACCACGACTCAACTGCGCCAACAGGACTAACTTGAGAAGTTTATTTCTACTTGATTAAAATCAATGTACACAGCTTCAAGAAGCTATTGGTGTTTGCTTAGCTAAAATGTTTCAAATATTAATAGCAGCTCCAAGTTGTTGACAAGCCCTAAAGCCCAGCAAGTAATGTGCTTTGATGTGTTTGTCTTCTGGCAGCTGAAGAGAGAACTTGATCTGAAAGGAGAAGAATGAGTTTGCTTAATATTTTCTTTCCAAATGTGAAATCTGTTTTTTTTTTTTTTTTCCCCTTTTAATTTTTTATCCTCCTCTCCGTGGTTTAAATTCCATTTATATTATTGTAGAATTTATCTCCCCAAAGAAAACGGAGATCTCTTACTGACTTTGTACCGACCGAGTTCTGTGCCCCCAGGGATCTCGCTGCATATTTCTGGCACGTGGAGGCCTTGATGTTATGGGTGTCCCTATCTGAGCTCACTGCGCCGCTGAGGTCAGCGGGATTATTTGGTTTATTTCAGATTAAACTCAGAGATGTTTGCACCATCGCTGCCGTAACAAGATTTTTTTTATCCTTTAGCACAAAGCTTTTACACTTCATGCATCTCAAAATATGTCCCTAATATATCTCTAAGCATGGATTTTTCTTGCAACAGAACACAGTACTTATTGAGGTCTGACTCCCAGCTGGGGTAAATCAGATTGCAGAAACCAAAAGCTGCAGTGGCAGACTTTGATCTACAGGAATGTTGAGCTTTCCTGCACACATGACAGAGGTATACCATACACACACTCAGTGCAGCACTAACACAACCATGTGGCACTGCATGAGCACCTCTCAGCCCCAGAGCAACCCTTTCAGGCGAGGTTCAGGTTGGATATTAGGAACAATTTCTTCTCAGAAAGTGCAGTGATGCAGCGACACAGGCTGCCCAGGGAGGTGGCGGAGTCACCATCCCTGGAGGTGTTCAAGAACCGTGTGGATGTGGCACTGAGGGATGTGGTCAGTGGGCATAGAATCATAGAATCATAGAATCACAAGGTTGGAAAGTACCTACAAGATCATCTAGTTCAACCTTCCTCCCATTATCCTTGCTACGACAAGCTGCTAAACCATATCTCGTAAGTCCTCATGGGTGGGGGTAGCACCACATGGTGGGGGTGGGCTGCTGGTTGGATTGGATGATCTGAGACATCTTTTCCAACCTTAATGAGTCTGTAATTCTATGATTTTATCTGTCACAAGGCATTGCTAGCAAATAATTACATTCCTTTCTAACAGAGTATCTTCCAATAGGGTGCCCAGTGATACTCCAGCTCTTTCTGTTGCCTGCACCAGGCCATGAGGTAGAGGTAAATCAATGAAGTGGTTTGTGCCTGCATGCTCTGTCCTGGAGCGGCTGCAATTTGCTATCTGTAAGATTTTCCTCAGGTTCACAAGGTACTGCCATGTTTGGGCCAGGATTAGTAGCTGAGCCCTCAAAATACAGCTGAAACTTCCAACTGGACGTGGGAGGCTGCAGAGAGCACAGCCCGCTCAAATAATAATCCCAAGGCTCAGCCTCCATCCCTGTCACCTGCACGCTGTGATGGACCATACTCTGTTTTATTTAGCCTGTAAGCTCTACAAGGCAGAGTGACAGGCACACGTGTGACACACACGGCACACTGCTGCTATCAGCCCAGGACACTCGTGACTGAAGGGTGCATTTAATGCCTGGCTACCTACCTGGCAGCTCACACCCTGCTGTTCTGTGAGGCCCCATTTTACAGGCAAGGGAATGTTTCTAATCAGATAGCAAAACTGACACATTTCCCCTCTGATATTAAAAGATAATGCAGCTCTACGTAGGTGAATAATTTAGAATGGCAACTGCTGTATAGTTTTGTGTTAAATACTACTAACTAACCTTGCAAAACATTACCTGTACTGTTGTCCCACCATCAAGATGCAGAAGGCTGGCAGAGCAAGCAGAGGTGTCTGCATGAGGCATCCTCTCACGCAGCTGAGACAGTGCAAAAGGTTTCCCCACCTGAGCTGAGCTGTGCAGTTCCCCTTCCTAGACAACAAAGATCAAAAAGAGCTTTGAGGGCAGCACATCCCTGCCCTGATGGCGGGGGATGGAGCAGCAAAGTCGTATGCTGGCACCACAGTGCCTGTGCCTGCCCACCTTCACTGAGCTCACAGCCTGAACTTTTCTGAGTCAGCCACGTGCTTATAACTCTTCACAGAAGGCACTGGCAACCCTGTGAGTCCCTCAGCGTATCTGCTCTATCCCTAATTAATTCCAGTTCCAAAACGTAGTTTAGCTACATGTTGATGTGTCACATTTGATCAGGGTAACGTATTTACAGGCTGATGTCTCTTAGTTTGCTTTTGTGTCTTCTTTTCAAGAGGAACTTCCCACTCTCTTATTATCAATTCTGTCTTTGGGGAAGAGGCCAATACACCAGTAGTGCTTCTGACAAATGAAGTCTGCTCAGGCACAATCTCAAAAGCAGTGCATCTCGCTGCTTTTGATACTGGAGCTATCTGTCTTGGACCAGGCTCAGGCACCTTGCCATATCTGATCACCAAGGGCTTGACCGAACCTGGCTGGACCAGCAGCAAAGATGTGAACAAAACCTTCCTCCCGGGCTGCCCGTTAGCAAGCAGGACTGACTCCTGCAGCCAAAGCAGCCCCTCTGGTACAGGGTCCCAACACAACAGATTCTTCCATGTTAAGCTCTGTGGCAGGCACCGCCTCTTTGCCAACCGATAGTTCCAATGCAAATAGAACTACCAGAAGTTGAACAGCCAGATACAAGGGTCACAACCAACTAAATGCCAGGTACTGCAAGTGAGGGGCTGAGTTAGTATTAATACCAGACTGAGACGTCACTTTACAATATGGATGGTCGTTTATTTATTGTTTTATCATGACACATAAAAATGCTATGGCTGCAATATCAAAATATGGTGTCACTTATAAAATACCAGTATTATTCATGCGGTGGTAAGATACTGTTAACATTTACAGAGACGTGTGTCATAATTCCACAGTCTTGCCAAATGTTTTGCCCCTATGACAAAACCCTGCGGCAAGCAGACAACGGATGGGATGCAGTGTCCTGTTATCATAGTTTTGCATCTTTGATTACTGAATGGCTTATAAAGGTATCAATGATTGGTGCTGAATCTAATCTTTTTGGATATGTTAGACGGGTCCTTTACTTTTACAGTATGTGTCAGAATAAAAGAGAAGCATCTAAAAAATAAAGAGACGGCATTTCCTTACAAAATGAGATGAAAAAATAAAAAACCATATAAATGGAACATTCAAGTGTTTCTTTTTATATTTAAAGCTCTTATTTCAATATACTGTATTTAAACATTCTTAAATAATCACTCTGTACCTTTGATTTTCTGTTTCATTTTTGGAAACAAATAGAGTCATCTCACTATAAATGTGTGCAAATAGAAAATATATAAATATATTTGAGGCCCATGTCATAAAAAGGTGGACTCAGAATTGTCACTTTTCCAATGGTCAGCTGGTGTCCCTTTCATTTTGTCCTGGAAGTTATTTGAGCTCTGTTCTTTTAAGTCTTTGAAGTCCTCCTGCAAGGAAGAGCCAAGCACACACATACCGTCTTGTGTTTCATTTTGTAAACTACTTGATGACACCTGTAAAACAGTTCCAAAGCGGCTGAACAGTGGAGTTGATGTGATCCACTTCAACAAACTGAAGTCTGTTTGGTCAACTGCTGAGCTCCATGGGAAAGTTGCTCCCATGGGAGACAACTCCATCTCTGAAGTGCTGTGAGTAACTTCATGAAATCCCACAGACCTTTCCTGGCTATGTGCTGATGAGGGGAGACTGCTTTCCTCATAAAACAGAGCACACTGAGGAGAGGCAGGCACAATCAGATCTGTTGCACATTCTGCCTTTTTCTGCTCTTGGAAAAGTGACTCATTTGTTGGAGATGCTGGTGAAGGCGTGTTTTGGTTGTAAGGCTTAAAACTGTCACTGACATTTGAGACAAGGTTTGGTGAGAAGCTGTTTGCAAAGGGTTGTGTCTGATGTATTGGTCCTTTTTTGACATTCAACTTGGTCAGAAGCTGGGTGCGAATCTCTGGAGATAGTTTACTCAACTGGCGTCCAAGCTGAAGCTGCGTTGGGAATAGTGTTCCCTGAAGGGTTCTGTACAGAAATCTGCAAGAAAAGAACATGCATATGAAAGGAACTGAAAGAGAGGAGGTACTCAAGTTATTACCATGAGAACATATAAAAAAATGTAAAACACGGGAAAATAAGAGATTTATGTGTCCTTCTTGTGTTTGACACAAGAAAGATTACTGATGAAAAGTTCCGACTGCTGTGCTAATATGTGGATTAATAACAAGCGGTGTAATAAAAATGGCTTTTAACCAGTGATCTACTTTGTGACGGTATATGGTCTTTCATCTTTCCTGATGTGGACTCAAAGGCAAAGGGTAGATCAGTCGGTAGAGAAGGCTTCTTACATCCATAAGCAGGCAAGTGAGTCCACAACATGGGCGCAATCTGGTCTAGTACCAGATCTGGAGGTTGGTGGCCCTGCATGTGGCAGGGGGTTGGAGCTTGATGATCCTTGGGGTCCCTTCCAATTCAAGCCATTCTATGATTCTATGCTATGATAGTTCAGAATTTCTGTATTGTGCATCAGGAGAGGTTGAATCTGGAAGAATCATGAAAAAGCTCGCAGGATAGAAAATCTCTGCATGGTCAGGAGCTTCAATCTACACCAGTCTACAGGAACAAACTGTTTACAATTATTCCCCTCCTGTGGTGTAC
The DNA here is from genome assembly GCA_028571105.1 of Tragopan temminckii. Classification (NCBI taxonomy): domain Eukaryota; kingdom Metazoa; phylum Chordata; class Aves; order Galliformes; family Phasianidae; genus Tragopan; species Tragopan temminckii. The sequence continues at coordinate 108,628,657 of JAOWBP010000001.1, read as the reverse complement.
AGCCAGGAGCTGTGGTCTCTTCCTGTGGTCAGGAGCACAGAAAAGGTTGAACAACCTGACTTGATATAATGACCCACTGAAAAATGTTGTCTTGGTTGATAAAACAACGAGAGGATATATTTCTTGCCCTCGTAATCATATGTATGAAGTGCTTTCACATATGAGAAAACATACAATACCTGGGCAGCAATGCAACTACTGGTGATATAATGCAAGTGAAGTAGAATATTGGGTCTCCCATCAGCCTTTCCATAGTCCAGTAGGGATTGGATGGAGGATGGCATACTGGGCAGGAAGCATTGTAAACCAGAGCCACAAAGAAAAATAAAAGTATACTGAAGATGCAAGATGACCAGTGGAGGAACGTCTAGAACAACAAAAGAAACAACAAAAGAGCAGTGATTCTTTCCTTTCTGAAAAAATGATTCTGAATTAACTGCTCTTAATTTCTGAAGCTAAATCCATGTACGGGTTTACATGTAGAATTTAGAGCCTTGCGTTTTCAAAGATTCACATTAGATACAAAACACTACAGTGTGCACAAGTCACAGTTCAAAACCTTTTTCATGTTTGCTTAAAACACTTGATAAAAATAGAATGTGCTGGGTCAACAAAATAAACATCTTGTGTTTTTCTAAAATTGCACTAAGAAAAAAGTGCCAGCAAGCTTCTGTGGAGACTGTGGGTACCTTACCCAAGTTTTGGTTTCAATAGCCAAATGTAGTATGATGGTGAAAAGCGCTGTTGTGGTGATGGGAGTTCCCCAGGAGAAAATATCCACCTCCGAATCATAGTAAGTCTGTAAAGAAGGAGACAGAACTTAGCCCAAGCTGTTACCAGTTCTCCTCAAAATGCCTGAAATTGAATGTCTTAAACCAAACACTTACAAAATAAGGGATGAAGAAGCAAATGAGGCTCTGATACATAGCATCAATCATGTTCATCCAAAACATGTGTGGTTGATACTCCTGTGCACAAAAATAAAAGAAAAGAAGGAAATCAGAGATGCTGTTTGCTGGGCTAGGTAGTTTCGAGTTGCTTGTGCCGCTGTCTCCAACACTTTGGTGATCAGTTAGGTACCCTTGGCGATGAATTATGAAGTCTATCTGCAAGTCACTCCTTTCTGGGAGGAGAATCTTCTCCTTCATTTTCGTTTGCTACCAGAGGGTGTAATCTGAATCTGACACTTCCAATACACACTCAGACTAGCAGACATTTATGAAGATGCCCAAATTTATGCACTACAGTTACACCAGTGATTTCAGGTGCTCTCTGAGGTAAAGGCATGTGAGTAAATGCATTTTAAATCATGTGCAGCATGTGCACCCAAACACAGAATGTATATTTGCAAGAGAGAAAAAAGAAAAAATGCATAGATGCTTAGAAAGGAAGATCCACAACAATGAACTTTAATGAAAATTCATGTAGGAATGTATGCTGTGTTACAAATACACATACAAAACATATGTATACATATAATTTATCTGTGTGTGGGTACAAAATTGCTTGCTAAAAACAATATTTAATCTAACATCTTGATTGCGGTGGTATGAACGATCATAAAAAAGACTGAGGTATAAGAAAAAATAATTTATAAATGGAAAAATACATATTTATTTATTTAAGGATACAGACTCTGTCTCTAGCCACCAGGCCCATCTCAGATCTTCCCCCTTTGAAGAATATCACAGCAGCCTAAAAGCAAAAACTGAAAGATGCTTAGAAAGAATTATGGTGTCCTTTCGTCCACTGAAGAAACATGTAAATATGGACTGGAACAGGTTGCTCAGTGCAACTGTGGAATTTCCATTCTTAAAAATATTCAAAATTGGACTAGATAAAGCTCTGAGCAACCTCATGTAGTACTGAAGTTAGGCTAGTGTGGAGCAGGGGGCTGGACAAGATGATTTCCAGTGGTCTTTCCAACCTCAATTATTTTGAAATTCTACAGGCATAGAGCAGGTACTTTTCTGAAAGTGATCCTACTTGAAGCAGGACTTTTGCCAGGTTTTTAAATTCCTTTTTAGGTATTCAGAGAAAACATTCACCAAATTTCAAACAAACTTAGAATAGTCCCTGTGCTTGCTGATGGGAAATAATTGTACTGTGCACTGGAGATTTCTCTCCCCAGTTTGCCAGCTGAAGACAGGCAGACACAACTACCCAACAAGCTTAAGCTGTGATTAGATTTCAAAGAAATGTAAAAAAAAATGGAAAACAGGAGCTGGGTGAAAAAGAGAATTTGCCCTAAAGTGCTAAAATTCTTTCAACTTTCCAGCACAGTGTTTAGCAATGTGTCAACAAGGACACTGAGAGGCAAAATGGCCACTGCCTCCCTCAGAGAGCAGAGTGTCAATACTTTTAAGAAAGGCTTTCTCCTTGAAAGCAACAGCTGGATGTGAATAGTTTTGCCAAGCAGAAAGATTTTCCCACACTGTAGCTGTAATTATTTGGTTTCAGTCCCTCCTGCAATTCCTTCTGTCTTCTTTTGTGCAACTTAAGCAGACAGGGACAAGGTGCTTTCAGTAAAGCTTTCTGAATCTGTTGTCTGCTGCTGATGGCTTCCCTCAGAGTCTATGAACCTCTGTGCTTACTCTTAAAACCATCTTTGTTTTTTGTCTGTTTGTAAAGGGCTCGGACTTAAAGTTATGACTAAGTATGGTGAGGTACTACACAAAATCTACTTCAGTAGCTATTTGTGAATCCAGATCATGAGGGAAGTGTTCAGCTCAGGCTGATTTGAAGTGCCCATCTTCCCACCTGATAAACATTTCAAAACACAGCTGGTCTTTTTTGTTGTTGATGATGTTTTAGATGTACTTTTGCCATCTAGATACTTTGACTCGGAAGGCATCTAAGAAAAAAAAAAAAATTACAAAAAGCAGAAGCTTTTACCTCCATATTCTGTCCACTTTTATAAAGCTGAGGTACAGATAGTAACACTTCAGCTGGCACATCCTTATCCAGCACACCAGTAATCAGTTGTGGAAGAGAAGAGAAAAGCAAATTAAAGAAGATGAGATACCACTGGTCAACCATGGATGAGCCGGAGAACCCACAGTAGAACTGGTACCAGAAAAGAAGGGCCACAAACATCTGAAAGAGAACCAGCAATGCTGTAAATATGAGAGGAGAGACAGCACCATCATCCCATTCTGAAATCATTCTCATTCCAGTTCTGCAAGGACTTATCCATGCACCCTAAACACGTGAGATTTCTAGTGAAACCTAGACTTGAACTTGCTGTTCCTCATGCCCGTACCACTTAACTAAGTTACAGTTTGGCAAATCTGAAAGTCTTTGTGCTGCTGGACCCTCAGATCTTATGAGTCAGGACTTGAATTTTCAGTTCAAGTGAAATTCTGAAATGCAACTCAGTTAACCATAAAAACCTCTCCCAACTGCAGCTGACCTATAGGTGTTTGAGTACTGATCACACAGCACTTACACTGCTGTCATAAGAATAAGCATTTCCATAATAATACCTTCTTCTGGTTTAGAAGGCTCAGCTAGTCTTCAAAGGGTAAATGCAGAGTTTTTCCAAGACCAACATGAGACTTGCAAAAGCAAGACAGATGAAACAACAGGGTCTAACAAAATAGTTCTTAACTGTTCTGATCTTTGTGCTTTGAAATTCAGCAGATGAGCAGCTCAGTGAAGACTCTCTGCTTTACTTACTCTTCATTTGAATGAAGAAATTGATTGCATATACACCAACGGGACTGTTCATGTAGCTTGGTTCTACCTACTTCTACAATCCCTGCAACATGAAAAATCCTAAGGATTTTAGGGCTCTAGAGAGGTGCTGATCTCACCTGTGAGGGGAGGTTTGAGGTCTAGAAACAGGTGCACAGCTTCCTAGGGAAGGAAATAAATTCCAAGGCTTGGTCCTCCTAAAATTCCAATTTTAATTACTCTTTCTAAAGTGATTAACACTACAGAGAAGGCAACCTTGGCAACTGTCCCTCAGGGTTTTTCCTCATTTTAACCATGAAGAAGGGAAATGACATGACCTCTCATTTTCTCTTCTTTTTATATTTTGTTCTCCAACGCTTTCAACTAACTGGAGTATGTTAACCCTTCACCTTCAGGTATTTAGAGGAAAATAATAATTTATTCTATCTGAAATTCAAATGTGTAAGAAAAATACCCACAGTCTGCTTAGGCAGTAAAAACCACTGCAAGGAGAATAAGGATGTCTTGTAAAGGGAAATTGCCAGAAAATACGAGGCTTAATCCTGTTATACATAAATGTATAAAGTTGTGTAAACAGAGAGATATACAGTATGTACATGTTCAGATAATATGTGCATACTACACTGTAGTAGTTTGTATATCAGTAGCAACATGTCTCACAATCTGTGAGCCCATACCATAAACTAATCTTCTAGAAGTTAAGCAGTAGCATAATCTTAAGGATCAGCTCTAGAAGTGCTTCATATATTTCAGGAAAAATGTCTTTGCCTAAAACAGGACTGGGTTAACAGAGCTTTTGATCAGTTGGCTGGAAGATGGCAACTTCATTCATAATTGAACAGACTTGGAAATTTACTTCCATTCCACATCCAGAAGACAACAAAACTTCCTGAGTCTTTTCACAAAATGGAATTGCAATAAATACATGGATTTAGAGACTTTTCTCTTGCTTGCTTGAAATAAACATAATCCAGCTAATCCTGGACCTAAGGAATTTTCCTCTCCAGAGCCTTGCTTAAATGAACCCATCCTGGAAACAGTTTGGCTTTGATAAAAATGGGGAGTCTGATGAAAATACGCTCAGATGAGTTTTTTCATGCCACCTCTAGTATGGGTCTCAGCAGTGCTGTCAAAGAAAGCTGTACAAATAAGTGGCACTTCAGTAATCAGTGAATCAATTTCTCCTCCCTCAAATTTTATTTCGGATTAAAGTGTTTGATTTAAAACACTGCACTTCCTCATTTGTTACATTACCCACCTGAAAAACAGTCAAAACAAATTAAATTTAATGAGTTTTCAATGTAAAAATTGAGTTAGATTTTCGATGAGAAAGGATTGTTGTTTTTTTTTTTCTCCCAGATGAGTCTCTGAGGAATTTGGCCCCAAATGGAAGACTTCAGTGAATACAATGCATGTCAAAGAATGTCCAGTGCTCTCTTGCAGAGGTAATGCATTAAGGAGAACAAGCAATGCATGCTTGTGCAGTAGAAGTTTGTTTATACAAAGTCCCTTTGTATCATGCTTGGTTATTTCCAGTCATGCTATGTTTTAGTTTATATTTTATTTGTATTTTTATTCTCTCTTCCAAGCCAAACATCTTCTTGGATAAGTCACCTGAGTTTCCAAATGGCTTTTGCAGCAATTTGGAATTTAAACTTTGAGTTAGGTTCTACGAGAAAATGGAAAGTTTCACAATACACGCCAATGGGAGAAATAACACTTGAGTGAGTAGAAACCTTGCAGAACATTTGCAGTGTAGATATCTTTCTCTCCACCGAGAATCATCCAGAATTTTCTCCTAGCAGAAAGATCAGGTGCTCCTATCTTTCATTTTTGAATAATCTTCCCTTAAGGGCAGGCACAGTGTCAGACATATTCATGTCTGTATGCTGGATATCCCACTACAGTTTAGAGAAAGCAGAAATAAGAATTGCTCAGAAAGCTCTGAAGGCTGCCAAGGCAGAGCCAACACAAAGGGATATTCTTCAGTTATATGCTAACCCTGAGGCAGCAACTTTTGAAAATGTCTTACTAAAAATGGCATGAGAAATAATACTTGTAATCCAGGGGAGCTGTACCAAAGGAAATGGAAGATTTTACAAGGGCTGAACAAAAATGTAGATATATAAACAACATCTCTGACTGCTGATTGCTGGAATGTCTTACGTGTATTATTATTATTATTATTTTAATTTTTCTGATTTTAATATGAGATTGCTCTGAAATACACTTCCTGGAAGTGGGAGGTTTGATACTGTCAAGCCAAAGGATATCTTGAAAATGTTCAGCGCTGGGGCTGGAGTGCAGATGTTCAGCATCATCCAGGACCAAGCTGTAGCACACACATTTGAAAACCAGCACATATTTCACTGTTGTGTTTCAACAGGTGGACCTCCACTGACTGCAACATGATTTAAATCTACTTGCTATTCCAGGCTCAGGCAGCAATTCAGACTTTCCAAGCCCCTTCTGTTTTTTTTTGTATGTAGTTTCTGATCAGACCCCAGACAGCTCACGTTAGCACAAAGCTGGTTTATTAATGCTTTAGTTCTCCTATATGTTCCAAGGATATTTAAAATTTTCAGCATATAATGGTCTGTTCCTGAGAAGATGACTATCTTCAGGTTGAGATGAGACAGAGATTAGCCAGACCAAGAGGAATTTACATAAAAACTTACCACTGATTGAAAAACTGAGACTGGATGGAATTTGGAAAGCAACTTTTACGAAACAGAGAGCTACATTTTTTCTTAGTAACATTTGGATAGTGAGGATGAAATCCATTCTCCCACTCATGGTTCACATATTACCCTCTGGAGTAAGCAGAGGTCTGAGAGCTCTGGCTCTCTTCTTTTTCCCACTTCTTCACCCTGGCTCCCAGGGTGATTTGTAGGTGTTGAAAGTGAGGAGATCAATGTGCCAGCCAGCCACTCCCACACAGCTGATGGAATTCTTGCTTGTCTCGTTAGGCAGATTTCAATCAATCACTTTTGTACTCTGAGATCAATGCAAAGACACTTTGTTAAAGCCAGGCAGTTGAGCTGCTATGGCTCAGTGCCCAGGACTGGACTAACTCCTGTTTCATACACCAGGGAGGAAACACAGACCCCGAGTCTGTTCTTCACCACGGTGTGCTTCCTTTCTAATGAATTCTTTCAGTTAGCTGGGAATAAGATAGATCAATGAAAAATCTTCCTGATCTTGGCATCTGAGACACACAGAGGTCTTGAATTATCTCAAGTCACCAGGGAAATTGTACAATGATTCATAAGCAATTACAAGATGGAGTCAGGAAGAGAAAACACACCCAAGTGCTACTTTGGACCAGTGCTGGATGACCTTGGCATTAAAGACTCCCGTGTCTAGCCAGCTAAATTCTGTGAAACTGCTCTATAAATGAAACTTTTCTTAAACAGTGCTTGTTATTTCTGTTACCTAATTTGCACATTCAGCAGCACACTGTAGCTGTTATGGAGTGAGTCCTGTATTTTTGCAAATGGCAGCCAGCTGTCTTTCAACTCCGCAAGTTTTTTGCAGCTTATTTATAAGCTGTTTGAAGGCTGACCTAATGCTCACTTAGCACAGAATAAACCCTGGAAACATATGTTGCTACAAAGCTGCCAAGTTAAACACTTACTGCATTTTTGTAGAAGAAATACAGCACCATGTTGGCAAGTCGGGAATAACACCAGTGACCATGAACAAGCAAGAGCTTCTCTAAATGTCGGAACCTTGGGATTGCAAAGTCGCTTGCCATCACCGCCTGTAATGAGAGAAGAGTTGAAACCATTATTGTAAGGTGTCATTTTCAACCCCAACAGTGAATCTAGTCATCTTCTCAGCTTATAAAGTCACTGGAAGTTGTGGTGATGAGGAATCAAACTCATTATAGTGCACAGGAAATGCAGCTTTGGAATTCACGTAAGAAAACCCAGTGGCTTTGCAGAACATGCCAGAAGACTTGGTCCTTGCCCAGTGGAGATGATGGTCTACACTCCAGGTTGCGACAAGCAGAAGGAAAGCAAGAGGTGGGAGAATGGCTGGCAAGTAGTTGCATGAGCCTGAGGGCTCAGAGTAACACGTGTGAACATCTTGGTTGCTGTAATGTCTTTCTCTGTAAAACCAAAGGGTTACATACGAGGCAAAACGAACTACCAGTGAATGAAACAGAAAAGGACAATTAAGAGCTTGCATCACAATTACTAGACTTTAAAAGACAAAACAATAAAAATACTGGTTTCAAAGAACATTTGCAATCCTGGCTTATAAAGCTTACTCAACAGTCCCTATTTTGAGGGATTTTTTAAATCATGCGCTGAAACTCTCTATGAATAATCACGTTAGATGAGACTCCCCTGGGGTTGTGCAGGCTGCCAAATCAAGTTGACAACATGAGTCAAGTGGATGCACTTTCTCTCTACTTCTGAATGGCTAAAATTCAAGGCACTGTATATCTAGATGACACCATCCTGTAATTGATGGTTATCACAGACATTTCATGATCTTCCATATCCTAGGATCACATTAAGATTTCATGTAATACTACCTTACATTTCATTTTTATTTTTTAATTTTGATATCAGCTATCTTTTCAGCAAAAGCATGAGGAAAGGTGAAAATCTCCACAGGACCAAGTCCTGCTCATACTCTCTCGAGTATTTTGGCCATGTTTTCAAATGAGACATCTTTCCTTTTAATTCTTCCTTCTTCCTTTACTTGGTAAACCATCAGAAGGAATCATTTTTCCCAAATAAGTGTGCTTTCAGAAGCTATTCAAATAAAGTCTGAAACAGTATAGGATGCAATGTAATTTAAGCAACAGATTTATATAAGCACTGGGACATTTTTCAAATGTTGACCCATCCATCCTGGGATTTCTCAGGTACTGAGATACAGTTGTCACAACCTCACAGCACACATCGGTCTGATTTGTCTTGCAGATACGTTGCTCTTCATGATTTGAGAACAGAGCTGTGCCACATCTGCTTCCTTATCCTCTGCCCAATCTCAGCCTGTCCCAATGTTCAAGCAAAATGGTTAGCTTCTTTGCAGCTCTGTTTCTATGATATTACTTCACAACACACTGTGAGAAATGTCTAATTTTTTTAAATTCCATTTTGATTAGAATGAGGAACATGGGAAGACAGTGTTATCCAACTGCATCTGCATGTTTATTTCACTTCAAAATATCGTCTCAATTTTCACTTTTTAATTTTTTCTTCCAGCTTTTTCAAAGGAAAAAATGATTCATGCTCCACACACTTCCATAGAATTTGGAAAGAAAATAAATCAGAGTGTATTGCTGTTTCAGACATCCAAATCCTCAGAGCCTTTTGAGTATCTGCATGCATAAGATTCTGACAGCTGTTTATAGTAAAAAGGCCTGCATGGTTCTTTGGACCTTGGAGCAAAGGAAGAGATCTACTAATATTTTCCACTCTACTGAACTTTCATTTAGAAAAACACAGACAGTTTAATGGGTTAATGAGCAAATAACTTTCAGACTTAAATACACCACAAAAAAAAGAAAAGAAACGAGAGCATTTGAGGACTTCTTATTGTCAGTGCTCAGCTGAAAGTAGCACGATGGCGAGAGGAGTTAAAAAATGCATGCTACATATGTCTACATTAGGAAAAAAATGGATCTGAATTAATACAAAGATTCTAAGAGCTGATAAGACTCAAGGATCTTGGGCAGATCCTTTTTGAATCGGTGGGCTTGGAGGAGACTCCACATTCTCCTCTGGGTTTCCCGGACTGCCTGCCAAGTGATGGTGCAAAAGCTATGCAAAATTCTTGGGGCTCTATTATGTAGCAGTGAATATACTTGCTATTAGCTTAGTTCAAGGCTTCCTTTTCTCCTGCCCTCTCCATCCACCACAGTCAGATTCAGAGGGCCTATAGCTGAGATCCCATATGCACAGTAAGTATCAGAATATTGTTGTGGTAGCTTCTTCCAGTCTAAGTTACAGCTGCTGCCAACTCTGGAGAAGCATTTTTTAAGAAATTTGAAGCCTGAAATCTTTCTCTTTGAATAGCACTGATGGACATCCACTTGCACTGGAGATGACTTTGACTAAACTTCATGGATGATTAAAACCAGGAGAAAATAAGAGCTCTACTAGGTCAGGCTGAAGCCCATCATATTCCCTGGTATTCGGCCTTTAACAATGGCTAAGAGACAATGCCTTTGCAAGAGTGTATGAACAGGAGAAACATCTGTCTTTTCCCTAGACTGCTGTCCTAGCTTCTAGAGATTTTTATGCTGGAAAACACATAAATTTGCCATCTAAGTTCAAAGCTCAGTTAGATTTTTATTTCTTAAGTTTGTGTTTTTAACCCAGTTAAACCACAGTACTCATGAAATTCCCTGGAATAAAAAAACTATCACCACTTCTTTGCTCTGCTGTGGGGCACAGAACCACCTGCTAATAACTAAGTTAAGGAGTATGTTTATCTGCTCAGGTCCTCAGGATGAAAACAATTCCCATCCTGCCTGAAGAGCTCTTAGGTTGTGGAAATGAGTTATCTTCCTCATTCTGTGTGCCTTACTGCCATTTCTGGTGCTAGCATAGCAAGTGAGCTACATTAACATTAGGAGACAGAGGCAATAGATAATACAGTAGGTAAATAAGCTTCCTCTCTTTTGGGTATGGGATAAGTGCCTCTTATACAGTAGCAAATGCAGTAATAACAGGCTGAAGACATCCAAAAGACTGCAGGGCAAGTCCCTTTACTGTGCCATTCCCTGTGGCAGGAAATGGGAAAAAAAAACAACACAACACTTGGTGCTGTAGGGAGCAGTGGTTCTGCAAAGGGCCACAATTTTCTATTTCTTCACTGTTCTGCTGGCTGGATAAGGCTAAGTAAAAAGATGTGTGGGTGTGCTGGCTAAAAGATACCACTACACTATGCAAACAAACTGCTTCAGCTGGATGGGCTTGTGCAGCTATTTCACAGGAGGAGTATAACCAAGCAGTGCAAGAGAGAATAATGACAGAATAAGGTGACTCTTATTTCATGTCTAACTAATACATTGCTGAGCTTTATTCCCTCCTTGAAACCAATATTTATTAAATGATTTCTTAAAATACATTGCTTAGAGGGATCTGATAAGCTGAACTTTCTGAGAAGTTAACATGTAAGCTCAGCACAGATCTGAGAACAAATACAAGCTCAAACTCATGTTGAAAGTATCCCTATGAAGCACAACTGGCACTCAGCACAACTTGCAGCTTCTTCTTTATTTGTGCTGGCTATCCAAAGGCAGCTTTGTCAAGCTAGCATAAGGGAAGTGCCTTTTTCACTCTTTGCACATGCTTTTCAGTGAACGAGCAACATTACCTGCATGCCTTCTTGACCGGAGATCCCCACACCAACATCTGCAACTTGGATCATACTGACATCATTAGCACCATCACCTGAAGGTGACAAGATACAGTTTTGTTTGTCACAAGTAGATCAGGAAACAGCAACGCAAATGAAAACTACTTATTACTATGTGTTGGCTGAGTATAGAAAGGGAGATGTGGAATTAAAAAAAAAGCCAGCTTTGGAACCTAAGGTTCAAAGTTTGGCAAAGCCGCTGAGACATTCTTTTCAGTAAAACCTAAAATATCAGTCCTGAATTGAACAAATATGAAAACACTTCAAGAATGAGCTTCTTAGTGCTCTTGCTTCCTTATAACTGTCTGTTTGCAGTGAGGTATGATTAAGAATGAAACATGCAGTGAAGACGCTCATCTAGCAAAAAACTTAACAATACTAAAAAGTGGATGAATTCTTGACTTGGGTTGCCTAGTCTGACATCACTAATATAGCACTGCAGGCAGATTTACTTGCACGGGTTACAGAGTCACCATCTCTTGCTCTTTTTCTAATCATCACACCACAAGGTGACAAAACTGATGCCTTTGTTACTGTTCAAAACAAACTCAGCTTAGCTTGTGTTGGTTAAAAGGGAAGATGAAACAACTAGTTTTTTAAACCAGAGCAAGAGCTTGAATTCAATGCACAGGTTCACGTTGCTTAGAAAGACTGAAAACACAAGCTACTCATTCTTCACTATTGTTTTTAATCTTTCTGGATAATTCAAGTTAACCTGTTAGATATTTTTGACAACATATGAAAATGATGATGCCCACTGTCAGTCAGCCAAAGACATAAAATAAGCATGAGAAAGGAATACTTGTGATAAATGTAATGTAGTGGGCATGGGGATTCTTAAAATCAGCATACATTTGGTGCTGTGGATGTCACAGGTGTCTGGCAGTTATTACGTACTTTGCATTTCTCACAGGTATGTCCAACCCACGTGTTTATGTTACGATTAACTAAGATAGGTGGATGAAAGATAAGATGTTTTGTGATAAAAGATGTTACAGTTGTATCTTCTAGTGCAACCTGAGCCTAAACTCAAGATAGGGAAAGAAAAGCTGATTGATTTTTCTTACGTAAAAATCACAGAAACATGAAAGAAACTGCCAGATTTAAACCAGGATGCATGACAAAATCTGCCCTTCACCAATTGAATGACTGGCTGTGAAGTAGTGTAACAGCTGGCATGATGCCAGTCATAAATTCATTCTCTATACAGATGGCCAATTCATGTCCTATGCTGTATGGCTTACTTGTGATGAAAAATGCAGATCCTTGAGCTTAATCATGGCTGAGTGAAACAACAATGAGCACACTTCTGTTCTGCGTAATACACTGATTGCAACGTGGTGTTCTGCACAGCATCAGCTAACTCAGTTCTTCACAGCAGTGTTTGGACATGCCAAAACCTTAAGGCATACTGTACTACCATCAGCACCTAACTTCTGTAGGATGAAATCCTAAATGTTATTCCAATTGAATAAATGCGCTAAAGTTGTTTGAAACATTTTCAGACACAACTAGAAGGTATGTGAGTTGTATGGCAGCTGGAAGGATCCCATTGCAAGTCAAAAACCCAAGATTCTCAGTAAACATCACAGCGGGCTAGTTTAAAATGAGATATTTACCTATTGCCAAGGTCATTGCTTTGAGTTTGTCTCTGACTAGTTTCACTACCATGCTCTTTTGGAGTGGAGTAGAGCGACAACACAGAACTGAACGGCACCGCTTGGCTAGTGCAAGAAATTTATCTTCTAATGTAGGTTCCAGGGCATAAGCTAGAGTCCTTCCATCAATCACTAGGCCCAAGCTGGAAAGCACAGGGGAAGAGGGTGGATAGAGAGGGGTGAACCCAACAGTCATGTTTCCAGTAGCTTTGTCTATTGTGTTGTTTGAAAATTTAGACTCTACGCATTGCAGACACTGCTCCAGCAAGACAGCACATGTCTCCTGAAAAAAATTCAAAACAAATATGTTTGAGAGAAAAGAACATGTGTTCAAAAATTGATGTTCTTTGTATATTTAGGCATAAGGAATATGGAGGTGTTATATTTGCTGCACCATAAAAGTTTTAATTTCTAATATTCTCTATTTGCTCTAAACACATTTTTTTTGTGGAAGACATGACAACAATGAAGACATGAAAGACTTAAAACCTAATTCCTCTTTAACATGCAGTATTGTATGCTAAACTAATTTCTTTTAGCTCCTTCTCAGAATAACAGTGTTGGAGAATGATATAATAATCAGTATCAGTACCAAGTTGAACGTGGTGATGAGCACCATGTATACGCCTACAACACTTATCAAGTAGTTATGCATTATTAAAGGCCAATTAAAGGTTATTTAAGCCAAATTCTCTGTCCTAGGCATACTCAACTAGAAGATGTTACTGAGAATGTATGAACTTTTAAAATGAAATGCTACTGGTTGTACAGCAAAGAATGACAAAAAACGAAAAGTCATTGAAAGTCAGTTTACCAGTTCAGTTGATACACTCAAGAAGGGAAAATGCTGTTATCTTTTCTTCCTTTTCGAAAAGAATTGAAGCTGGATACTGCTGACCTACCTCTCCTCTGCTGATCTGAAGTCCAATTTTATGACCCCATTTAAAGGACTACAGCACTACTGGTCTGGTTCCTTGCATGTTAAACCATATCAGTAAACTCTTTGTGACTGTCTGCTTGTGACAAGTTGAGCAAAAGAAAGATCAGTAATTCAGAAGAATTAGAAAAGGTCTGTTAGGAAGCAAGTCATTACTGTAGATGTGGTTTTCTGGCTTTTGAGTGCTAGCACTGAAATTTAAGTGTTGTTTCTATTTCCAGAGAAAAAGCCATCTGAGAAAACATTAATGAGTTATCTAGATACTATATTTCACTGTAAAGCACACATTTTCAATTCAATTGTTTTCTTCCTAACCAAATGATCAATAACAGGTTGCTTTAGTGCCAATATGCAAAACGAGGGATGTTTTCAGAAAGCATACCAAATGCAGGCATTTATGTTGTTCTGGCATGTTGGTGGATCCCAACACACACAGTTAAATGTCTTCAGTAAGTTTATGACACATGACATTACAACTTAGAAATATAATTCACTGAAAAGTATTCAAAGATTTGTCCTACCTGAAAATTACGGTTGAAGCAGGAAAAGGAAAAAAAAAAGAGGGAAAGGAAAAAGAAGCCATCAAACTCTTAATTGTACAAGTTGAAAACAAAGTAAAGCTACTTCACAAGTAGACTTCAGTATAGTACTGGATCTGCTTACTGGTGATTCAGCATTCAAAGTGATGATTTCCTCATCATGATCTAGTAGCTTGCAGGCATATGCAATATTAACAGCAGTTTCTTGCTTGTCTCCAGTAAGAACCCAAATCTGCAACCCAGCTTTGCGCAAACTTGCAATGGTTTCTGGAACACCATCCTGTAAACGGTCTTCAATACCAGTGGCACCTAAGCACATGGAAAAAGCAAATTATTCCACATTCAGTAAACACTTACGGTTCACCTCAAACTGTAAGCTTGGATTTTTCCAAAAATTACAGCCACTTTCACTGGGAAACAGCTAAATGAAACTAACAATGCACGCAGTTTTCAGGCAGCTTTTAGGAGGTATCCAAAAAGAGGAGTAGAAAACAGCTGGTGTAAACATTTGCACCGTCAACAACAAATCCAGAGTTCCAAACTTCAAAAGCAACCTGATGCCACTCTCTCAGTAGTTCACAAAGCTGATGTACCTTTGCTTATTGTTTCTCTGCTCTATATCTTCACCCTTTCTTCTGAATGTTGCTAGATAAGATATTATTGATTTATTTCTAAAGGGTCTTGACTGTCTTTCCTCAACTAAAAGAGGATTGGTCATTACAGATTTCTCCCTTTCAGAGGGGAATGACAGCAGAACTGCAGCTTGGTAACCACACATCGGGCTTTAGACATAAACTACTGAGTGTCTTGTGGCTGCTCTTTGCTCCTGTAGAAAAACACTGGTTGCCCGATGAGATTTAGCAGAGAATAAATCATAAATCTATAATCCATAATATAGAAGGAAAATGTGGCTTTTTCATATTCCCAGTGAATCTTCCTACTTGTTTATAACAAACAGAGTATTTTTCCTATGCTTTCATAAATCAATAGGAGACAAGATTTTCAGACTGTAGTAAAAGCAGCTCAGGACCAAGTTCAGTGCCACCACTGAGTTTTAGAGAGGCTTCAGTGTGAGGATGTGTAAGCCCTGACAATCAGACAACCTCAAGATAACAAATACACAAATTACCTGAAACAACAGGAAAAGCAAGGTAAACTTCTGCCATCTCTTTAACACCACTATAATTGTTTGAAGAAAAGCACTTTAGCCACAGAAAACCACCTGCAGACTGAGCACTAGTTGTAGGTGAAGTGCAATGTCATGAAAACTTCTGAATTATAAAAGCTTTTATAATTCAAATAGTTCACAAGGGAAAAGACATTTCTTTTCCAGACTCACTTTTTTTATTCCCAGAACCTAAGAACTCTCTTATTTATCGCACAATTCAATTTCCATTTTTGTTTTTCAGAGCACAGCCAGAGCCAACAGAGACAACCATGGTGGGATCTTCCTGATTAATGCGGTCAGAATCAGTCACCTCAAGCTCCCCTTTAAGTCAGAGGAGAAAAACAGCCACTTTGAAGGCATGATTCATCTAATCCTAAAGGAGGTATCTAAGACAGATCAAATGAACTGCACTTTGTTTTTTTTCTCTCTCCACCGGTTATATAAGGAGCCTTAGAGATCTACAGTAGGCACAACAGAAGTTGGGTGAGGTGGATCTCATCTCCCAGACAGGCAAGTTGGCAAACAGTGAAGGCTGTTACCTCCATCAGTGCTATGGCTGTCCCAGTTCCCCTGCCAGAGAAAGAAGTTGGATGCTTGGAGTAATAGTGGATACATATGTATTTTAGAATTTCAGTGCTCTCAATTGAGCAGAGAAACAGCATGACTTTGCCCTTGGAATATATTTTACATACACTGATTTTAACTACAACATTATGAAGTACTGTAGTTCCCTTCCACAGTGCACACAGGCCCTAAGTATTGAACCTGACGAATATGGGTTGACGCCTCTCACAGAAGCAGTTTATGAGCTTTGCTTTATGAACACCTCTGGTACCCCTGGAATTGAGAAACTCCTTGGCATAGTAAAGAGGCTCCAAGCTACTGAAATTCTGCAGCCAGGATTGGCCAAGTCCTTCTCCTACTTAGACAGCAATTCTCATTTATGATATTGTGTCAAATGCATCTCATGTTTTACTCCAGTCATTTCGCTAATGATAAAATGACTGTAGTAGCAAGGATAAAAAGGGTATGTTTGTTATGTTAATTATAATCCCATTCCTTTGTGGTGCTGCACATGACAATTATGACAAAGTCCAAAAAAGCTAATTTCTCTACTGTCCGAAAATATTTAAAGAATGGATTTCATAGCCAAGCTTTCAGAATTTTCAGCACTTTTTAATTTTATGCCCAGCTCTCACTTCATTACCTAGCAGATGCAAATTCTTCTCTATCTGCAGTGCTGACTGAAACAGAAGTTCTTCACGATTCTCAATAGAAGATTCTGCTTCCAGATGCCTTTTTAACCAACAAGCATACTCCTCTTTGCTCAGAACCTGTTCAAGAGAGTATGTGAGAGCACAGTCAAAGTGATGCAGAGACATTCATACTTTATTGAATAAAATGAAAAAACAAAAACAACAACAAAAAAAAACCCAAAAACAACAACAACAACAAAAAAACAGAAATCAAGAAAAATAAATTAAGACAGCCTTCAGTTATCTTTGTCAAGACTCTTAAAAGAAAATTAAGAGCTTGCACTGACTTACTCGTTTTGCAATACACAGGGTTCGCAGCCCATCTACAGCATACAGATTAAGGTAATTCTGGGTTTTGGTTTGGATTTTCTTTTGATGTTTGCCCCGAGGGTCACCTAGATATCAATAAAAAAGAAATTAGTGACTGAAAAATAACAGCAGCTGAACAGCCTCAGAAAATAAAAGTGTGTCTATAGTACTTATGTACCATCACTTTAAAAATGATACTTTTAAAGAGCTGTTGATATCTCCTGGGAAACTTTCAAGTAAAACATTCCATTTAGAAAAAAAAAAAAAGCCCTATCTCATAGTTCCATCTTTTCTTCCTTCCCTCTTCAAAAGTTCATTCTGAATGCGTGCTAGACAGACCTTCTTTTTTTTACTCAAATATTTGGTTGGCCCGAAGGCTTTGAAAAATCATGATAATCTTAACAACAAGCAATAATGCCAGAAAGGGAAGTATGATTCAAATAGCCTATTGGCAAATCCTTCTGTACATCTCATCATGTGCAGAAAAACTACACTTAGTTTTTGTCATGGGTTAGTATTTCAGGACAACCAGAAACAGAGCTCTGTTTTTTATATCTGAGTATATTAAGGCGCTACTGTTACTACTGTACAGACACTGCTTTGTGGCCTGAGTGGCAAGAAGTTCTGGGTGTGACTTTGATTCACTCAGAACACATTTATGGTTAGGCAAACCTCACAATTAGCTTCTACCTTGTACGCACAACTTCCACCTAAGTTTACTCTTCCCTTAACCCAGGTATGTCCAACCTGCGGCCCAGCACAGCCGGCGATGCGGCTGCGCCCTGCCCTGCACCATCATGGCGGTGGCTCTGCTCTGTGGAGAGGCCCAGGTGCTTAACAGCCTGACATGGAAGGGTGCATGAAGCAAAGGCGTGTCATCAAATTCCTCCATTTGAAAAGAACAGCACTCACTGACATTCATCAACACTTACTGAATGTTTATGGAGACCAAACAGTGGATGTGAGCACAATAAGACAGTGCTGGTGTGTGTCAGCAGTGGTGACAGTGACAATGGGTCAGCTCCGCTGGTGCAAATTTTTATGAGCGCAGAATGCATGCTCTTGTTCATTGCCAGTGAAAATGTGTAACTAATGGTGATGATTGTGTTAAAAAGTAATGGTCTGTAGAAAAGAATTTGTCCTATCAAATAGCGTTATTATGCTCTTTGTATCAGTTTCCATGAAAATAAATAGGAGGCATTACTTTTGAAGCGACCTTTATGTATGCATCCCAAGACAATTCCTGCTCACTCAATGTGGCCAAGGCAAGGAAAAAAAAATTGGACATCCATGCCTTAAAGTCGTGTGTAAGAACTCAGAATTGAGATGAGATTCCATTCCTTCTCTTTCTTTAGCTGGAATTGGCTTAATGTACTCAATATTGTGATTTTAAAAAGATTAATGACTATGAAACTAACACATTCTGTTTCATGTCATTACCTCAGATGAGGTCTCCAAAAGTTTATAAAATGTGATATATATATATATATATATATATATTTTAACATCTAGGATCAAAACTGATTCATGCACACTATGCTGTTGTAGTGACTTTTAATAACACTCGGGGAGACTGGTATAGGTTTTTCAATGAAACCACTGATGATAATGACCAGTACTCTGAGGCAAGCGTCCTATTCCCTGATATAATCCTTTTTTTATGCCATTATCATAAGCAATTAATGCAGGTATCTAAATGAGATGTCAGAACTTTATACTTTTCAGCACACATGTTCCCAGCATACATTCATACTCAGTTTGATCTTGCTTTTTGTGACTATGTACACACATACCTATCTATACACATTTATAGAGCAGCACAGTGTCTAATTGGGTATTTGGAGGCTTTGGTACAAATGTTTAGAAGTACTGATACTGCGGGAAGGAAGGATTTGGGTGTTGGGAACTCCAATACTCTGGTTTTGCATACTGTACTCTGTATAGCAATTTTCTCACCTTTGAAGACTATCTGATCCTCTCTACATCTGTAAAGTTGGGAGTGCACACACCCAGATTTCCCTGAAGGACTCTATTATGACTGTGGTATTTCATGCATTCCTCATCCCTAAGTGGCAAATATTGTTGGGAATATGCTAGTAGGCCTGTCCATCTATCTATTAATACTAGCTGTACTGTCACTACAGATTTTCTCAGATGGACAATGCAGGCAAACTGCTGTGGAAGAGCATCTCTATGAATACAACTTGCAATTGGAAAGGTCTTCCTTACGCTGTGTAGCTCTGATACACACCACATATTCCTGCAGAAGCTATTTAGGCAGTTCACAACCAGACTCAGCTGCAACATACAGCTGAAATATGCATGTACTGAACTGTGATCTAAGGGTTTTTATTTAGCTTCTTTTCTATCTGTGGATAATATGTGAGTTGTCTGTATAAAACATAATTTTTTTTTTAAGGAAAAAGTGTTGCAGCACACCTTCTTGGTGGCTTTTTCTATTACTAAATCAGCCTTTTTTTTTTTTTTTTCTTTAAAAGAACAAAATAAGAAAACACCATTCCTAAATTATAGTGATGCATCACTGTTCTACAGAGAAAAAATGTGTTTCTTGCATAGCTCATATGCAACTGTCTTATGGGAGTGGCTATTTCAGTCCGTCGCTGATTTCACTTGAAGGTTCAGTGGTATTACCCACTTCATATCTGTCTGAACATCACAGGCACTAATGCAGTGACCATAATATCAAACACTTATACCACCTTCAATGAACAAAGACAGTAATTCCCTACAAGTAGAAATGTGCATACTGGTTTCCATGTGAATTTTCACTTCTAGTATAAAGAACTTGCATCTCTTTCCTCTGCCAGCACACCAGTGAGAGCTAAAACTCCCTCTGGCTCTCCCCATATGCCCTATCAGTCTCAGCCGGAGATTCACCTTGAGATCGAAAGTTAAAAGAGGGGAAGGACTCTTGCAAACAAAATCCAGTGGTGGAAATTCTTTTTAGTTGGGATGATACAGTTTCTATGCTTAGCAGCATGACCACATGCACTATGGAAGAGAAAACCAGAAAATAAGTCTTCTAAAGAAGAATGATAGAGAGCTAGTGGCATTTTGCTTGCTTCATTTCCTACCATAATCACCAGCTGAAAGCCAGCTCAGTCATTGTTTTCTCAGTGACTTATGTTCACAGTTTCTGTGTGAGCCAGTTATTGACTCAAACAGTAACTTTCTTATTTATGAACATGGTGACCGCTGAGATAAAGTAAAAACAATACATCCTTGGGAATCATTTCAAGGCTTTTGAAAATATCTGGGTGCTGACAGAAAACGACAGTTTTCAGAGTCTAGATATACAGGCAGAAGGAACAGAGGGAATTCAGAAACTTTCAGGTTTTGAAGCTCATGATGATTTCTATTTGTTTGTTTTTTAGATATAACTGAAACTACACCATAGTACTTTTGCATCTATTCTGGGGCTTTTCATCATGGCATTTTTAAAAGACTCTTCCTCATAGAGAAACAGAGGCTTTCTGTTTCATAGGACCCAGTCCTGTATGGAGACTACAGACAAAGCATTGCCTTGGTCTTTCAGTTTGAGAGCACAAGCATCACAAAGTCTCAAAACATACAATCATCTTGTGTATAATTTACCTGTTCCTGAGCCACTAAGACAGAAAAAAAAAAAAAAAAAAAAAAAAAAAAAAAAAAAAAAAAAAGAGCTGTCACATTGATTAATTTATTGGTCCATTACTTGAAGTGATAATCGCTTGAATTCCAAGTACTTGCATTTCCTCTCATACATTCCATGATCGATGGAGAATAGAATGAAACCACAGATGGACTCATATATATATATACATACACATATAATTTTCACAATATAAATCTTTGGGAAATCCCTCTATGTGGGGAATACTACCTTGTGAGGTGATAAGGAGGCAGCTCCCTCAGAAAATGACAACGTGCCCCAATGTTAGGAAACTACAGACAGGGACCATGAATTCAATTCTGTGAGTGAAATTGTTCAAGAAACATGTCAAACATTTTTTAGACAGATCTGCTGAAACTCACAGAATTACTGAAGCCAGCAGCAGATGAGAGGGCTAGAAAATAAAGGAAACTGCTTATGAAGTTCTAGTGACTGCACTTTACACTGCTTGTGAAAGCAAAATATACTAAAACTCATAGTTCATTTGGGGCTAAAAAAAGTTTTAAAAAATTGCACAAATTCAAAGCATCTTTCAACTGCCTGTAAAGATGCAGCAATCTCTGTATTTGCCCAGCTACACAATTTGCTCAGTGACAACAACTGTCTTCAGGGATTCTGCTCCTGCATCTCTGACACAACTCCTTCTGTTGTGTTGCTGTTAGTTGGTTTCTAGCTGCCCCTGCTGGATCTACCCAAATAGGTCCTAGAACCACTTGGAATTCACCCCCAAATTCCTCCATCCATTGAATTTTTATTTCATGGTTGTGACAAAATATTTGACATTTGGCATACGATAATGATTTCTTTTTGATGCTCAGTTCTCATTCTGAGAACTTGTTTCCAAGCATTTTTTTCCAGGCATGTTACTAGTAATTCTGAATATCCAAATTCTCTAGTACTTTGGAGGGAAACAATTTTCCAGATGTTCTCAGTACTGTCTTTGATATCAGGTCTTAACCAGAATATTATTTATGAATATTCTGTTGTTAGTTGAGGACAAGTCATTCCTAATTTTTTGGCTCTGCTTTGATTTATGTCACTATAAACTTAAAACTAACGCCAACATTTTTCTGTATTTCATTAAACTAAAACTGTACAGTATAAGCCTTTCACAATTGTTTACTCCAGCTAATGTCAGAGTAACCGCACAGTCAATGCACTAGTGACACACAGGAAGCACCTCCAGCACTTTCGGGTTCTGTCCATTCATACTGGGGTAACCCTTAAACACTTAATTAAATTCAGTGTTGAACATACAGTAAATTAGATTCAAACTGACTCATGCAAACTGGCACTCCCATGTTTACGCTAACTTCTGAAAGCTTACAGGGTTCTTCTTGAATCCAACTCATAATTAGCAGCAATTAATGTTCTTCCTGATTCATGAGATACCTGAGTGTTGCAGACTCTGGGGAAGCAGTCCATGATCACAGCTATTCCCTAACACAATTTAAGATTTCTCAACTGAACAGATTCTTTCCTTATTTTGCCACTACCTTTCTGTTCCAATGGCTGATTGATTCACACTGCCCTTTAGCACCACGGTCAAACGCAACGTAAATGTGCTGATGTATGCAAATACATTACTACAAAAGCAAGTAAAGATTCATAGGTGAAACAGATAAGGGAGCTGGAGTAGGAACTGCTTGAGTTTCATATAAAATACTGAAATAGCTATGCACTGCTGGGCATGTTCTCCTCAAGAAATGTAAATTGTTTTGGGAAAGTTTCAGGAAATACATTCAAAATAAGGTTTGCTAGTAAAAGTTCCTGTACAGAAACTGATGTAATTAATTCTTGTAAGGCAAAGAACCAGTCACAAGTTACAGAAAATTTGCTATAGCAATGAAGTTCTATAAAAGAAGAGAGATGGCTGCCTTTCTACCATTTCATGTACTCACAACAAAAGCAGGCAGATCTGCTTGCTAGGAAAGGCAGCAAGACATGATCTTTCAGCAATTAAGGAGAACCGCCCGCCCACACCCCCACTCTTACAAAACTAAGAGGTGTACCTGAAGAACAAGGCAGAAGGAGATCCATAATAACTGAATCTGCTCCTTTAGTGTAAACATTTATTTCATCCGTGAGAGGATGTCTGACCACTACTGACATCCTCTTCCTGATGGAATCAAAGCCCAATGTATGTAATACTTCAAAGTTTAATGTTCCCAGGTGAGGTAGCTCCACTGATACCTGGTCAGACAGCCTTCCAACCAGAGAACAGTTATATGCCCTTGCTGCATAGACGAGAGCAGCTTCATCTGGACTCTCTGCTTCGTAACGGAGCTCTCCTTCCTCAGGCCCACTCCCTACAGCCATCCTGCCTTGCTGCGAGCTGTAGCCATTGTTATTCATCTGTGCAGAGTATGCCAGCTTCTCTTCCAGTTTTAATAAAGTGCTCTCAGTAGATGTCGATGAAAGGATACTTAAACCAAATCTATGCATTGATTTGTTTGTAGCTAGGCTGGATGAACTGCTGCTGTTAGATCCAGAAGTCAAGCGACTTGGAGTGAGTCTTCGGATGAAGTCTTCTATGGTTTTTACAGGAGATTTTAGTTCAAATCGGTCTCTAACCTTGAGAAGAATGAAACAAGACAATGAACAAAACAAAACCTGAAAGAAAGTTCTATAAGAATGTAGACACTGAATTTAGACATTCAGCCTAAGTAGCTCCAACTTAAGAACAGAATTTCTTTGCGAGCAAAAAGTAATGGCACTTGCAATTTGAGAAGGGAAAGTAAATGGACATGATAGCAAAAAAAAACAAACAACAAGACCCAGAATTGTGTCTCTGCATGAAAGTACGTATGCTTGTATTAAAATTATTTTTACTTCTTTCACTTTTTCAGATAGGCCTAATGGATAGACTACTGATGTTGGACCACCACCATAGTACATTCTGAAAGGCTATTGCCATTCTTTGTGCATATTCAGTGAAGGTAGTAAAAAACATGTTAATGCAAGAGTTTTGTACTGAGAAGCGTGATACCAGAAAAGTTTTAGGAGAATAAGCCAGTGTTAATGATGCCTTCAACAGCAACATGCTGATATAAATAACTTCCACTGTCTTCTCTTTTGGATTCAGTTTGCTTCAGTTTTATCATTTATCTCAGTTTATTTAAAATGTGATTTTGCAGACTACTTCACTTCTTATTCCTATTTGGAAAAGAAACAAATCTCAGAATTTCTCCAGAATGGAAATTCAATCTGTAGGCTAGCTTTAATACTATGTTCTACTATAGTTTTGTCTTGGAATTCTATTGTTGAAGTTCTCATTCATTTAGTTTAAGTTGATTTAAGCTGTAATAATCATTATTTCTCACAATGAGCTTGACACATCTTTTAGACAATCTGAAAGACTTGTGCAATGTTTCTCCAATATATTTTTTTTAAAAAAAACATCTGACCCTATTTTTACTTTAATTCATATTTACAAAATTTTCACACAGTTTATATTCTTTTTTGATAAGTCTTGCATAATATAAATCAGTTTTCACACAGACTTGCATACTTACATACATACTTACATGCAGATGTATGTACATACACATATATATACACACATTTATCAATTAAGTTATATTACAAGAACTCAGGAAATTTTCATTAGTATCTTAAAATTGCAGACAAAAGCATGTCTTACCCTGAAGGTAAATGACACGTTCCATTTAACTAATGCTTGAGTGAATCTGTTCATTCACAATGCAGTACTAAGAGCTGTCTCACATTTAGTTTCCAGTTATTTCTCTAGAACAGGACATTTTCAGTACACCAACTTATGAGATAAATTAGTATAAATTCAAACAAACCTTAAACTCTATTTTGTTGTTCCTTTAACCTACCTTCTGTCGGGGCTGATTTGGAGCAGTAACCACAACAGTATTACAGATAGTCAAAGCAATGAAGAAGTCAAAAATATCACACAGTTCTGGACTCAGATGGGATAATGGCTGTTCGTGGCCTCTCATGATCTCCAGATGCTTTGCACATTCATTCACCTTTTCTAACAAGCTAGGATCTGGTGTGATGTCCTTCTCCTAACAATAAAAAGCAGTGACTAATATCAGTGATTCTGCAAATTTCCAATGTAGCACCAAAGTGCCCAAAGCAGTGTCAATACCAAGAGTTTTATGAAGGCCTCATACCACAGGGCTGAGATGGAGAGGACTGTAACTCACGCATCATAGAAAACATACAGTTACCAATGAGGATGCTAATAGAAATGGAAATGTGAGTAACTGTGCTATCAGCTTTTTCACTACTGTTATACTGGCAACGTTTATCTACTCTGGGAGTAGTGAACAGGGGAAGAGTTACACACTACTATTCCTCCCACCCCCCAGTCCAGTGAGAACATTCTGCATGGTTTGTTAGAGAACAACTATCCACACATCTGAGAGCAATTCACTTCTCTTTTATGCTAAAGCAGAGCACTCTCAACTTTATTTCATCACCACTTTCTACTTCTTTGATCTATTTCTTGTCAGAGCAAATTCTGGTATTTCTTAAGATACCAAGATGCTAAGATATAAAAGATTTAAAGATAAACTGAACTCAGGTTCTTTCTTCAGTAGAATTTCATTTTATCTGCTGATGCTCAGCAGCTGATGAGTCTGAGCAACCACTGAACTGTATGTTTATGAAGTGTAGCTTCAAATTGTACTGAAAGAACTTACTCCTGACTAAAATCAAGAAGCTCACTCAGTGCAAGCAGCTTCTTTCTTTGCCTGTATTTGTAGTTTATTTTGAGGGTGCACTTATGTCAAAAGGACAACAAAAAATCCCTTCATAGACAAGACTTGGTTTCTCTGCTCTCTTAATACCACTTAGCTCACGTAAAACTTCCAATAATACCATAAAATAAATTAATCAAAGCAAAGTTGTTAGGGCATTCACCAACATTTTGAAATGTAAAGTTTTCTTCTTTTTCTAAAACACATGTGCAGAAGAAAAAATGCCAAGATGAAATCTGAGTGGTATGCAATGTACTACAGATTTGTTTATCTCTTCCTTTTCAGGACATCACTCTGTTAAAAGATATAAGACAGCGTGCACTTAATTCTCATGACTTACCATTGGGCTACTGAACGCAGTATGCTTTGACAGTATGCTTGCTCTTTTTGCTTCAGCTCTGCTTCCCGTGCGGCGGTGGGTTTTGGTGCTCTGGCTTCTGTGAATTACTTTGATGCTCTGATGGCTGCAGATACTGTCACGCTGGGATAAAGATCCTCCTTTTGGAGCTGCTTCCTCTTCCTCAGAATCAGGTTCTTGGTACATCGCTAAGCGTTTGGCTATCAGTAAAAATACAAAGGGAGAAAGGTTGCATACGTTAAATGTTGCTGAGAAAGAGGGAAAAAGGACATGCTGACTTCACTGAAGTGTTTTGGTTTTACTCTTATACCTTTGGAGCAAGACTGAACGATTCCATTATCAGGGGGTAACATAAGACATCTAGTCTTAACTACATGGTACCTTCTAATGGAGGGTGCAGACAACATAATTAGGAATATAATGTAATGCATTGCCTCCCTCATCATGAGACTGAGAGGCAGCTAGACTCTGCGGTAACACACTGCACTCCTGAAGGCTATTCCATAGTTCAGCTTGATGAAATCAACCAAATCCCAGCCTGGGGTCTGTCTCCTCTCCTGGGATTAGTATGACAGGCAATGCTGCCTGTGGTACAATGCTTATTGTGCAGTACACCACTCCTCATGTACCTAGACTCAGAGAATGGCTTAGGTTGGAAAGAACCTCAAAGATAACATAGTTCCAATGCCCCTGCTGCAGTCAAGGTTGCCAACCACTGAATCAGGCACTAGATCAGGCTGCCCATGGCCACATCCACGCTGGCCTTGAACACCTCAAAGAATGGGGCATCCATAGCTTCTCTGGGCAGCCTGTGTCAGTGCCTCACCACTCTGCTTTTGTATCTAATACCAATCTCCCCTCTTTAGTTTAAAACTGTTTCCCTTTGTCCTATTGCTATCAGACTGTGTGAACATAATGAACCTGTTCTTTCAAATTATATATTATAGTGGAGAACTTGGCTAATAAAGACTTCAAGTAGAACAATTACAGTTAGAAGCGAATCTGGGCAGTCTGATATGTAGAAGTTAAAAATTTAAAAGAAAGAAAAGGTGCAAAACAGACCTGAATTCAGCCCATCTAACAACAGATTCCATTTAGTTCTAACTGATACATAATGCATTTTTCCATTCCTAAAGATCATGGGCACTTAATAGCCTGTGTCATTCATTAAACAGGCACATGTCACCTTAACAGGTATCTATTTATTCCTTTATTAGGAATTTATGAAAAAGCTTTTCATTATATTCTCAAAATAATCCACACTGTGCAGAGGTACAATGCAATTTATATACTTCTGGCTCTGCTCTCTTTCAGTTCCATGTTATAACAAATTAGATCTTCCTAATGTCAAATGATAAATCATTAGCATATACGTCAACTATTCAGGCATTCTGCAGGAAAAATTGCCCATGAAGATTTTTCTTTCAAAACATACTCCCAAGAAAAATCTTGTATCATATACAGTGAGTTCAGAACATGATCGTTTTAATGGGGCTTGCTTTATGATCAAAGAAAAAACCATCCTCGCCATCTGCTGTAACTTTCAAACATGTTTTAACTGTCAGAAGGCAGCGGGATGAGCTGAAATCGGATCGCACACACTTTATGGTAATAGGTCTACCTGTGCAGAATCCTATACTGGAGGCTTTTTCACATCTGTTTGGAACATCTATTTAGCCTGAAATGCAGGAGCTGGAAGAGGTTCCCAGCAAACTATGCAGTTGTTCAGAGAACCACACATCTGCAAATAGACGAGTACAGCACCACTGGCTTCTCCTTTCAGTGCCTCCTGTGTACTGTGATGCAGATAACAGAATCTAGAAGATAGCTCAAAAAATTAGATTGGTCACTGGTCTCCTTGGCCTTTCTGTTGCATGGTAATCCTGCAAGTCCTAGGTTCAAAAAACATTGCTCAAGATGACATACCAGTGTGGACTTTCGCAATTAGCAATACTTGAGATTTAAATCAATCATAAGCACATTCCAGTGCCTCCTCAGCAAATCCAGTCTCAAGGAGAGTGGTGGACAGGTAAACCACAGTTAAAGCTTGGATTTGTTACAGGGATAACCTTTCTCACTCCAGATGTGGGCATTTGAATGGCAGACTGACAGAATGCTGCACTCCTTGCCAAAAGAGGGAATACTCCTTGGCAGGGAAAGAACCGGATACAATTATTCTTTCCAGCTTTGCAAAAGGTGGTACCCAGTTGGTCAAATTATTTTCCATGCAGAGTTGTTAGAAAAAAGGCCACGTTTTCTTTAATAATCACATCTAATTTAAGCTTCTGCTCCAGAAACATGCTGAAATACATGACTCTGAAGATGATAAACCAACTATGGCTGCATTTTACAAACAAAAACAATAGGGTTAAGCAGAGAATGCATTTCATGCGTAATATACACTTAAGTTTGCATACCATTTATCTGTATTCTTCACTGCTCTTACATTACATCCAAAAATATTTTGTTTAGTCAACACAGGAGAAACTGGTTCCTAATGCAGCGTGTGCCTTTTTTATTAGCATTATACCAATAGTGAATTGGTACACACTCTACTCTGTGTATCTTTAAGGTATGTTTTGTTCTCTATGCAGATTTTCATTGTAGCACATTCATTTAATTGTTGCTGCAGCGAGGAAAAAAAAAGAAAAAGAGAAAGATACAAGAGCAGAATCTCATTTAACCAAGTCAGATGTAGCTTGCTTGATATAAAGGGTATTATTTCCATTTTATACCAAGGTAAGCTTGTATAAAAAAAGGCCACAGCACCTTTCAACATTTTCTTGAGTGCAGTCTTAACATATTATGTAACAAAAACTAAGAAGTTTGAAGAAATAATGAAACACAGTGTGATTGTTATGTTATGGCTAAGGTTCATAATGCTTTAACTGTGCGAAGCGTGCTTCTCTGGGAACATTCTGTTCTCTCCACCCACTCAGCCCTCTCAAATTCAGAACCTTTCCCTACGAATATTATAACCTGAAAGACATTGTTGTGAGATGTTTTTCAGCTTCAGCACTGAAAATTCATGGCCTTGATCTTCTATCTGATAGAGAGTGTTTTATTAAAGGCAGAGACACAAACACTTTGCAAAACACAGCAATGCAATGCATGGAAGTCTAACTTAACTGTCCTCTCGTTCACTTGATATTTACAGCACAAAGAAGAAAGGATAATTAATACTTATTCCATAGATTCTTCCATCTTTCAGAAGATAGCAGTAAACTGTCACAAAAACTCCTATAGCTTCTGGTAAGTATCTTAAGATACTCTTTTATTTTTTCTGTGTTAAAAATCTTTTTTTTTTTTTTTTTTTTTTTAATAATCTTTTTTTTTTTTTTTTAAAAAATTTTTTTTTTTTTTTTTTTTTTAATAATCTTCCTCAGTTGTCTCATAAGTTATCTTCCACGCTATGTTCTGCTATGAGGCATCCATCTTAGAGGCTGATGGAAGCATCACTGCCATGCATATAGATGTTTAACTAAGTAGAGAAATGTGATCAGGAAACTATAAAATAATTTGTTCTGGGCAGAATAAAACTGCAGACCCCTTAAACCAGACTAATTCAGCTGTCAGTGTGCGGGTCCTGATTTTCCTATGGAATAACACCATGTATCCCCAATCATTTGGATAAGAACGTTACTGAGTTATCATGAAGTAAGACTAGATGCCTTCACACTATGTTATCTCCTAATGATTTTATGAGTGCAAGCTTATTTCACTTTGAAGTTCTCTCTAGTGTCTAAAAAAACCCTCAGTCAAGCAGCTAGCATGCAAAAAATTTGTATGACTGTGCTAACATAACTTACTGTGCGAAAGCTTCCCCATAAAAACAAGTCCTGAGACTAGAAAACATGAAGATTTTCCATCCTCTCTACTCTTGGCAACCGCATGGGTATGAAAAGAATACATTGAAGTCTTTCATCATGACCTCCTTACTCCACTTAGAAATGGAGATTCTTTCTATCCACCTAGAGATTTTCCAGAGCAATTTTGAGTGCAGGCATACCTATACTCACGCATACACGCTCAGAGGAAATTATTACCTGTCTCTAATCTCTCCATCGTTAGTTATTGTTTAGGAGTTCAAAATACAACACTCCCAGCATATTCAGTTCTACATCTCCTGCTTCTGTCCACATTCTTCAATAATTTTTTTTCAGAAAGCAATAATAAATGTAAAGAGAAACTACAAATGAGCTATACAAAGTGCCTGTTCTGTTGATTGCTTCGATCTTTCTGGAGAAGAGCTAAAAGGACCCTCCTGATTTCTGAAGGTTATCAGATGGAAAAGAAAGGCAGATGAGCCGTCCCTCTGGAAGAACCAGCCACATTAAGGGAAAAGGTTTTACTTATTTTTATGTTTTTTTTTTTTTTTTTTTTTAGTAAATTCAATTTTCTGATGTGGCTATGTCTTTTGGTTACATACAAAATGAACAACAAAGTTTCACCACGATACAGTTCCTCAAACTACGGAAAAGATTTTTCCATATAATGCACTTTCCAGTGAAAAGTAGTTGCTGGCCAATCTTTAGCATGTGTGGAAGAGAACTCTTCCTTTCTCAAATTCAGTGACTAAGAAACTTGGCTAGCCAAGGAAAAATCACTGAGGTTTTCACCGTTTGCCTTCACTACCATAAAATTATCCTTTTATTCGGTTCTCTAGAGTTTTTTTCAGTCATTGGAAGGAAAGAAAGAATGCAAAGAATGAAAATATTTAGTTTTTTCAGATTTGTGTGGTTGCATTCACAGAGGTTCAACTTGTGTGTTGTCAGAAGTTCCATACAATGGGTGGCTAAAACTAGGAAAACAGAGATCACACCCCACAGACAACAGGCAATTCATTTAGCATTTGGAAAATATCTAGGACAAATGTCAGGCCAAGAGCATCTGGTTGTAGCTAAATCATATAACGACTTTCACAAGCACAGTCAGCTTTTGGGCACCTACTCTCTCTGGAATCAGCAGATAGACTTGGGGCATGTCCAATTTCTAGAACTGTTAGAAGCTGGCTACTAGCCTGAAAGGAAAAGCTGTGGTATGGAAACGTAGTTTTACACATAGGACAGTAAGTCCTTGTTTTTTTGCGCCTATATTCTTTTGGGCTATGAGGAAATACTGATTAGAAGTTTGTTGGTTTTTTTTTGGTGTAATGTGGCACTCCTTTGCAGCATCATTGACTGTGAAAGCAACACACAGCAAGGTGTTGTTTTTAAGATAGATATAACGCCATCAATTCCTGAAATTTAACCAGAGCATAGTGCCAATGGGTATTCTATAAATGCTGAGGACATTTATGAATGAGACACTCATTCTTCCACTTGGAATAGTCCATGATATATCCTGCTCTGAATTAACTCACTCTAAATCAAGAACTAAATCGATTTAAGAGAACACATAATCTAGGTATGTGATGGGAATTCTCTTCATCTGTATTTGGAATTCTAAACCACAGAGAAACAGTCATCTAACAGAAAATAAATATAGGTGTGTAAAACAAATCTGATGAACTATTAACTGTGAAATTACTAGGTGACTATTTTCTACATAAATATCTCAAGTACGTAACAAAAATCTCACCTCTGTCAACACTGTGTCCAGAAGGCCCACTGATCAGTTTAATGTTAATCTTTGCACAATCTATACCAGACTACTACAGGTGCATTCAACAGCGATGTATATTTGATAGAGCTTGCATCATGGAACAGTTGCTAAGCACACTCACACCTTCCCTCACAGCTTTCACAACTGTTTTTGGATCCCCTTTGGTGCTAAGCTCTCACATAGAAGTACCATGAGTAATAGTCTGTACTACCTCCAGTTGGCTAGGAGATTCTGTCCCATGCTGGTGGAATTTATTGGTCTCTATTATTCATATTTTTGTCACCTCTTGTCTAGACTAAAACAATGCAATATTCCTAGGCATAGTGCCACTAGCTCTGTAGGAAACTTAGAGCCAATACAAAATTCTGCAAGAAAATGTCTTCTCCAGCAAATTACAAAACTACTGCTTGCTCTCTACACTGCCTAGAAAATGTATTGTCTTCTTCAGGATTCTGTGTTTTCTTTTAGAAACATTTAATTGCTTCAGCCCTGTGTGAGGTCCACATGAATTTCTGTGATGAAAACCATAGTTAATATGCCTGCTTTTGTTACAAAACAGAACACTTTTCCAGAATCATCAAGCTCACCTTTTACATGGTAAATTAATATGATACTGTGGAAAAAAATTGCAGAGAAAATAAGAACAGTGCCACCACTCAAAGAAAAAAAGACATGCCTCCCCAAATGTCAATTTTAACACAGCACAGTGTACACCTTTTAAGGAGTCCCCACACCCACACAAATTGCATGCATGCTGCATATAGGGGTAGGAAGAAGAGGAATGAAGAAGCTACACATCATGAGTGTCACATATCGCTTGACACGTTAGTGGCAAGAACTCAGATATGATGATGACAATTGCAGGATAACAATGCCTGCAGGACAGAAAAGAATGGCATAACTGATCATAACTGAACAAATTTTAGGGAGAAAAGCTTACAGTGCGGCACGCATAAAATTTGTGAAGACTATGCACAATCTGCTGATTGAGTAATTAACAGACATATAGCAGTACTAGATTATGCAGAAAAAATACTTCAGCAGAAAATTAAAGTTCCAAAGTGTGGAAATTTTAGACCTCAATCTGCCACTCTAGGTATGAACTTCCCCCTTACAGTGTGTGCATAGCTGAACTTCAGAATATAAGGACTCTAGATAACTTTGGAGTAAAATTTGCCAGAACTTCTTAGAAAAAATGCAT
Source organism: Tragopan temminckii (assembly GCA_028571105.1). Taxonomy (NCBI): domain Eukaryota; kingdom Metazoa; phylum Chordata; class Aves; order Galliformes; family Phasianidae; genus Tragopan; species Tragopan temminckii. The sequence continues at coordinate 108,596,139 of JAOWBP010000001.1, read as the reverse complement.
TGCATATTAGCTTTGTTCTTGGATATGGCTGAACGGAACTGTTCTGACTGAAATTACTCCCCCAGACTTCATGCCTGAGGCAGACATCTGGCATGGGAAACTTTAACCAAATAGTTAAAAGGTTTGTAAAACTATCCATTGCTGAAAAAAGGATCTTATCATGGGAAGGGTCAAGCAACTGTAATAACAGGCACTGCTACCTAGCCACAGCAGAATAACAAACTTAAGCCAAAGAGCTCTGAACAAGTGTATTTCCATAATCTCTTTTATAGTAGAAAATGACTTGCTATCTTCGGCTTTTGTATCTTGCCCTATGTAGGAAAATTTTAAATACAATCCTTCATCTGAAAGACTGAAAGAAGAGTTTGATTTCAAGTAACAAATCACTATGCCAGAATAACATTCAGATAAGCGAAGAAAGACCCAGATTATCACTGAAGTGGATGAGAAAAGGTAGATGCATTTTATTAGGTTCTCTTGCGTATATGGCAGTGCCATATCACCCACCAAATCAAAATGTTTAGAATTTCCTAACTCATGAAGTCTTCAGTAAAGTCTCAGGAGGGAAGCTGGAAGGCATCCAGCAGTTATACGTCCCAAAACCTCAGAGGGGAATTCAGATACTCAAGTATAAACACCGAAAAGCGGCTGACAAATAATTTGCAATTAAGCACAGAGCAATGAAATGTTATTGATGCACCTCTTATAAAAGAATGAGCTGTGGTAAGCATCTTACTCTATCTAAACAAAAAGATGTCAACAACAGAAGTTAAGATACGGTTAGAAAATCAGACTGGCAAACAGCTTAAATGAAGCCTGAAAGAAGAACAATTTTTATTTCTTGATTATAGGGAACAAAAGCAGTAAAAATGATCAGTACTTATGCATAAAAAATGACAGAGAAAGTTCTATTTTCTGTAGAGAAGAAGAAATAAAGTTTAGAATACTTTGTGTAAATAAAATACCATTTTTAAAATACCTTTATGTCTGCGATTTTATACCAACTGAATTTAGAAGTAGCCTAAACACAGGAGTAAGTGAAATGAATGACAGAAAAAAAGAATCATTTTAGTTTATTTAGGTACTTAATTTATACTTTTGTTTGTAGTGAACTGCTTTTGCTAACAGCATAAATAAAAGCATACATAAACTTAGATTTCTGTTAAGTGCATTAAATTTGAGAAAAAGAAGATCTGAAAGTTGAGCCTCAAATTCAAGAGCCTGAGCTCAGCCTCCACTGATGCTATTCAACACATAAAAATACACTTTCAGCACTGTTTTAGTTGGCAGTACCATCATCATTCCTGCATTCTGAAATTAGTACAAACAAGCAAACAATCAACGGCAAAGGAAAAAAAGAATGAACATGGAGTACTGAGAGCAGAACTAGGAGTCCACAAACATACTCTTAATACTAACTGTCCTTTCTTTCTTACCTACAGTACAGAGGCAGGAAGTCTTCTCTATTTTAATTCTTGTTTCTCTAGCACTGGGATAATAAGACTACCCAAACACCTTGGTTTTTTTGAAGAAGAGTGCACGATGTCAGTACTACTTTAAACTAAGAGAAAAAAAGAACAATTGTCGTATAATCCAAAGCTTCAAAATATTATTTATCATCTTGGAATCTTATAAAGTTTTTAGATTTTTCCAGTCTATTTTGATTATTTCTCTTACTCCATATCTTTTTTTGCAAGCTGAACTTCTGTACTGGCTTTCAAGAAAAAATTTTAAAGCAGTGATTTGTAAATGTTCTGCTAAGAAATCCAATTTTTGCAATTAAGAATGCAATACTATAGCTATTGGTATTTTCTGATACACAGAATATGATTTGAAGAATTAAAATCTGTTATGTAAAAAACAGTAACAATAAAATGTTAGAGAAAAAAAGCTTGACACTAACGGCAAACAACTCAAAAAATAGGAAATCATTATTTTGATAGGGTGATGAGATGACACAGAGATGACAATCCCCATTTTCCCTTGTGACCAAAAGTGAGTTTTCAGTGTATAATGCTGACATTTGGGCACAGTCTGTCAACTGCAAGGGAGACACCTTAATGCAGACACTTGTCACACACACAGGAACACCGAAAAGAACCTGATAGAAGTAACATAAAATATGCTATTAGATCAGATTATGTTTCCTGTGAATATGAAAGCCAGTAGACTTGTTTATGTTTTGCTATGTTATTATGTTTTCTTATTCCAGCTATTCAATCTGAGACTGACCTGGCTGCATTCTTAAAGCTGGTACTTTGCATTGTACACTTCAAACACACAATCAGTTGTGTATTGGCGATACTATCCAATTTGCTTAGATTAGCCATGTGCTGAAGTGCTTTACTAGACCAGAAGCTAAAGCTCAAAGCCCACAAACTGCCTTGACAACATACTGTCGATGTTAGAGAACATTCTGAAAAGACTGTCTTTACTAGCTGAAAAAATCATCAAATTATAATAACATGAAAACAGTTATTACGGAGTCTACTGAGTGGATACATGCAATTTCTTTTGTTTTTCTTTCTGACTTAAGATTACAACAACTTTTTAGTCTACTTCAGATTTCATCAAAGTACAGCAGTTAGATATAAAACAAGATCATGAGCTCACCATTATCATCGTGGGAATACTCTATTCCAGAAACTGTGCATCTTCGGAAAACCATCTTATTTTCAGTAAGCGTCCCAGTCTTGTCTGAAAAGATAAACTGCACCTGACCTAAGTCTTCTGTGATATTTAAAGCTCGGCACTGCAGCTGAGAGTCTGTTTCTTCATCATATAAATCTTTATCTTGATGAATAAAGTACACTTGGCAGATTTTAACTATTTCGATGGAAACATACAAAGAAATTGGAATCATAACCTAGAACACACAAAAATAAAGTGAATTAGGAGAAAACAGACTGAATTAGTAAAAATCTAATTAATTTGGCAGTAGTCTAGAATGCAAAGAGGCTATGTACTTTAAATGTCTACTGTAAAGCTATCAGCACATTTGAAAACAGTCTATTTGCTGTGTCAGATTAGGAAAATGTCATGAATTGCAGAGCTGAAATCCATTATTATGTCTGGAAGAGTGATTATCAAAACTTGGACAGAAATTGAACTTTTCTGGGCTAATAAGGTGTGCCTGAAACATAACAAAGCAGAACAAAAAGACAGTGCAGTCAGAATCCTATAAATGTGAGTGTTTTGCACTTGAAGAATAGAATGAATTTATTCTGCATAAATAATATGCTGCTTCAAAATTCCCTTAGCAGCAACAAGAAAACAGGATGAGACGTGTAAAGCTTTCCATAGGAATGGTTTCTTTAGCCTTGGCATCTGCACTGCAGATTAAATGAATGAAGAAAAAAAATAATTTCTGAAGAAAGAGATATGCAAAGTTTCTCCAGAAAAGATTTCCAGCTGTTTCTTAAGGTTTGTCAAAACTCCATGAAATATCTAATTTGCATCTCAGTTTTAGCCTGCAGATGTTTGTTCACATTGACACAGAGTTGTTAAGAACCACATTTTCTGGAAGGGGTACTACACACCCTGCACATAAATAGAAAATCATAAATACGGGTGGCATTATGCACAACTTGGATACCTGAAAAACTATGATTGCTGTCAGAAATAAATACACTGAAGCTAGAACAGGAGACAAGTATTTGCCATCAGGTCCTGGAACAACAAAAACTGGTTTCTTCTTCTCACCGTATTGCCATACCCATAGGCCGTGACCTGCAGAAGAGTTGAAAGAGAGAAAAGTCTACAGTAACTCCAAGATATAAAGGTATATAACATAAACTGGTCCTCAGAGAAGAGTTACACAGAAAATTGATACTTGTTTTCAACTATTCAGTATGACTTGAAAGAGATTCACAAAATCTACTTCTTTTTCCCAGTAGGATTTAGGGCTTAGGAAAGGCATTTGTCTGGTCTTAAGGACAGCATCTACAAGTCACTTTTTGGATAAACTTTATCCAAATAAAGCAGTCTGGCTAGCGTAAAACAGTAGTTCAGGCTAAGAGTAGCAGCAGAGCCAACAGCAGGGAAGCTGAGGAACTAAGAACAGAAAAAAAATTAAGCTTTGCTTAAAACCTTTTGTTATTGATCGTGATGATAGTTAAATAAATATAAGGATATTATTATTTTGGGAAACATTCTTGTTAAAAACAGAAGGTTGCCTTTTTAAGAAGAGTGCTAGGATTTGCAGCTAGTTTCTTTTGAAAGATGGAGGAGAGACCTAAAACAGATGTCTGATGTTTGTATGATTAAAATCAAGGATGAATTTCACCACCATAAGAAGTATTCATATTATTTTAATTACACATCAGAAAACAACAAAAGAGGACAAAAGCCTATTCTAAAATTAATCTGTTGAAAACCGTTATCTGTCTAGATTTTAAATTTGCCTTTACATCCTGATACAATAAAACAGCGTTGAACTTCTGAAAAATACAAGCAATATTTAAGTAAAATATATAATAACCAAATTATTTTGTCCCTGTACTCCCAATATCCTCCTACTGATATCCGTACTTCTATTCTTGATTGTACTCCCAAACCTAGAATGACCTACATCATGACTTGTTTTATAAATTTCTTGATTCAGATTTCCTCCACTTATAACGTCTCGATAGACATTACTCAACCAAATTTCCTTCCAGCTGTGCATGGTGGTTATCACCTCCTGCACTTTGCTTTGGCCCTCTGCTGGTGGTTTCTGTCCTTGGAGCAGAAGTGACAGAGTAGACATCAGATGTGTCACCTACTGTGTGCCCACCTATTCGTATTTACGATCCCACAGCCCAATGGAGTCACAAAGCAACACAGCCTGCTGCTACTGACTGAGGCATCACCTGTCCTGTGGTGGTGGATGGGACAGCTGCAGGCAAGGACTCCCTGCAATTAAGCCTCCCTTCAATTAAGGTACCGCAGCACTTCAACAGAACCTTGAGGACAGGGCTCCCCCACACTGAGATGCTACACCAAAGTGTCATGAACTCAGCGGAAACAAATACGAGGACTGATTCACAGCTGGAAAAACTCATCTTTAAGCACTATTTGACAATACCTGGAAAAAGGCATGCTGAGATTTATTAAAATGGCATAAGACTGTTATTAAACTACACTGTGGTTGTTAGGAAACATTCTAATGTTTCTGACGCATGACTCACACACAAACACAAGAGAACACACAAACGTTAGGGATATGGAATTCATATGCAATATATTAACAATCATTTTGGATGCCAGATAATAAGAAACTCATTTCCTTCTCACAAACAAAGAAAAAAAAAGCCTGAGGAGTATTAAGCTCAGTATTTCCTTAAACACTCCAGGAAGTCCAGAGGACCTTCTAATTGGATTTACGAAGATTTAGACATTTACATATTTCTTCAGTTTCTAAATAGTACTGGGTGTGCTAATTATGTTTACTCTCTGGTCATAAATTGATCTGTTGGCTGACTAAGGCATGTTATACTCTACCACCTGTAATTTTGAGGTCACTGCCTATAAAGTGGCTTCTTTTGGACTTGTCATTTTTGGAAGTGATAGAATCTACGCATCTGGATCTCAGATATTAATGACTTATACTTGATTGAAACTAAGAATCCGTTTAGACAATCCTGTGTATTAAAACATAATCATTTCAAGGAACAAAATCTAATAATAAAGCAGCTATATGGATTTTATGTTTCAGCAGATACACGTTTTTGCTGAAGCTAAGCACGTGAATCTCAAGAGAGTCTGATAGTTAAGTTTCTATTTTTAAAGAGCACTTACCAATGGCAGAAAACAGACACATGATGAGAAGTATAAGGATACACCAAAGGACATCAGCATTCATCTGTCTTTCAAGCTTACTGCGCTTGTAACGAGGTCCATTATTATTTAACAAAGCTTTGGTCTCATGCCCTGCAAAAGCAATTGCGCCAAATGATGTAATAGGGATTTCTGTCTATATTTTAAGGAAACTATAAAAAGGGAAGTGTGTTTAGTCAGACAGAAAAGCAACTTTTACCTGCATAGATTACAATTCCTACAACTTCTTCTGTATTTCTAATAGTACATCCACGTAACAAAAGATTTTCTTTGAACAGTCCATCCTTTTTTCCACTTTTATGTACACTGCAGAAAATTTAAAAGCAGAACAAAGTACAGCATGTCAAAACATTAAGCCTGTTAAATCACACTCTGTAATACAACAAGCCAAGGAAACATCTTCAGAGTTTAAGAAGTTTTCTCGACCTGACGATGAAATATTCCCTTAGATCTTCCTCCTGGGACAATCCTCTGGCAGACTTTGAAAACTGAGAATCCCTACCCAGGAATCCCAGACATGCTGCAGTCCAGCTAAGCACTACCAATTGCTCTGGCTAGGCTGTGGGATATGCAAATGCACTGGACAAACGTTCACTAGAGATACGAAAGCCAAATCTACAGCAAGTATACAGCCAGTTGTATGCTTTGAAAATGCATTAAACTTTTTGTGCATGTACAAATTCTGCATGTGCAATCACAGTAAACCCAATCCATCTACGGAGCAGTTGTGTAGTGCATAATGCTTACACAACATTCATAAGTTTTTATTACAGAAATGTGGAGAAATTGGGAAAAGGCAGTGCTTCAGATACAGTGGCACTAAAAAAGATATACCAGGGATAGTGTATATCGGTCAGTTTAGTGAAAAAAAAAGGAAAAAACTTCTGAGAGTTCGTCAATAAGGGAGATTGCTTTCAGAAGTGTCTCGCTGTGTAAGAAAGATGAAATGGCATGCACTCTGATGACTGCATGCACCAAAGCACATGAGAAAAGTGGCACAATGCTACATTTTCACTACTTCTTATTGTCTGCTCTGTATGGACTGACTCAAATTTCAGTTGATTGAGAACTGCAGAAAACAGCCTTATGAGAATTAACTGCTGAACAATAATAACAGCTATTAAAGCATAGGGTTAGAACGCTTTATTAGGTAAGAAAGACAAACCTAATAATCATTTCAGACCTCTTCTGCATGAATAAAATGTAATTTAACGGTAGTATACTAGTGCCTCAGAGCAGATGAAAGCAATCTGAAATGTGTTCTGCCCTCGCAGAGCATCATAATCATCACACTTCCAAATTCTAAAAAATCCAACTGCAATAGGAAACTAATAAAAGCTCAGAACTCAAGAGAAATCCTGGAAAACCCCAGTATGTTATGCTTAAATTAACAGCGTTGTAATGCCAAACTTTATGGCTACCTGGTTTTGAACATTTAAAATAGCATCCCCTGAAATCTGCAATCTAGCTTAAAACTGTGGCTTCTACAAAAGAAGTGGATTTCATAAGGAGAAAACTTCTTCTTCTTAGCTCAACCTCCCCATGGGCTTCATGTATGAGAAGAGGTTTTGTTCAGCAAATATCTGTAACTCACTGTTTCACCTTTTGCCAACAGAGCTTTAAAAACTGGGGGCTGCTGTACGTCAATAGGTATAAATACTGATTACCAGCTGGAGAACTACCCACATTTTGCTGGACTTATACCACAGGGAATAATTTTGTAATGAATCCATAGTGCACAAAATACACTATTACTGGGATTCTGTCACTTGCTCTTCAAGATGGAACCGTGCTTTAGCCTTCCTTCCTCATAAATGGATGTTAGTTCCCTATTCGGTTTCCAAACCACGCTTATGAATTCTTTTAATAAATGGACTTGTTGAAGACAAATCTACTCAGGAAGTAATAGCTTTGGCTTATGATTTTACAGCCTTCATCAGTTCTTTACACTTCTTGACTGTAACAGTGGACTGTGATAGGCATATTGTAGACAGCACGATTACTTGTGTGCTTGTTCTATACAATTAGATAGTTGTTCTTGCTTAGCTTGTACCACATCTCATCCTGCTCCATAGCAATGGTGTTAGCACCTGAAGCTAACCCTGAGGTGCCAAGACCTGCCAAACACTTTCACTCACTGAACCTCCTCACCACAGCCCATCCTCACATGCACCTTGCACTGCTTTTTATATATTCATATCCACATCGACCAAATCACCTCACCAAATCTTTAAGAAACATGGATGAAATCAATGTGCTGTTGTAGAAGCAACTCTCCTGGTTTAACACGGGAACTCAAATACAATCTGAGTACAGCTCACATCAGCCTTCTGTTACGTTTTCCCTTGGAACTTAGCCAGTGCTAAATAGCAACGTGACCTACCAATCCTGTAATCAAAAGGCAGTATTTTCTTTCCTTCCCTGGTGTCTCAGATTTCTTACAAAGCAAGTAGTGGAGCTGTCATTGCTTCCCAGCACTTGAGAATCGCAAAGAAAACACTCTGCAGTCTTCAAGGTGGCCTCAGTGTCATCATTGAAAAGAACCTTCCTGACTCTCAGTGCTGATTGAAGTGTATTCCCATGGACTTTGTACCACTAGAGCTTGTCAGAGAGACACTGACATGTAAGTTAATATACTTTTTCCTTAAAAAGATTGTAATGTGACTTTAAATTATTTAGGCTTTGCAAACTCAGGTCAAGCTTTGAAACAGAAATGCAGGTCTGCACTCCTATTATTGCTATTATTTTTCCTTTCCACATTCACTTTGGAACTTTCCAAGCAAATCTTTTGATAGTGAATGGTTAGATACAGGTTTCTGTACTTTTCTTACAAAAAAGCCTTTTACCTTTCAGAGAAAAGCTGAGAAGCTGGAATGCAAACTATGACTTCCCCTTTTCCTTTGCACATATACACATAAGAAAGGTAGGAACAAGATTTTAAGGCCAATTTTGTTATTTTTGGAAGGCGGTACAGAATTTTTGAATGTTTGCCGTGCATACTGTACATACTCTGGCTAGACCCAAGCAGGCAGAGGGCATGTTAGGTTTTACTCTATTCTTTTTACTCAGAACATTTCTTACAGAGTAAATATGCTTGGGATACGCAAGGGTGCAGAAATAGCAGGACAGTACTGAAGCAAGCACTTAAGGACAGGCAGTCTCCCTGCCCATCTGCACACCTGGAGTGCGTTCAGTGCAGGTCATGCCAATGTAACTAAAGAAGTTATATGCAGTAATGCGTATGATACTATTCTGTAGACACAGGATAGGGCCAGGTCTGTCTCAATGTATTTTGCAGTATTTTTGTTGGTTTGTATTATCGTATCTTTTCTCACTATGAGCTGTCAGTGCTACACTGCTTATCTATAGTCATCACAGTTCAGAATTTTTACAATATGCACACACAAACATTTCTATTCCTCTAAAAAATTGTCAACATAGACATTAGAACTATATTTTATATTTCAAACAGGAAAAGATAGACTTCTTTAAGAACAGAAAGCTACTGTGCTCACAACATACTTATTTAAATAGCCTAGTAGCATTTCTTTTCAGTTGAGATACTTTCAACTAGGAGCTATCTGAATGTGTCTTTCAAGCAGTCACCACTGGTAAGATTTTGAATTAAGATCTGATTTTGACAAGGCAATTACATGCCTCAATTTAGATGTGCTAATTACTATTCATCTAGCTAACATGAAATATAGCCATGATTTCATTGATACTATTGAAGAAAATCAAAAACAGAAGGGAAAAAAAAAACCCCAGAGTTTATTTGTTGACAGTTGGTCTCTCTTCCCTTCAAATGTCCCATGGACCTTTAGTTGTAAATGTTTTGGAGCACAGTTGATGAGATCTGGAAATCATCTTATGCTTTCCATCAGATTCACAAATGATGTCTTGACTTTTTGCTGTGCATTTGTTAAACAGTCTTCCAGAATATTCTGTGGTGTTACTTGCTACATAACTCAGCTCTGTAACTTACATGATACTAAACTTTTTCACATGGAGTACATAAATAAATACGTAATTGAAGACAAATTTATGCGTACCTTCTATAGCATTCAACCTCTGTTCAGACCTAGTGAAAGATACCCCAGTCCATGGACTAGATGATCTTTAAAGGTGTCTTTCAACCCCAACCATTCTATGATCCTATGTTCAATATTTGGGAACTGAGATTCAAACACAAGAAGCGTGCAAGAAAAGCTGCCAAACTTTCCATTTCTGTATCTGGAAATGTCATTTCTGGAGTACAGCAGGCTCTCTATTAACGTAGACAGTTCCACACTCTCACACAGTAATGTCTAATACTAAACTTTTATCTTTACATGAACTGTAGGGCATTGTGCTGTTAAATAAAGGAACACATTTTCCCACACTACAACTTGACGCAGTTTTGAAAAAGCTAGCCTGATTCACACCAGTTGACAGTACATCCTACACAATTTGTGACATCTGAGAGTAGTAACTGAGCTGGTAAATTGCATCATTATAAAAAACTCCTTAAGCCCCAGCAATTTTCAATCCTTATACCATTTACACAACTCAATACCGCTCATCACTCGTAATCCATGCAGATGATAAATTACTGTATTCTATAAAAGAATTAGTGTCTGTTTAGCTCTTTTAATTAAAATGTAGACAAAACAAACAAAAAAACAAACAAAAAAAACATTCCTAGGATTTCATGTTGCATAAAGTTAAAGATTCGAGAAAAACACAGGAGTGCATCTCTTAAGTCACCGCTAGTGCTGGTGTGTCCACACATTACAGTCCTGGCTACATTAGAAGCAAAGCGCCGTGTACATACTAAAACATTTCTCATTTGTTTTTGAGCAGAACGAATTGGCCAGGGATGAGCACCCAGTTAACGCAGCTCTGTTTGTTTAGAATTGTTAAGTGGTTGTACGTGACTCTGCATGGTAATGTACAAGCATGCCCACTGTATGAGCCAATTGTTTTATTTGGTCTGAATGAGGAAAGGAATATTGCCATAGCTGGAGAAATATGAGTTTCATGTCCTGATTTTCCTCAATGACGCTTATATTAAAAGAAACATCAAACAGACATATCTTCATAAAAAGAGTGAAACAGATTGTGCTTGTTTGTTGGCTCTCTTGAACTGCTTTTCTATTTCCTACTACTTCCAAATTGACTTATTTTGATCCATGAGGGGAGGGAAAGGGAGAATAGTGGCTGCAACTACACTGCTTCATACACTCATTCTGGAGTGTAAACTGATTCTGGAGTGTAACCTAATCAAAGCTAATAACTACACCACCTCCCTCAGAGGAGAGGTTATTCAGTAGTGACAATGACACAGCTTATATAACACAGATCAAACCACAACAGCATGTATTTTGTTCTGTATTAGAGGAAGGGAGTGAATACCAAAGGATATTACATGAAATACTCACATGGAACCTCGAAACCTACTTAAGTCGTTGTTAGGATTCTCACATTCAATGACACTGGTGAACTTCAAGGGGTCAAATTCTGAGTCCTGAAATAAAAGAAGTATTAATTACTTATTGCAAAGACTTGCAAATTATATCCAGAATCACTTCCTTAAATAGCTTTCTCAATATCTGTAAGTCCAATTTTTTTCCAAAGGCAGTCAGATTAATGACACCGACCACAGGCACTGAAAATCAAAGGAATCTGAGGAACACCAAACTTCTGCAGGCACTCTGCAAAGTCTCTCTTACTTTTTTATGAAAGAGTATGGGTTTCTAAGGGCACTATTATTATCGCTTTATGGCAATAATAAATAAATTAATCTACTACAGTCATTAGACACATATAGCAAAATAACTACTAATTAACACTTAAAACCTTGGTTCTCTAGTCTCATTAGTCTGAAGCTGGTATTTTTGCTGACCGCAGATTTATTTTCCTGTAGGCAACACCTTGTTGTATTGAAGTTAAAACATCCTATCACAGCATAATTATTTGATTTTGTTAAATAGAAATCAAAATTCTTTCTTCTTTGACAGATTAAATAAACCACGCAGTTAAATGAGAGATGCCTGGTTCTGCTGCTGGGACATTTGTTTGTCTCCAGAAATGCAGCCTACCATTAGGAAACTGCTTTGCCCACCCTCTGAATGAAAGAATCAATTATGAATCATCATTTTATTCAACTTTCAACTGTGATAACACTGCAAATATTATGTTTTATAATGGTTTTGCTGAGCAGCTGTAGACTCCAACTACTACCTTTTAGACTGTATAGGAAGGGCTTCCTGAGAAATAGTAACCAAAAGACAAAAGTTTCAGCTCTCTTTTCAGGTTCTCTAAAACACACAGGTGTCTGAAATACGTATATATTTTTAATGTTGGTTTTATTTAGAAGAAGTAAAAGAAACTATTTTTTAAGGAAGAAATAAGACTAGATGATACGCTAGGATCACAATCAGTGGTGTTCCTTAAAAGGAGGTGAAGAATTTCACCAAATACCCTTGGAAGAAAGACCAACTTACAGTACATAGGAGACAATTTAGATCACCCAAATCTGACACTGTTGGAAACCTTTACTGTAATTTTGATAAACAAGAGATGTTAAGCGAACAGGGAAGCTGGGCTGTCACTTTGAGATAGCTACAGCACACGAGTGAAGAATCTCTTTTATTTGCAAAACTGAACTTGTAAACAAGGGGAAAAAAGCAATAAAAACAGAGGCCAGATTTGAGCAAAGAATAAAATTGCCATGCTGAGAATCAGACTTCCTAAATTATATCAAAGTTGGCAGTCAGGTACCTGAGACTTAGCAAGAAATCCAGATGATCTCCACACCAACTACTGTTGGTATTTAAGTTCATTGGATATTTCTCCTGGTCAGCCTTAAACTACTCTAGGTGACTGAGTTTGATTCTGGAAATGTTCAGTAGTATCTACTCCTACAGAGGCACCTGAACTTCCTGGAACAGAGCAGAACCCATAAAGCTGCATGTTCATCCCCTTTGAGCCTAATTCCTCAGCTACTCCCTGCAGACAGGTAAAGCTATTAGTATCCCAAGGAAAGAACTGCTGGCTGGAACAGATAATGTGAAGCTTCTAGGTCTCAGCATCTGAAATCTGTTACCACATCTCTTAACCCGTGCACTACTACCCCTTGTGTCTTTGCCGCCTTCTTTCTAAGGTGCACATCTACAGACACTGCACCGTCACCAAAGTACAGGAAAAATAATCTACAAATACTGCTCAAAGTCTTTCAGTAATAAACTCTCTCTCTAAGTATTGTAGTAAAGAAGAATCAACACAGTAGATTAAATAGCATTTGCAAATTGGAGGGAAAGAATAGACTGGAAAGAGAAGCGTGACTGCTTTTTTGTTAAAATACACACACTGATAGAAGTGTTTGTTCATTTAGCACAAATTTTCATCCAGCAGTCCTAAAACGAGAAAAGAAAGAAATCTTAACACCTTTGCTGAATGCCTCTGAGAGAATCCTGGAGACACTTTATAACAAAAAACAGTGTAATCAAATGCAAGCTTTCTCTGGCTGCTAAACTCATCACAGAGATTACATGCCTTTCTATGCCATACAGATGTATTAACATTCACTTTTACAGCTGAACTTCCGCTCTGCTATGAATTAATGTCAGCAAAGCCAATAACTTTACAAATAAGAAAAAAATCTGCTTAGAAACTAGAGATAAGGTCTTCACAAATTAAAAAAAAAAAAAAAAGAAAAAAAAAAAAAAAGAAGGAAGGGTCTTGAAGATCTCTTTCAAGATTATAGAGGACTAAACCTACCTGACCTCTACACCACTACGATGCAACATGCTCTTTCTCCTGTTTGCTGGGTTCTTTGTGTTTATGACTCAGTTTTGGAACGAAAAGTCCCAAATCGTTAAATCTAACCGTCTGTGTACTTGTGTTCTGTTACAATTAACTTGAAATACGTGATTATGATCTTTAATCAGATAGTATCTGGGAGGGAAGAAAATCCAATTAGAATAGTAGTTTACGTAAGGGAACAAAGCTGCTAAATTCTGATTTATTGCAAAGGCTGCCTGGCTTATTAATAAATCAAATAGGTGCAACTCTTCCCTGTGAAATGGAAGTGTAGATTTACACTGTATATTATAGCCAACAGCAGTGTTTTGATGTGAAAATGCTTTTGGAAAATGAAAGAACAAATATGTTACACTGCCTCTGTGTGATCGCTTTCAGTGGTTATAAAGAAGCACAAAGCTAACAAAAGATTTCACAGTGATCAAAGTTCTGTTCTTTTTTATGCCGATATCCACACTTCAGTAACCGACAAAACAAACTGTGATAATATTCTACTATATTAAAGCTGTGGGAAGCTGCAGCTAGAAGGAAGTTAAAACAAAAACACTGCTTTTCTAGTGCATGAAACATGATTTCTATTGTTTTCTAGGTAAAAGTACATGAAAAAAAAAAGAACCTCTCCACTAGTACCTTTAATTTTTCTCTCGCAGTGCATTATTGTTAAGACACAGACTACGTGATCAAAACATGGTCTAAAACAGCACTTCCCGAAATCTTTGTGCAGTGGTTATCTCCTGTGCTAGATTTTCAAGTGTTTTACTTCCCACGTACAGAACTGGTAGGTATTAAACCTGCCACAGCCTGAAGAGAATGCAAAGTTCCAAGATTAGCCAGATTGGTATCTGAACTGAGGCTTTCCAACATCTAGTTTCCCTAAAAATTTGACTTATTTGTCTCCAAGTAGACATAACAATATCAGGCCACTCACAAAAAGCAGCCGGAGGTGATTTTTTCATTTTTTAGCATACATATTATACAATACAGTACCTTTGCATGTCTCCCAGGCCTGTGCCCTGTGGGCTGTTGATTTGAACAACTGACTTTCTGGTTGAAATAAGTCGGAGAGATTCGCTGACTGCACATAACTTTGTCCCAAAGTATCACACAAAGTTTTTGGATAGCAAGGGCTAGGCCTAAATTATCACAGAATCACAGAATCATTAAGGTTGGAAAAGAGCACTAGGAGCACCTAGTCCAACCATCAGCCCACCCCCACCATGCCCACTGACCACGTCCCTCAGTGCCACATCCACACGGTTCCAGGCTGTGCCACTGCATCACCACTCTTTCTGAGAAAAAATTGCTCCTAATATCCAACCAGAACCTTCCCTAGCAAAACTTAAGGCCACTATGTTCATGTCAGTAAAATTTTTCTCTTAAACAACTTGTACTTCTTCATATTCTTGTATTCTGCTAGAATATCAATCTACATTAATACCATTATTTCTATGGGTAAGTCCCTATAGACCACAAGTAAAGCAAAATATTTTGCTTATCCTTTAAGCAGAGTTCCTACTATAGGTAGGGCTTAATTCAGGGCACAAACTGATGGTTGTTAGGACATTACAGAAAAGTATGCTTGAAAGAATACATGAAGATCATTAGAAAAACAGAAAGTCTGAAAGAAGGACCAGAAATGTTTATACTAATTTATGTGGGTGTCAACTTAGAGAAAAGAAGACAACATGAGCACCACACATTCCAAAGTCTAAGTAAAGCTAAACACATTAAATTACTTTAAAGGAAAAAAGAAACAGTTACCAGTACTCAAAAAAGTTTTTAAACCTGCATTAATGCTCAAAGGTTGCATGCAATCATATTCCCTCCATCCAATCAACTTCAAATACTCTTGAAACTGTGGAAGATCTTCAGTATGAGAGACAGATGACATTTAGGAGCCAAGAAATGCAGATTTGTCTTGCATGAAGCCAAAAAGGGAGCTGAATCCTTGTTTTCTTTTCATTTGAGGAAGTAGGACCAGCGTAAACTTCTCTGCCCACGCTATTCATGCTATCTTAGCACTTGCAGATTCATGGAAAAAAAAAGATTAATTTCGCTCTTTTCCAAATGTTAGGTATTGCTCCTGCTTTTTTGACACAACACACACAGTTCCAAGTATCATTCATCTGGGCTCCAATTTTTTTGTCTGTTTTCTTCCAGGCTGATGCTGTTCCTTACGTTGGGTTCTAATTTCACATCACCATCACGGTGTGACAGCAATATCACTCTGCAACAGGGGTCCAAGATGCACCAGCTGCACACTGACAAGAGTATGCAAGTTTTTTGAAACACTGAACACAAGAAATGTGTCTGCTTGCCTTTGCTTTGGTGAATGTAAGGAATAGCTGGATGGCTGGTAAAAACTGTCTGAAAAACTGGATAATCACAGGCCTGTGCATGGGGGATTACGAGATGAAACTGGTGGCAGGCCTCATACAATACTGTGTGGTACCCAGGAAACTGTTACTGTGACTATCATGGTACAACGCAATTCTGCTTATACAGGTAAATCATAATTAGGTTCTTAAAAGATGTGAAACAGGTTTCAATCATTTCTTTCCATATAGTTTGAGAGCTCCAGAAATACAGAAATTAATAAGTACATTATTTTGTCACTCACGAATGCACAAAACATTCACACATATCCCCACACCATGGCTGTTTATATCCTGTATTACAAAGCTTTTAGTGACTACAGATTATCCACTTCACCCAACCATTAAGAATTCTTTCATTTTGAAAATGGGAGAATAAAGTGATGGAGAAGATACTTCAGAGCAATGAAGACCACTTCTTTCTTAATTCTTCTGCCATATCATGGCATACCAAAACGAAAAAGAAAAAAAAGAGGAAAAAAAAAAAAGAGATTTAACTCAGTTAAGAAACTGATTTTCATCCAATGCTTGACTTCACATTTTGACTTTGCCAAAGTAGCCTCAGTTCATTGCCTTTCTTTCAAAAAGTGCTGACATTTTAGTAACTTGTAAGCATTTCTGAAAGGTTGAAACTTGTCAAAAGGACACAAAATGATATTTATATTAGGTACTCAGGGATATATTTATGTACCTGGGGATTCCACATAATGTACTTAATTTCCTCAGGAATCTTCTTGCTAGGTAGACACCTAGTACCCTGCCCATAAATCTTACTCTTTCAAATTTCTTAAAACTTAGGAAAATTCATTCCTACTCTGAACTCAGTAATGGAAAAGCTTGTTTTCCTTATGTAAGTAGACTTAGATTGTAAAAACCTGTTAAATACTGATTCCTTCAAAGCTGAATTTCAAATTAAAGTTCATTTAAACTGCAGATGTGAAGGGTTTTGTGACTAGGCTTTAACAATGTTCTACTGAAATCTATTAAGCCTGATAAGGAGTTCCATTTAAAACAATAAGGTAGGTCTACAATAATTGGGATGTGTCTCTGGGGGAAGCACAAATGCACAAAGGAGAGGAAAACATACGGGAAAGCTAAAGGAAAGGTGTTTTTTTAAAAATTTTTCTTAAAACAAGCCACTGTCCCTTATCTCTCTGGTGATTGTTGATTTACTACTCTGTGAAAAGCTTATATCCCAACAAGGCAAAGTGTTGAGGCGAAGAAAATGTTACAATGCCTATTTTACAGAGTGAGAAACCAATAGGTAGACAGATCCAGTAATTACAGGCTTCTGTCTCAGAAAAAGGCAATGGAATTTAGCTCTCTCCATCATGACTTTGGAGCTGTGAGATCATTCTGAATCTCTACATTGAAATGCCAGCCCTTCCAGCACTGCTGGCAACCTCGCAAAACTGTCAGAGCTCAAGAAGCAAAACATGCTGCTCTGCCAAATGAGTTAGTTCGACAATTATGGTGTTGAAACAACACATTCCCCTTCGTTAAATGTGTGCTGTACAGGAGATTTAATGGCCTGTTAGTAATAGTAATAATGCATAGTTATTAAAAGATTTTTCTTTATTAATCTGCCCTACTTTACTGCTGCAGAAACCAGAGTTTGATGTTCGGTCCTTCCTTCCAGTAGGACAGCATGTGCACATCAGGATGCCCTTGGATGACAGTGACAACTACTTTTTTTTATCATATTCTGTTTATTTGCTATAGTATGGAACTTATCCAGACTTCTCCCCACAGTACAGTTGCTGGATAAGGGCTCTGGTGTATATGTCTGGAGGAAACAAGAAGGGAGAAATGGAGTGATGGGGACAACTCAGAGGAAATATTTAACATACAATGATCTGCCACAGTCAAAGGAAAAAAGGTTTTCAGTTTAAAAGCTTTTAAGTGCAATAAGAATGCATCTCCCCAATGCATCAGTCCATCCTAGTACTGCTTTATTTAGCAGTATCCTGCATTTACACTATAAAACTAATCTGACCTTTTATTAACGTGCAATCGGAATTACATATTGATTTTACATATCCAAACCATGCAGACTGTTTATATACTAGAACACTGAAATGTTTTAACGTCTAAACTGCATTAGTCATTGGCAGAATTTATCTGTGCCACTAATTCACAAGAAAAGAAAGAAGCAGTCTGATCTATGCTATTTAGGAACTAAACAGATCCAGCTGTACATCAGAATTTAATAGCTTAGTTTTCCACACTGACAGCTACTACTATAAATTTTTTTTTCAGTAGTATTTGTTTAAATGGAACAGAGATGTTCAGTATTTAGGAACACTGGAACAGCAGACCAAGACAAATATATGCTAGGGGGCTGATCTTCCTCTTGCTGACTTAATTAAGTTTTCTCCTTTGCAGAAAATAGCAAGAGGGAACAGCACAATAGTCAGTCTGCAGTGAAAGAAATGTGTTGCTAATAAGGTATTGGAAGACCTTGTACGCACATGCAGCCCAGAAGGCCAATTGTATCCTGGGCTGCATCAAAAGAGGGGTGGACAGCAGGGAGACAGAGGTGATTGTCCCCCTTTACTTTGCTCTTGGGAGGCCCCATCTGGAGTACTGCATTCAGTTCTGGGGCCCCAAGGACAAGGATGTGGAACTGCTGGATTGGCTTCAGAGGACTATGAAGATGACTGAAGGCCTGGAGCACCCCTCCTATGGAGGCAGACTGAGAGAGTTAGACATTTAGACTGGTAAAAATAAGGCTATGGGAAGACCTCATTATGGCCTTTCAGTACTCGAAGGGAGCTTGTAAGGAGGAGGGAAATCAGCTTTTTACATTAGACAGTGACAGGACAAGGGAAAATGGATTTAAACTAAAATATGGGAGATTTAGATTAGATGTTAGGAAGAAACTGCTTACTCAGAGGGTGGTGAGGCACTGGAACAGGTTACCCAGAGAAGCTGTGGATGACCCATCCCTGGAGGCATTCGAAGCCAGGGAAAAAAGCAGCCCTAATGAAAACAGACCTTTCATTTTGAATATTACAGGGCAGCATTCATATTGGCACTGTTACAGTTTCATCAGCCTTTCCACGTGTGTCTCTAGCATGCAGTTATATACCCAAGAAACATATCTCCAGGCTGGTTGCTGGCACGCTGTCTGCACTTCGAATTTTGTCTTATAGGAACATCTTTCATCTCTTGCCTTCATCCTCTCTCTGGATGCAAACAGCACTGAGAATGCACCTTCTCCACTTCACCCTGGCTGTTTCACTACATCCCCCATGGCTCTGCTAAGGGGCAGGGTGACAGAATGGGAAGATTAACAGCCGCTCCAGGAGCAGCAAGGCTGTGGCTGACATGTATATGCATGACGGAAGCTGGGAAAACTGCAGAGCACTTCAGGCAAGAGCTTTGCTTTCTGCTTTGTGCTCATCTATTATCCATTCTACTGATCAAATTCCTTTTCGATCAACACGTTCAAGACTGCAGAACCAAAGGGAAATGCACAAGTGCACCTCTTCATAAACTCAAGGAATTCAATGGGTGATTTATTTAGATGCCAACTGGTCGTATAGTTTTTATGAAAAGAAATTCACAATGGCCTTGAAAGCTGCAAAATGGGACAGCAGAGCTGGGAAATGGTCTGAGGGGGATGAACATGAACCACATAGGTAGAGATTAAGGTTCAGTTCCCTATTCAGGGCTCCAGCCAGCCTCATGCTTCGGCACACACAGTGGTTAGGAAGGTCCTGTTTGGTCTTCTCATCACTGACTCTCATCACTGACTCCCCTCGCTCTCGTACAATCATCTTACACTGGCTGTCTTCTCTGGTTCCTTATGGAAATACTCATGATTATAAACATTCAGTAAAGACGTGGAAGTGCAACCCATGAGAAAAAATGTCAGAAGTAAGACCAACAGGGAGAAAGAACATCAATGAATAAATATATTTCTTTGTGTAATTCTTCTTCCATGACATTATAGAATCATAGAATTGTTTGAGTTTGAAGGGACTCTTAAAGGTCACCTAGTCCAACCCCCCTGCAGTGAGATGGGACACCTACAACTACATCAGGTTCTCAGAGTCTTATCCAGGCTAATCTTGAAAGTCTCCAGGGACAGGACATCCACCACCTCTCTGGGCAACCTGTGTCAATGCCTCACCACTTTTATAGTAAAAAAGTTCTTTCTTATATCCAATCTAAAGCTCCCCTCTTTTAATTTGAAACTATTTCCACTCGTCCTATTATGAGACACCTCCTTTGAAATCTTAATCAAAGATTTCTGAACCAGGTTCTTGTTGAGCAGCAGGGCCTAATGCCATTTAGTTCCTGTTGCTTAAGAGCTGACATGACCCACCTCCATGTTTTTAATAGTAGGACAAAGCCATTTTTGTCCCTTCCTGTTACACTGCAGCAGCCTGTAAATTGGATCT
This sequence comes from Tragopan temminckii, assembly GCA_028571105.1. NCBI lineage: Eukaryota > Metazoa > Chordata > Aves > Galliformes > Phasianidae > Tragopan > Tragopan temminckii. The sequence goes on along the minus strand of JAOWBP010000001.1, from coordinate 108,575,735 downwards.
CTATGACTGTGGCCATACAGGCCATGCTATACAGGTGTACAAGCATACTTAGCCATCTGGGACATGGTTTTGAACCTGCTACTTAATCAAATCAGGCCAAAAATAAGAAGCAGAGAAGCTTGAAAAAGTTAACTGGGGGCTGGCAAATGTTCATGACAACTTATACGGGCTTTCTAACTATGCTGTATGTGAAACATAAAAATCTCTTCCTTTTAGAAGGCAAAAGAATAAGTGTTCTCTTCTTTGATATAAAACAGTCCGTTACTATGTCATTAAGAAAACTGAATTAACAGCTTAGCACTGCTGTCTATAAATCAACATGCACTACTGATGCTTCTAAGTCAAAAACAAATAGAAGAACAAGCACTATAACTCTGTATGGAGAACAGTATCAACTCAAGTCATGTACCTACAAAACTGTCATACACATATACTAAGTGTCTGACCATCAGAGTTGTAACAGAGCTTGAAATTATGAACCTGAGTATAACGAATGAATGGAAATGTTTGTGAATTTCTTGAAATAACAGTTCCCATGTAAAATAACTTCCCATGTAAATAACATTTTATGCAAATGTCTACAGCTCTCTGTGGCCTTATCAGTACTAAAACGTGTATAAGACTTGGGGGGTAACAGGTGGAGAAAAGAGAAGTGGAATTGAGGTTCACATCCTAGATGCTGAGACAAATACAAGAGTTCCTCATTATGTTCCTCTTCCTTTTCTGGTAGAAAAGGAGACCCTTTCCTTACTTTGGTGCTAACAAAGGAAAGTGAGACCATACGATCACTCCTGCAGTTACACATACCTCTATACTGTGAACCCTCCTGTTCTGTAAAATAAAGCCCTTCTGTCTTTTCCTAATCATTGATACTGCCAACTGGGATTGTGCTTTCAGAGACAAATGTGGTAAGATATGCTTCCAGCTCAAAGCTCCTGACCCTAAAATCAAGAGTTCTCAGCATTACATTATAAAATCTAATTTCTGAGAACAGGTATTCCAGATATTTCCCATGCTCAGCTGAGATGCCAATGTATGGCAAAGGAATAAACAGTTCCAAAAATAAACTTGTTTAGTAAAACTGAATTAGGCTGGGGGATCGGAAAAGTCATGAGAAAGCAATAAAAATAAAGATGAGTTTAATGGGAAAACCTCTTCTTAGATTGCATTAAGTACAAATGTTTACTTCTCTCTAGTAGGAAACAGTACAGCAATTCATTTTCTCGACATACGTGAAATTCTCTACCGTTTTTAACACTTTTCTCAGAAACAGCACAATGAAGAGATGCTAGACTAGCCGTATGGAGAATGGAATCTTCCACCTCTTTTAGAGGTCAGCTGCAGCACAAGCACTGGCACAATATGTTTCCTTATACGGTTTTACCACTGTTCCACCAGTGCTGGATTGATTGCCTGAGGAATGGGAGATCCCTTGCAGCCATTCAAACTTAGTTGCATCACTTCAGCCCCTTTCACTCACATTTAAACACAAAAAGATAATCAGTCAACATCAATGGTGAAAGTCAAGTACCCAGCACCATTCAAAACTCTTTACCCAACTCAGCCCCAGTGATAAGATTAAGATACCAAAAATCTGGTCTTATTCAAATTCTTTGTCCCTTTAATTAATCTCTCTTAACAGTCAAACCTGTGGCCTAGACACCTGCACAGTGGTAACCGGAAAAAGATGGTGACCTTGCTCGAAACTGGCTGAACAGGAAGTGAGCCATCATTCTTCAGTTTCTTTTTATTTGCATCCTTTCCCCCCACCTCTCAGTCTGAGACTGCATGCCATGGTCAAATAGCCAAGTGAAAAATGGTTCTCTTAAGTCCCCTAGGATTCTTAATGAGCATAAAGGTTTGTCAAAGCACAGACTCAGATCCTGCCCAGCAATATGACATTCTGCATGCAGCTGCTCTCCATGTATTTTCTTTCTTGGAGAGAAGGTAGTTGCTTCCTCTTTAACTAGAGATATTCTGTTTCCACAAAAGTCATCTCTGAACACAGTGCTACCCAAAAAAAAGATGCAACAGTAGAGATGTAGAGCTTTTCATAGCGATTCAACCTTCATCAAAGTAATTTACTGAACATTCTGGGTGTAACCTTTAACAAGGGTCTTCAAGGGTTTTGACATGCAAGTGTTTTGCACTACACAGAAGACTCACTTTACTAAAATCCTCGGCTAAAATGTAAAAAAAAAAGCTCTTAATTTGACATACTCATAGTGCATAGGGAAAAATGTTATTTTCTTTTGCTTGTTTGGTAATTCTTTTTTAAACTCTTTTTTCCCTCAAGGAGATCTAATTTTGTCAGTGCGTGTGGGATGGAGCACTAATTTGGTGCATATCAGGAATTTTTAAGTCATTTTTCCTAGCCTTGAAAACCTTTTCAAAATAATGCAAAAAAATAGAAGGCACACACAGCATAATCCCCTGAAGATGTTAGAAATACATTCACTGTTCCTGTAGCCTGATTCTATCCTATAAAAGCACTTACCTAAGTCTAAATAAGACTGAGTATGCTGATAAGTTGTCAGCTGTTTGATTACAACAGAGTACTACTTCCACTTACTGAAGTAGCACCACTCAGTGAGTAAGGAATTGGCTGGATGGTCATATTCAAAGAGTTGTGATCAATGTCTCCATGTGCAGGTGAAGACTAGTGACATGTAGTGTCCCTCAAGGGTCTGTACTGGGACTAGTATTATTTAATATCTTTGTTAGTGACATGCACTGAAATCGAGTGCACCCTCAGCAAGTACACAAATGACACCCAGCTGTGTGGTACTGTCAACATGTTGGAGGGAAGGGATGTCATCCAGCAGGACTTAGGCCCAAGAGGTGGGCATGTGTGAACTTCATGAATTTTAACAAGGTCAAGTGCAAGATCCCACATCTGGGTCAGGATGATCCCAAGTACAAATATAGGCTGGGCGGGGAATGGATTGATAGCAGTCCTGAGTAGAAGGACTTGGGCTGTTGGTTGACATAAGTTCAGTTTCTCAACACTCAACATGTGTGCCTGCAACTGAGAAAGCCATTTGTATCCTGGGCTGTGTCAAAAGGAGTTAAACAAGCAGGCCGAGGGAAGGTTCTCAGCTGAGGGGGATTCTACCCCTCTAATCTATTCTCATGAGACCTCACCTGCAATACTATATACTCTGGGGCCCTCAGCACAAGGACAGGGAGCTGTTGGAGGGGGTCCAGAGGAAGCCACAAAGATGATCAGAGGGTTGGAGCACCTCTCCTATGGAAGCTGAGGGAGCTGCTCAGTCTGGAGAAGAGAAGGCTCTGGAGAGACCTCATTGTGGCCTGTCAGTATCAAAGGGAGCCTACAAGAAAGATGGCAGGGGCTCTTATCAGGGAGCATAGTGATAGGACAAGCTGTTATGGTTTTAAACTAAAAGAGGGTAGTTTTAGATTAGATGTTAAGAATAAATTCTTCACTATGAGTGGTGAGGCACTGAAAAAGGTTGCCCAGAGAAGCTGTGGATGCTCCACGTCTGGAAGTGTTCAAGGCCAGGTTGGAAAGAACTTTGCGCAGCCTGGACTAGTGGAATGTGTCCCTGCTCATGGCAGAGGGGTTGAAACTGGATGGTCTTTAAGATCCCTTCCAACCCAAACCATCCTATGATTCCATGATGACAGCATAAGCTTATTAGTGGGCCAAGCAGTGACAAGGGAACCTTCTGAGATATTGAGCTCATATCAGTAAGTTCAATGTTAGTCTGCCTGGGAATTGTGCTAATTTTACTTTAGCTGTTCTTGGGCTACCTTAATCAATACAGATGGCTACACAAGAAACCTTAGCTCTGTTTAGGCTAAATTAGAACTTGAAAATGACTTTCTTTTCTTTTCTCTTTCTTTCTTTCTTCCTTTCTTCCTTTCTTCCTTTCTTTCTTAAAGAAAAGCTGAAAGAAAGAGCTTGAATGCTAAAAGAATGTCCACACTGAGACACTGAGCTGCCCTGGGAGCTGTTTTCATGCAAGAAACATGAATTTCCCTTCTTAAAGTACCTCACAAATAGTGCAGCCTACAGTTATCAACACAGCCAGGCTTAGAGTGCAGTCCCTCTAAAAAGCAGTCTTACCTTTTCTTCTGAACTAGTTTCTGTTCAGGGCTCACGGGGAAAGAAAGAGATGTATAAATGTCCTAATGCTTGGAAAAGGGAGACATGGGACTACTTTTCTAAGCAGTATCTAAGATGCTTCCAACATTACACAACAACATGCTGGATGATAGTTAGAGCTGTCAATTCAACCTAACTTCCAGACTGGGATGAAAGAGCAAATGTGTTTGCAGTAAGCACAGGCTCTGAGTTTACACATATTCCAGAAGGTTCACATACTATCTTGTAAGGAAATCAGTCTGAGTTATTCTGGTGCTAGTCTGCATGCAAATGAATCCTCCAAACAGGCAGATCATATTCAAATCTGCTTTTTAGACAAAATAAATAAGCAGCCACAAAGTCATTTGCAAGGCTTATCTAAATCTGTTAAATCATGCTAGTACAAGTTTGTTTTGAATAAAGGTCTAGTCTTAGAGGAAAGAGAGAAAATAAATCCATCATCTCCCCCCACCAGCTCTCAGGGAGATACACGCACTTTCTCAAAGGGGATGGTAGCTGCTAGACTTAGCTGAATTGAAGCTTTCCACAGTAACATCTAGGACATGGCCAGTGGTTAATAAACCATAAGCAACTCCACGATCTACAGTGAGTCTTTGTACACTTTGTTGAATGGCATACTGAGTGAAAACAGTGGAGTATTTTGTTTGTTTCATACTGCAAGGCAGCAAGAAAATGTAAATGTTTTTCGTGGGTCTAGATTCATACTATCAAAATATCCTAAATCAAGTTTATGAGACCTGAAAGGGAGTTTTGAGCTTTCGCAGTCAAAGCTGTATCTGCTTATCCACTCTGTGAAGAGCGGCTGGCAAAACTTTTCACATGCATGTAAAACATTCCATGCGCAATTAGGCAGGGTGTGGTGGCAAAGCAACCCAGAAAGTCATACAGAAAACACTGATTCTTCTTTCATAATGTGTCTCCTATTAGATCCAGCACAACAGAAATTGTTGCTGTGACTAGACAGCAGCAAGAGTTGGATGGAAACTAGAAGAAAACTGTGTAATACCAAGAAACACTTTTTTTTTTCTTTTTCCCCAACAGATACTTACTGGTAACACCATTAAATCAGCCACAGGGGGATTTAGTAAAGCACCTTCCCTCCTTGCTGTGTCACATTGTACACACAACTCTGATCTGTGTTTCAGTGTAGACAGTTCACTATCCTTTCAATTTGCAAGGGTGAAAATGCAGAAATACATTTCTGACATTTCTAAACACACCCTGGCACTGCAGTTTCAGGATAGCAAGATCACAGTGTTCACAATCTTGGAGGAGAAACTGTCAAGGCTTTTGAAAAAAAATCTCTATTCTTTTTTTTCTTTTTCAACTTGCTTACTGTGCAATTTCTTTATTTGCAAGACTGACTGTCTTGAGAGTCCAAGAACAAGGTACACATTCTAACTAGAATCGTCAGAAATACAAGCCACCAAGGAGGAACGTATTGATGACTTTTCACAGCTTGCCTATCAATGGGATGTAGAACTGTGTACAGAGAGCAATCTTGTGTTAGACAGATCCCATTCGTTAACAAACACACAAAGCTAGCAAACAGTAGGTTCTTGGTGTACTAAAAATTATTCAGATGAATCAATGCAGCACAAAATAAGCAACATTTCTGGTCATTTGCACTGTAAAGGAGAACAGTTTCTTGGAATTTAGAAGTGGAGAGGTCTAATCCCAGCCCACAAATGCTGATCTTGGATCTTCCAAGCGTGTGTTTAGAGCATAAGAATGTCTGCAAAATACTGGAGACACGGATGAGAAATGCTTCTGTAACTGCTTATTGCCACTTCTAGTGTTAGGCCAAAAAGAGACCAGAACAGTACTTTTCTTCCAAACACAGGTTTGGAAGAGGGAAACTGTAAGACCTGTTACATCCTCTGCAACTACACTGTTAATCCTAAAATGAGATACAAAACAAGACTTCATACCATGCTGGCAGAATAGTGACTGTTTGAAGGGACAGTTCTGCCCAGCATAACAGCTCTGGGCTTGCTGTTCTCTCGAAAGGGCTTTTGAGAGCATGCTGTGGCTGCGGGAGCAGTGTCCAGAGGATGCCACACTTAGCAATTCCAAATTGATAGTGAAGATCTTGACTATAAATTGCACGAGTGGGCACAGGGCAGGGACAGAAGTAGGAAAGCATTAAAGTGGCTTAAAACAACTGTTCCACCTCTGCCCCTGCTCCTTTCCCATGCCCAGTAGGGCAGTGGGTATAGAAATAGCTACCCTTTATTGACCTACTTCCCTGGCGTATTCTCAGAAATAATTCATATAGGAAACACAGAAATGCCAAGCTTTGTAACACAACTTATTTTAAATGTTTGAGACACTGCTACAGAGATATCATTCAAAGACTTCTATGGGCAGCTGATATTTTAAGAAGAAGCTTCCAGAAAATCTTTATTTCTTGTCTCATGATAAGCCACATGACCAGGCACAATCATTCTGTAAAGAGGACAGTGTGGGAAAGAGAGGGTCAGGCCTACATAATCTATTTGTTTGTTTTCCTGCTTGTAGAATGAGATGGAATCAAACAGCTATGAAAATAGCTGAAAGTTATTCCACTGAGTAAAATGGTAATATAAAAATACAGAAACACTCTTGTCCAACACATGAATAGCTTGGGATGTAGGTTCTATAAAAGATTTGTGAACAAACATTGCTGAGGTTTGATAAAAAAAATGGTGAGCATTTGATGCAAGAGAATGTTGACCTTCCAAAGTATTTTATGAGATGTAACAATAAATCTGCTCCAGTTGTGGTAACTTGGATATATCCAGATAGGAAATGAATTTCACTCACAAATATAAGTGTGACCTTGGTATTCCATGCTACATGGCTGTTTAACTCCTATTCGATGAACATTTCCCAAGCAGCTCCCTCCCTCCATCCTACTGAGTGTCTCTCAGCAGGGCAACACCTTCAAGAATCAGTAAGAGCCAAACTAGTATGAGGGGAGGAAGGTAATGCTTCTGCATGAATTAACAATGTGCTCAGACATGTTTTAGCCATGACTTTAACGAGGATGGCAAGGATTCTGTTAGATGATTCACGTGATACTACTACAGTGAAGCTCTGTGATGCTGCAGCCACTGAGGACTTGGAACTTGCAGGTGTGCACTTTGCCTACAACTTAGCTGACACACAAACCAGGGCTTGGATATTTCCTGCTTTCTCAGCTATTTTAGGAGAGGGGTGTTAGTCACGTGTGGTTTTCTCACAAGCTCTCTTTCAATACTTGACTTCTTGGGGCCCAGGAGTGCTTTCATTGAAATGAATGAGCTTTCTGTCACTGACGCCAGTTTAACCCCTCACAAATTATTATGGGCCCTACCGCTACCATAGCTAGACATCTAATCATCTAGAAATTATGTCAAGAAATTATTTATCCACACATCTGGTAACACAATTCTGGGATGGGAAAGTCCCATAACCACCTTACACTACAGGGAACTAAGATACCGAAGGAGAATAGGATGGAAATGCAGAGTGTCAGGTGTTTATGAAGCTGAATAGCTCTGATGCTATTCAGTAGAGCAGGGTAAGCTGAATAAGCCATGCCACAAATACCGTGACTGAGCTGCTTGGCACATAACCTAGCTGTGACTGGTGGGCATTCTTTCCTGAGCCTTCTTCCCCAGTGGGGCCTAATTCAGTCTCTGATAAATTTTAAACTGAGGAGAAAATGATACGACCATTCACTTCTAAACAGAGGCTAAAGATTACAGGTCTTGTAGAACTGTACAGAATCCAAATTAAAAGTCTTTAGCTGCCTAGTCTGGAGATCAGCAACTTAAACCTCAGTGAGTTTGAAAAACATGAGATTGCTGGGATAGCCCTTTCCAGTTTTCCTACTAAAGCTATACTACAGAATCACCAAATCACAGATGGCTCAGGTAGAAAGAGACCTCTGGAGGCCACATAGTTCAACCCCTGCTCAAGCAGGGCCATCCAGAGCAAGGTGCCTAGGCCCATGTCCAGGCGGCTTTTGGAGATCTCAGAGGAGGAGACTCCACAACCTCTGGGCAGCCTGTGTGAGGGATCCATCATCCACACAGCACAGTGCTGTATGGTGTTCAGAGGGAACCTCCAGTGTGCCAGTTTTTGCCCACTGCCTCTTCTCCTGGCACTAGTCACCTCTGAAAACAGCCTATCTCTGTCTTCAATGCATCCTCCCTTCAGGTATTTAGACATTGATGAGATCCCCCCTGAGCATCCTCTTCTCTGAGCTAAACAATCCCTGTGCTCTAAGCCTTCCCTTGTACGATAGATGCTCCATTCCCTTAATCACTTGGACTATGTCCATGCCTGTTTGCATAGAGCCCAGAGCTGTCCCACTCCCTCAGTCTGCTGATGCTGACTCTTCCTCATGCAGCCCAGGAAGCTGTGAATCACCCCTGCTCTGAAAGAGCCCTGCTGGCTCATGTCTAACTTGAGCACTGGGTCCCCCTGGGCCTTCTTTGCAGAGCTGCTTTCCAGCTGGGCAGCCCCCAGCACAGACTAGTGTATGGGGTTGTTCCTTCCCAGGTTAAAGACTTCACCCTTTTCACTGCTGGACTCCATAAGGTTCCTGTCAGTCCACTCGTTCAGCCTTTCCAGGTCCCTCTGGACAGCAGGACGACCTTCCAGTGAATCAGCCACCCCCAGTTTTCTGAGAGTGCATTCAACCCCATTGTTCAAATCATGAATGAAGATGGGTTAATGCATGTATCTGTTTGCTGGGTAGTGACAGAAGGGTGACTCCATAGCTCAAAGGCTCAGGCCTTTGAGGTCACTACTCCCAGAAGTAGGAGAGTTTGTAAAGTTGACAAGTACCCTCAGGTATCACAGTCCTAGTGCTAAATGATGGTTGTTGCCAGGGAACCTGCAGATCCTAGTCCAGCAAAAGGGATTCCTCTGGGCAGCAGTCTGGTGATTCACTGTACTTGGATACATCAATTCTTTTCACTGTGCTTAGGAGCATCTCCTGCTGTGTGTCAGGTATTGAATCATGGAAATTCAACCATCTGCTGTGGAGGAATGGGGCAGCTGGTACCATTATTGGTCTTCCTTTGTGAGAGAGCTGGGACATGTCGTTCACTTCTAGCCGTACCTAATAATACGAAAGCATCCCTATATGCAATCTATAGTTTTTGTCCTACATCATTTGCCTGAGGTCATATTGGATGTCTGTGTTGGCAGAGAACTGCGACATATAATCTAAGTTCCTCCCTGGAGCTCTACCCACTGGGAGAAATTTCCTCTCAGTGGGAACATGATAAGACTTTCGAGAAGCAATTTAATTAGCCTCTTTGGAACAACCAGAATTTTTGAGACATTTGGCCTGTAGCTGATTAAGCTTCTTGTCATGGTGGTAGCTCACATGGGACATCTATGTTCTACATGGAATTCACTTAATATTAAACAAATGTTTATCTCACGTTTTTACATGCTATTCACAGAAGGGCCCTATCTATCATAAACAATTTCTTGGAAGGCATATTGATGTTTGTCCTATTGGCTGGATTTCCTTAACATTGATATACCTCAGTACAGCTACAGGCTTCTGTAGTTACCTTTGATGGCTAGTAATGGCAGAAGCTGCCACAGTTTGCATTCTTCAAATGAGAACAACAATTAGGAAAAATATGTAGCTGAATTTTGTAAAATAAGTAGATTTTTTTGTTTTGTTTTGTTTTGTTTTTCCCACACCCAAAATACAGGAAATCAGCGTTAGCTGTCAGGAGAGGAGGGCATACAAATAAATACGATTTCAGTAAGATTGTTAAGTAAAACTTCAGACAATTTCCTCTCATTCTGTTGATAGTAACTGATCTCCTGGATTTTGTTTTGCTTTAAAACAATGCTGTTGGGGAGAGATAAGTACAGTGAGAGAGCAGTAAAACAGATTTTCAGCACACAAACCTCTAGAATGCATGCATTCTGCTCCTTTAAATTTTTCAAGTTTTAATGCTCCAACTGCTGGAGGGATATTCTGCAACACAGAGTTTTAGGCAAAATTCATAATTGAATTCCTGACTGCAGGCGGGAGAAGTAGCTGTTTATATTTAAGTATCTTCTCACTGGGCAGTTAAAATATGTTTTCAAAAATCAAGCTACAATAAAAGCAGCAAAACCCCTCAACATTTTCCAACCGCACACAATTGCCCCAAATAATTCCTATTCAAATTCAAGGAAAAACTTACTTATACTATTATGAAGTCAACTGTTGGCATGTTCTGATGTTTTAATGACAACCATAACGCTAACTCATTAGCACTACTACAACAAGCAGATTTAGCTTTTGTGAAGTGGACTGGTGAACAGTTCCCTTACTTGAAGCAAACTGTTATCTTATATGAGAGTTAAGAACGATGACTTACCAGCTCTAAAAACCTCCTCACCACCTGTCTTTGTTTTAAGTTAGTTTCACCATCCAGATTAGCTGTCTCTATATGGCACAGCCCATCAGGATCACTTGAAGAGAGCAGCAAGATGTCAGCAGGTATGATTTCATTACAGCGAAGCTGAACAAAATCTCCAATTTTCACTTCTTTCCAGTATCTGCTTATATATTTCTTCTCATTCCTGGGGGGCAAAAAAAAAAAAAAAGAGAGATTTACAAAACATACACAAAATAGACGTAGGCTGGAGGACCCCAGATATAACCCAATTTGATCTGTAACAGGAATTAAGTGGAAGGTCCACAGCTATGCTCACATTATGCTAGGATAATGTCATGCAGGCTGTAGGAGGCAACTTCTCACCAATTCAGCCCTTGGTCAAAGTTCCCACGTCCTTTAAGAAAACCAGTCGTTCTTTAAGGCCCAGACAAAAGACACACAAATCTGTTACTGAAAGAAACTTTCAATATTTGCAGGTAAACCTAGAATTCCAAGCACATGTGCAAAAAAAAAAAAAAACCAAAAAAACAGTCTCAACTGCTCTATAGGAAAGGATGCTGTCATTTCAAAGGACACTTCTTTTTAAATATATGTAAAGCATCTCCGCAATAGCCATAGTGCCATTTGCTACACAACCCATTTCTGCTTAGTTTCCCTGAAACTTTTATTTTGGAATTTCTTTGTCACTTACCCACCTTAAACACTGATGCAGATCTTGTTCATTTACAGACATCCAAAAAAAAAACTGTTTGGTTTTATAGGCCATGCTAATTAACTATTTTTTCATTTTTAAGCTTTTTCTTGAGAGCAGGAGAAAAGGCACAGGTGATTGCTTAATTAATTCTAGTTAAAATTCAGGGTTTTAGATGCCTTGTGCTCTCTTGGCATTTGGGTAAATAGGTTTCTTCTGCTGGTTTTTTTGAAAGAAAATCAGCTCACAACAGCCACAATATTAACTTGATAAAATAGGTCCTGAAAATGGGAAGCTGTTATGCCGACACTATCCCAAGCCATCACTCACTGTGTATACACAGACACTACTGTCAGCACTGGACCCCTTTCACTGACACTGGAGCCAG
>JAOWBP010000001.1:108522071-108562332 GCA_028571105.1 Tragopan temminckii | reverse complement strand
AATGGATGTCATCCAATCTCCTGGAATATGTTGTGAAAGTACTCAGGAAACTCTGGCAGAACACAGAACTAGAAGACAGTCCTTGGCTGGATGTGCAGGCCAGAAACTAGCAGCAAACTGCTCTAGTTCTACCTGCTCTCACGTATAACAAGCAGAAGATATATTTCAATATCTATAACAAACCCAGGGGTGATGCAGCAAGAAACCAAAGCGGCAAGCCACGGTGAAAGACAGGAAGAGGTCAGAAATACTAACTCTTGTCTTTCAAGCCAGGAGAGGTAGATGAAACTCTTCCACAACAATACATTATCGGACTACTGCCATTCTGCAAAAGATACTGCTTTTACTCTCTAGTTAAATCACTGTGATGAACTATTAATTTCAGACAGCTCTGCCCAATTCCAGACAGGTAGGTAATGCCTTCCATGGGGCTCACATACTAGAAATGTCTAGCTTCCTGACCCCAGCCTAAACTTCAGCAACACATTTGCATGCAAAGTAGGATCAACTGTACAGCTGTGGTTGTAAACCCTTAGTCACTTGAACCCCCCTTCTCCTTTTTTTGCCAGTGCTTTTACTTTTCTGAGCACATCTTTACTGGTAGACATTGACTGAAAGCTAGAGATGGATGGCTAACAAGCCAGCTAGCTCAGCTGTACGGACATCCATACTGCTAGTCAGCAGCAAACATAGTCCTGGCAGCAGCCAAACTCCTTTGGAGGTTAATGCTCTTTTGCAACAACGAAGGGCAAATATTCCAGCATATCTGCTTTCAAACATGCAGGGGAAAATTTACAACTTCAATCGTGTAAACACAGAAAAAATGATTGTAAGTGCTATTTAAAAATTTGTGTTAGTCTGCTTACTGCATGTATTTGGCCAACATTCTGCTTTGAAGCAGAACTGCCTGCAGGTTTGGGCCAAATTTGAGAGTGGCTTTGGTTAACAGCAAAACAAAACAGACAAAAAACCAACAAAATATTACTCAAATTTTAAATTTATAGACAAAAAATTAATCTTTAAGATCCAAGAGCTCAAACAGTACTTCTTGTTTTCCTGTAAATCATGCTGTTCCCTCTTCTGGCTTTTAGCACATGCTGATAAAGATTGTGCCAATAATTTTACTCTTCTGGGCATATAAACATCAGTTCATGTCTTCAAAAAGCTAAAGACTGTAAAATATCTCTGGCTGAATATTTAAATAATTGTTTCCCTTTTTTGAATAGGTTTTAACTATACTAGTGGCAAGGCCACACTTAAAGGGAGGTAACAAAACTCTGCATGCACAAAATTTAGCAGGAGTCCTATCTGTTCTTTCTTTCTTTCTCTCTCTTTTAAAAAACGTCTGGTGAAGCTATCACAAGCAAGTCTTGTTACGAAATGTGAAGGCCATGAAGTTGTAATCTGTTATTCTGGTACAAGGCCTATATACTAGAAATTTTATAGCTTAAATTGACAATATGAAACTACAAGGGAATCTCTTCTTGCTTCCTATATTTCTCCAATGACAAAAATTACAGTTAATGAGTGTGAATTGCTGATGTAAATTTGCTCTAAGTGAATGATTAGGGAACTTTTAACACTGGTTTTTAATCCCAACCTAGGCTCCTCTACCAATTTCAGCAACGCTTGTCAAAGACATTTAGCAAAAGGCAGGGGATATCTTCTTGTCTTGCTTGGGGTGCTGTGCTCCATCTGGCTTACCCAACATACTATTCCCCACTCAGGGTGAGACTGCAGTCTAGAAGCTTCTAAACCTCTCAAAGCATCGAAATGAAATGTTTCTCAGTCCAAGCCCATCCGTTGACCTGCTTTTGAAGTAACTATTGTCCCTACTTCAAAAGAAATCAGCATCCTTTGCCTTCCCTGCCAGCTAATGTTGACCATTGAACCAGAAGGCTTTAAGAGAAACACAGCAATAAATCTATTCTGTAGAAGAGGAAAAGCCCTCCACAAGAGACAGGTCAAAGAGCTGTGTACAAGGCATTCTTCAGAGTTGTTGATGTTAGCCAAGTCCTCCCCTTCCATCTCTGGAGGCTGAAAGAGAGTGGGGATGAACTAAAGAAAGCATCATGTACATCTCTGACCCCAGTGAGTTAAAACACGTTCAAGTCAGTTGGCTACAATGCCAGGACAAGGCTTCCAGTTAGGAACAAGCTAATTCCAGTATTAGAAACCAAGCTAGGAAACCTCATACTGTAATGCAAGCACAGGAGTTCTAGAGCAGGCAAAACTATCTTTAGGAAGACTCTAGTATTCAGCTGTTTGTAAACAGTTCTTCCACATGCTCACAGAATTTTCCCCCATTGCCTGCGCTGGAGCCCTAATTTTCACCTCTCTACCTCTCTGCCTGATTCTACTGTAGATGTGGAGAGTCCATAGTACTCCATTAACACTACAGTGGTAAACTGAGATTTTGTATAATTCTGCAAAGGCTACAGAAGCAGAATTGGTGGACAACACTGAAATACATTTAAGAAAACTGTTGTTATAACCAGAGACCAAAGCATATATTAAACAAGGCCTGAACATGCTAAATGCCTATGGAAACATGTTGAGAATCATTTGAGTACAATTACAATGTTGTGGCAGAATGAAGGAAAAACATGTAACGTAAGTTAATGCTAAGGCAGGTTACATAATGCCCAGAATATGCCTTCATTCCGCCACAAACGATAACATCTGTTTCTCTGAAAATAAATCATGAAGAGGCTCCAAATCTGATATTAATCAGACAAAACAGATTAACAGAGTGTTCTTGAGAAATGCTGAAAAGAACAAAATCTCTCCATGACTGATGTTTCTAAACAGATCTTTTAATATTCACATTACTGTAAGAGCACTGAAAAGTTTTCTTGTTTTCATGGAGTTCAAATATCATTTTTTTGCACTATCAAGCAGCTAGAAGCAAATGTGTACGTATAGCAATGTAATGAGGCATAAAGGTGCCTTTAAATAAATTCACACTTTCTGAAAAATGCTGTTTTTTGTTCCAAGTCAAATTATGGAAACCTCAGTGTTTCAGGTTTAGAATGTGGAAGTAATCACTGAATTACTCTTGGCAGAGTTATCTCCATTATACCTCATGTTAAAAGAAACCCTACTATTGTTAACCATAATGAAACATTTGCTACCCGGAAAAAATGATTTTTCAGCCAAGAACCTTGTTGTTGCGATAACAACACAAAGTATAAAGGCAGACAATGTAATGAAACTTCACACAAACTGAAGAAATAAGAAAACGCCTTCTACAATTGATCTGAAAAAATCTCAGGACTATTTTGGAGAAATACCTAGTATTTTTTTTTTCTTCAAAGTGGCACGATTTCCAACACTCCTATTTTTCCTGCCAAAATGCTAGTAACTTTGTATCATTCTTCCAATTACCAGACATACTGGGAGAGCAGACTGTCAACTTCTTACATGTACCAGGATGGGTAGGCAGTGGTTAATACTGAGACTTCCTACACTGATATCCTACAAGGAGGTGGAAGAAATGGCAGATCTGCCTAGACTTATCCAGTTTGCATCCAGTTCTACATTTATTAACACCCATGAGCCAGTATCCTCTATACCAAAGCCACAAAACATTGGATAGTTTGATACATGAGGACTTCTTTTTGGAGCAAAGCAGCAAAACAAGTGCTGGTCTGTTTTTTTCTTAGGATGTCTTCTTCCTGGCCACTACCAAACACAACCATTGCACTTGTTGGCATCACTTACTGATATCTAGAGCAAAAAAAAAATGATGCAAAAGGCACTGCGACCTCAGCAGTAGGCCCATAGCCAGGTAAGGTTTTCATCTTGAATTTTAGGACCATCACAGATGGTCACAGCTCCAAGTAACTGCAAAAAGATTCAACACAGCCTGTTGCTGTGCAAACATGGAAAGAGAAACAATACTTTGCCTGAGCCATTCAAATTACTATCTCACGATGCCCACTTCTGTCTGCATCTGCTTCCGAAACAATTAAAGCACAAGCTCTTCCAAAGGAGATCTTAGGTGCTGAGTTTTTACAATTAACTGATAGCTAATAGCATAGAGATGCTTAGGAAAACTACCTGAGTGCCTAAAACTAGGTGCATAAATTTGGTGGACTAAAAACTTCATCTTGGTATTTTCCCAGTGTTATCAGTTTGCAATTCTGTGTGA
The DNA here is from genome assembly GCA_028571105.1 of Tragopan temminckii. NCBI lineage: Eukaryota > Metazoa > Chordata > Aves > Galliformes > Phasianidae > Tragopan > Tragopan temminckii. The sequence goes on along the minus strand of JAOWBP010000001.1, from coordinate 108,558,179 downwards.
GTTTGACATACTGGTTTAACAGTGTATTTTCAAAGGTAAATATAGTATGGCTGTGCAGGTGATGAGGGAAATCCCATTCTTTAACAGATTCAGACACTTCCATGAAATTTATTTCCTTCTCATTCTTCTAGTTCCACACCCCTGCCTGACCTGATCTCAGGACTACATGACCCAACTCACAGAAATGCATTCACATGCATCTACATACACTCAGAAGGTCATTATTTGAGAACTCAAAAAGAAACGTGCTTCCTAAATGCAACAGTTTTAGCTAAACTGTTCGCATAAAGAATTTTTAATCAGGAAAGGCACTTCCTGCTAATTACATACACAGACCTGATGGAGTTGTTGACTGACACTCAGTTATGGAGACTATTTTTCTCCTTATAACTATGCCATACAAACACATCTCCTTTAAAGCTCACATTATCTGATCACTGCGCAAAAGCACACTCTAGAAGTCAATGGAGTTCAACCACTACTTAAGTTAACAAAAAGAATTGTTAAAAAGAATATTAATAATTTGTCACATTTATATTTAACAAGCAAAACTAACATCTCAAACTGAAGTCTTTGTTCTTCATTTCCAGTTCCTCCTAAAATTATTAAGTTTTACTTTTTCCTTCCATCTGTCTATGGCATTCATCTGGATGTTCTCACCTGTTCTCATTTAGACAATCTACATTTCAGGTTGAGGACAGGAAACATATTTACCTATCTGAATACCATTTGAGATCTCAGCAGGTCTCAAGGTGTCTCTTCGGCTGCAATTCTAGAAATTAGATTTAATCCATACATAAGGTGTTGTTACTTGCAGTGTCACATACAAGTTAACTCTTTAAAGAACTGGTAATAACAAGTAGAAAAAAACATGTTGACTTTATTATTGGTAGAATCTTATAGAAGAAAATAAAGTTGGATGCTGTATTTTTGCAGAATGTTTTAACATTTCTTTCTACTCTGAAACTGAGATGTGAAACTAAATAAAACATTTGGGTTTGCAAGGATATTTGAACCATGTTTCACTGTACTCATGTCTAAGTTCATAAGAACTTTATTTAACTCTAGAGTTACCAAAGAATTACTTTCCTCTTTGTCAGAGATGCATTGAAGGGAGTTTGCAAAAACTTTGAAATCTTTAACTCAGCATGCCTCTGTTTACCTAGACTGGTCCAAAGGAGAATTAAAGTGCTTTCCTGAATAAAGCCATGGTCCAGCTCCATGTCTAATCAGTCTGATGCCTAAAGAAAACTCCCAGGTGGGTACAGTAAAGTGGACAGTTTTACCCAACAGTCATAGATGCTTACTGGGTAGCAAGCAAAGCAAACTAGATATATCTCTATGTTTCAGTGACAGTGATAGAAGAAAGGTAGCAGTGCAGATAGTGACTTTATCTTGAACGTCTAATTGTGAATAAAAGAGGCCCTAAAATACTCAAATGTTTGTCAAAATGTGTATCACTGCAGCATCCTGTAAACTCTTCTTGATGAGTGCCACATTCCATTAGAGCCCTGTCACTGGTATGACAATTGCCTGCCCTATGGCCATAACGCAGATTCCCAGTGGGGTGAGATAACATTTCACTTCCGAGCCACTGCTCACACCCCATCACACTATGTTTTCCTAGCCAGCTACTGCACAGCAGAAAGGAGGTGAGTAATTCTGAAACAAATGTGTTCTCGATAGTTTTTTCCTGATCTGGAGACGGAAGAGAGTCAGCTAAGGCCCTGAAATATGAACGTAAAGATCTTTTTATTCAAAGCCTTTTTTAGTACTTACTATTATTAACTCTTCTTTGTTGATATTTCTCCATGCAGTTTCTTAAACACAAGAGCAATGAGACTTCCCAGAAGAGACGTCACTACTCCAGTAACTAAGCCAGATGCTGAAGAGCTGGAAATTGCTGCCTTGCTCTCACTAGTGCTTATACTGGTAGCCAAAGTGAAAGAACTGTCTGACATTTTTAACTTACACCTACAACATTGCTTTGCCAGAAGTAATAGCAGTGTACATTCCTGGGAAGCCTCTGCTTTGAAGCATAAACATCTATTTCCAGCTCTACCATGTCCTCAAGAGTGAAAGAGCATTAAAAAGCATAACAAATCAGAAGAATGCTTATTCTTTTGTGTAGCTGGCATTGGAACAGGCTTTCACTAGTCCTTCAGGCTGATCTGAAAAGCACAACTGAAGTTTTAAACTTAGTGGCTTGTCCTACATTAAGTTTCTCCATAGTGAGCTGCTCTCACAGATTATGTGGTTCTGAATCACCTTTCTGAATCACCACGAGCCCCAACAACACAAGAATACAAACACAAGGAAAAGCAAACAGCCTCAAGCTATATACTTCAGATGTTTATATTACCACATTGTTCTTGTAACAAAGTAAATGTATGAAAATCTCCAAAATTCTTGTCTAAAATAGTCAGAAGGTGTTTCCCAAGAATGCTTTCTAAATGAAGATTAGTACAGATACATCTGAACTGGGACTGAGTGGGTTTCTCAGAGTTCACGACTGAGCAAATACACTGGGTTGAATCCTGCATAAAGTTGAAACTGGGGAGTGCATAAGCCTCTGTTTGTGGTGCTCTAAGCCCTCGTGTAATTTGAATTCAGACATGTCAATCCTTTTACAAGATTGTTTTACTTCCACAGAAATTCATAGACTATAAAAGTGTTCCTCACTCCTATCAGAGAAGAACTAGAAGACGCAAATCATATGTAGCGATGTGAATCTTTGAAGGTTTGAGTCAAAACAAGTCTGTCTATGGATGCAAATTTTATATTCAAAATTCTTGGTGAAAATAAGAAATAGAGATCCATACTGAAGAAGTGAGAACCACAAAATGCAAAATTCTACTGACAGAGGAAATGCAAGATGCTCTTAGTAAGATTTGAATAGTTCAGATAAAACTTGATTGCTGTTGGTACCTACACATAAAGCATTCAGGATGAAAACTCATTCAATGTTTTCAGTGTCAACCTGACTACTCTGAGGACCCATGTCTTCACACAACCCACTGCCTCCCTGAAGTAAGGAAGTCAGCTACCATCTCATTAATATTCCAAGCTTACTGGAGACAGTCAGTGAGTATACTTGAAGTTCTAAGCTAGAATAATTTACTTTCCCAGAGATAAGAGCATTCTCTTTCTGTCCCACTGACTTACAATCAAAATGACTACGAATTACAGTCAGTACAGTGGAATTATGAGGTACAGTCAGCTAGTGCGTACCACACATCTCAACCTGTTAACACAGATATTCAAAGACCCTGTAATTACAGGGCTGCAGGAAAGCAAGTCATCTTTGCCACTTGTCTGTAACTACTGAACCATCATCAGTACAAAGAGCAATTTATAAAGAATGACATGCCATCAATATAGATTTTGATAGCTTGATTTCATTAGTTTACTAGACATAGTGTTTACACAACAAAGTGTGTCTTTCCATAATCATTATCCACAGTTTTAAAAAATCACTGAAGCAGTTATAGACTCACTACTGTCAAGAGCATGTTGGTTGCCAAGTTTGCATATATTTGTACATATTTTAACAAAAATGTGGACACACAAATATAAACTTTTCTTCACTGTTGTGCTATTATAAAGAAATAGGAAAGAAATTCCTTTTTAATTCATTTTGAAGACTTGTACTTTGCTTCTTTAAAATGTAAGCAGGCCAACTAGAAGGAATAAATAGTGTGTTTTGTTTTTTTTTTTTACTTTACTTTACTGGAAAGAGATATCTTTTCAAGTACAGTCTTCTTTGGTAATTACTAACAATCTGTTTGCAAAGATTATTCCTATATGATTTCCACTTACCATTCACTGAACTCTATAAAATAGGCTACAATCTTGGCCCTGATTCAGCAATGTACCTGAATGTATGTCTGAAGTGAGCTGGAAAAGCATCCTTTCTGGCCAAAATCCAAAAAGAATTTTTTTCTGTTGTTCGCATTGATATGTTCTATCATTGAAATTCAATACCACAGAAAAAAAATAAAATGTCAAGATCTTTACTGCAGCCAGAAAAAGAAAGGGACTGTCTGCAAACATCTCTGCTTTTGGCAATCCCAGAAGCTGAGATCAAAGCAAGCAATTACAAAGGGACTATTTATTGGAAGGGTTTGAATCACAGGGGGAGAAAAAAAATGAGTAAAAGAGCTTGTGAGATCTGAAACACCTCTGCAGGTGGCAGGCCACCCTGCTCTCTGCAGAAAAGCAACAGCCTAGCAGGAACTAAGACCAAAAAAAATCTGCTACAACCTATAAGCAGAAGCTAATTTAGAGAAATGAAGGAAAACAGTTTTAAAACCAACTTCAATCTCTCAATGTTCTATTCCAAACTAAATCCACCTAGTCTTCCAGATAAAACTTGCAGACCTAAGAAGAGAATTTTCTGCCCTGAACCTGTTTCCAGCAAGTCTATAAGAAATATAAAAAGGTTAAAAAATGTGTATCACAGCTTTATAGAGAGTACACAGATCTTCAAATTAGCTGAATTTCAACACATTCAAAGCCCAGTTCTGCAAGTTCCTGTGCAGACTTTTCTTTCACTCCCTTGCACATCGCCATTTTCATCTCCTGTAGTCAAGCTCATAACTGAGGATGATTTTTCGCTACATCTCATAAAAAAAAAACAAACAACAAACCACCAGACCTGAAACATGTGCCTTTCCTTCCTTCCCTAATGCTAAATTCTTATTAAGACAATCATTTCCATCTAGTCCCTTTCACACCCATATTGCTACAGTCACTTTCCTCCTCTGTCCTCAGTGATTAATGGCTTTGAACCCAATGGTTCCTCTTCACTTCATCCAGTTGAAAGGTAAATCCTCTCCAAAGCAACCTTCTCCTCCTTATCTAGCTTTTACAACATCTGTGTAGGTGGTGATATTTCTTGTTGGCACCCCATGAGTTGTTACATGCCTTCTTTTATGATTCTTGTAGCTATAAAACATTTCCAGACATTGAATGGATTCCACTTCATTCCATGCCTGTGAAGTTAACTAAGGGAAAGACACTCGAGTCTGTAAAATTCCTAAAACTGAAACTTAGGGTTGCAATTTCCCTTCAAATGAGACTTGATTCAACTAAGGAAAACAATCTTTTATCTGCAGGCACTAATTTTGACCAAGCTGCTGTGTAAAGGTAAACCATAAATTCTGAAAACAATTTTCTGACTCTGCAAAACAGTGAATTTTTTCTACAAACATGTCAAGAGCTGCTCATGTCAACAGGTGACAAATTTGGTCTAGAGCCCTTCCAACACAGAACACATTGCTCAGCATGCCAGCAGCTTGGGTGCTGCTTTTGGCTTGGTCGTTCTGCAGAGACAGAAGCTGTAACACCACAACCTCCAGAAACCTAATCTACTCTGCTAGTTGATTATTAGCATTAGAGAAAGAGAGTGGCATGAGAAAGATGTATAAATTCTTCAGGGTTAAACCAAATATTATAATTTTTTTAATGTAATCCAAACAAATATGTTCCCTTAGCATTTTTAAACTCATATCCATTAATGCTGCAGGAAAACAAACAGAATGTTTTATGGAGCGCAGGAAGACATCAGTAATCATTTTTTGTTTAAGATGAGGAATAAAAATTGCTACTGGCCCAAAAGCTTGTTTGAAAACTCTATGTACAAGGATTGCTTTCCTTCATCTTTTTAAACAGGACAAAGCAGAAATGGTGACATATTGTAATCTGACAGGCAATGTAAGCAGCTCCAAAGTCCTTCTCAGACTACAGAGCATGCTAAAAAAATTCAAACTGATACATTCTCAAAATAAATGAAATGCGCTGTGCTCTGCGATGGATAAAATCTGTCACATACACATTGATTTCTTACAGTTGACTATGAAATAAAAGTAATGTGAATATTTATGCTCTGGAGACTGTCAAACAAAGTACGAGAAAAGAGTGGTGTTCTCAGAGATCAGGTTTCCAAAACCTGTGCTACTGTCTGTCTGTTCTGTCTGTATTGTCTGTCCACTACTCTACTGCAGGTGGCATCCTGCTGGTCTTTTCTTTCTAACACATGGTTTATTAGCTTTAACCTGAGGCAGCACCACAGAAGACTCCTGCAGTAAACACTGCCTTGCACTGTGCAATGGGATTGTTTTATGGAAAGGTACTTGTGGAATCAAACTAAGCTAGTTACAGTGCAATTAATTTTCAATTTAGACTGAAAAATGGCTTCTAACCTTAAGTATTTGCCAGCTTGTACATTCACTGTTGATAAGTAATAAGAAATCCTCTCCTTTTTTACTACTTCAGTATCAGTAAGCAGGTCTCCTTCAGGTTGCACTTACATTCTTTTAGAATCCTGATTTTGCATGTATGTCAGGCACTGATGAAGACATACAGGAGGAAAGTGTGCTGAATGGGGACAGAGAGATGAGGTACACAAAGTATAAGCATACAAAAAGGAATGTGCGTGCAACACAGGGAAGAATGCCTGCAAAAAGCCAAAAAGAGAAAGGGGGTAATGGCCATTCAAAAATACAGAACCAGTCTTATTGGGGAAAACTTTCATTAATTTTGTGAGAGAGATAAAAAGTTCCAATTTTTGGATAAACTCAGCAGTTTGAAAATGGGGGAAAACAAAGGCAGGCTGGTAAAAAGAGGCTTCTGTCTCCGTGACTATACCTTTGCTGGTCTCCTAACTGCTAGGGTTGCAAAACAGCAGTGCTGTCCAGCTCTGTCTCCTGGCTTTGCCATACTAGTTTGGAGATCTCCGCAGTTTGCAGGCCACAACAGGCTTGGAGATGTAGGCCGGGAAATAAATTCAAGCGTTTAATATACACTGAAGGCTGGATTATCATTTAACATGCACAGAAGTACCAAATGATATTGAGATGTAGGAGACCAATATTTATTTTTTGACTCAGGATAGCTCTTCTGGATAGAAGGGCTCAATTACTGAAAGAGTGGAAGATGACAACTCCTTGTCCCGAACATTTTTGGTTTCTCCGTTTTTTTTTTTCAAATGCCCTAGAAGACTGTTTGTCACACTGGAGAAATAAAATGAATGTCCAAGACTGTCACCAAACACAACAAAATGCAGACAGACAAAATGTTGAGCTAGTTGTCTTCAGCATTAGTAATACATATATGTATGACGACAGTGAAAAACAGGCCTCAAAATTGGAAAGCTGACTTAGGAATAGAACCCCAGTCTCCCCTTGACTAAACACACCTATAAAGAAGTAGCTGCAGTTGGAGAGATGCTTGTTCCTGCTCTGATTGGTGTAAGGCACCATCTTTTTGAGAGCCTTGTGAAGCTGTTGGATGCCCAGCTGCTTCAGAAAGTGCCTTTGCAAATCCTAGCAATAATCTATCCACATTATACATTTTTCAGTATTTCATAAGATCTGAATCTCAATATTAATTCAACTGGTTTTATGGCAATATATCTAGTAGAAATGGCAATATATGAGGTGAATTTGGAATCGTATCGGTGAAAGCACTATTGAATCTTATCTTACCTGCCTTTGCAGTAACCTGAAACCATGGGAGCGCCTGAGGGGCAATGCATAAAGTCAATTCTATACTGACTGATATTAATATCAGTAATCATCACATACATCCTCCCACACATAACCACAAAAATTAGAAACTTAAAAGAAGTAGGAACAAATTTTCATAAGGCAAAGTGCAGTGCTTTTTTTTTAATCTACTTAGGGATGCTATTAATTTTCCTGTCTCCTCAAAACCAGGGTGGTATTTACTAACAGGATTTTAGAAAAATAAATAAATAAATTAGTAAGTATGAATGTAAACTGATATATGAGGGAAATGAGGTGGCTGGGAGATACGAGACATTTTAAGGAAAACAAAGTGACTATTTCAATTAAATTTGCTAACTTCTGACAGCCAAACTCATTGGTGAACAAGAGGAATACATCTAAGTGAAATAACTATTACTGGAATTAAGTTATCAAATGGAAAGATGTTTCCTGCTCTCAGGACAAAATATTTCCCACCATCTCACTTCTCCATAAATACTTAAACATTACAGTTGAAACACACTGCATGTGTTCTTTAAGGTTTCAAAGCCAACCTTAGTTTACTTGGTACAGCATTAAGAGACGTACAACCCTCGATTTCTGCACCTTTAATGACGTGTAAAACTAAAGGAACCAACTACATTTTTGCAAGTATGATACATTCTATTATATCTTCTTATCAATCACACTGCTTCCACATCAGCTCATCTGGGAAACATTACATTTGTGTTTCTGCATAGAAACTGTATACCTATATTTTTCTTGCACTGGTTTAGAATTAATTTACATTTCTTAAAACTTATAATAAATCACTAATAATGAGACTGAGGGAAAAGGCAGAATGATTCCTGCCAAAAAAAGTTTAACATCCATACGCTGGGATTTTCTGATTAGCACAGTTTATCAACAGGCTCTTCTTATTTCTTAGAAGAGTGAATTTTATCTAACTGGTTCACCCAGACCCTGCAGTCATTTTGAAGATACTTCCACTATTTTGATACTTCCACTATTTCAGTGGAAGTACTTCATATTTGAACATGTATATACTGATAAGTGCCTTTCAATGAGATATTTCTAAGATTTATAGCTAGTATGAAATAAAACATGTTTTTTCCCCTCAGAATTTGCCATGAACTGAGTACTCTGCACTCTAACAATTTTCAACACTGAACTAAGCAGAGCTCTCTGCTGACAACTCCTGCGGAAGCTCTCCAGTATCGAGCTGGACTCAGATGCTGGCTTCTTAATTTCCCCAGCAAAACACTGCATGATATTTCAAGCCACGGAAGACTAGATCAGACTTAAATCCCCATCAAATAAGATGAGTTTTATTTATTTGAGCTAGCACACACAAGACAGCTTCAGAATGAAATGTGAGTTTTACTATGGGTGTGGTAGCCGGGCAGTCCTGGACACTGACAGTTCCAGAGGCTTAGCCAAATTCCATCAATTCACCAGCTACAACTCATAAAGAAGCTAAGTGTGAAGGTCATGAAAGGCTGCTGGTTCAAGTCGACCAGTCAGCATAAGCCAAGGCGAGTTGGGTTTGGCACAGGTCAGTGGCACCATCCTTTGAAATCCAGAGAAAACGAACAGGGGACAAGTATGAAGCATTAAGAGAACAACCAAAATTTCCAGATCATAAGGCAATGAAATAAAGTATTTTAAAATGACATAATCTCACTTTTAAGAAATATGAAGAAATTGGTGGTTGGTTTTCATATTCTCGAAAGTCTCCCTATCTCAAAATAGTTGGTAAATTTTAATAACATTGCCATCATCCTGCTTTCAAATGGGAACTCATCTAAAGGACTCAGGATGGGCAGGATGTCAGTATTTCACCAGAAGACAGAGTATCATCTATTAAGTATCACTAATAATTCTAGGTCTAAGTGTGACAGGCATAATATAGACCAGGAATTAGAGGAAGGTGTTTCTTTGACATTAATCAATGGCCTTGAGCAAACCTAAGAGATTAGTCAAATCTAAAGTCCAGTCTACAGTTCAGTGATAGTGCCTAATGCTTTTATACTTTTCTAAAATAGCTTAGTGGAAAAATGAGAAAAGACATAGCTTTCTGGGGACCATCGCTATTTTAACTGCCTATGTGCCTTATTCAACTCCACGCCCAAAGTAAATCACTATTTAACATCACTGTGTATGTCTCTGTAGGGAGGAGTGACTGTGAATAAAACTACTAATCTTACCATGTTATTATTGAACAGTATTTAGCCAAATTCATATTAAAAAATATTCTATTGTGGTTTATGAGCAACTCTGAAGTTTATGGAAAGATGTGGACTGTTACAGTGGTTTCTTAACTGAAACAACAGAATGACAAAGTGTGAGCCTGGATTTTGTTCCCAAGTGTAACAGGGCACTACTATATGGTTACACTCAGAGATCTCAACTTTTTTTTTCCTACAAGTTTAAAGAAGAATTGGATAATACTAGTTTCAAAAGTTGCATTTGTATTTTTAGGGTGAGGAATATCTTAAGTACCAGAATGAATAACAACTGCAAAGAATCACATGCCTCAAAGAGTTATGTGTCAAAATTCCCTCTGATCACAACTGCAGATTTTTGGCTGGCCTGTCTGACAATAAACAGTTACAGAAAAACACCTGCAAGGACATAATTTTAAATGTTTCCAAAACCTTGTAGGCATGAGGAAAAGACAGTATGACTATAAGTGCAGTCATCAATATAGTACTTCATGAAAGCTTTCTGAAAAAGTTACTTGTAATGGTATCAGGTACAAAAAGCAGTGTTATATGGTTTATAAATTACTTGAAGGGCTGTTGACATGGGTTAATAATAAAATGACAGTGTAAGAAGTACATAGAGGTAGTCACAGAGGAGTGCTTGATTAACTTCAGTTTCAGCCACCATCACAGCTGTGCAGCTGGACGCACCATGGCAAAACAGACATACCAAACACCTATAGAACAGTACTACTGAGGTAAGTTATTTCCTGTTTGCTTTATCACGCAGGCATAGTTATGTTAAATAAAATGGATGGTTTTATTAGCAGTAGCCTATATTCAGAGAGCTATTTATCCAGCTCCTTATTTCAGAGAAAAATTCCATCTTTGGTGCTTGTGGAAAAGACATGAGATACTCAGGTTAAGTGCAACAGTTCTCATCTCTGTAAGCAGCACTGAGGAAACCTTCTGAAAACTCACTGGAAATTATGTGTAACAAAAAGAAATGAAGATTGCTACTAAGCACAACACATGGGTTTGTAGAGTATGGATGCAAGAAGGCTGAGATATCCTCTGGTCAATTCGTAAGTCTAAACGACATAGAGATTAGGACCTGCGAACACACTGAAGCACGTGCCTTACTCAGCCTAGTAGAGAGTCTGGATACTTTCATGAAATGCAACAGTTGAAGGTCAGCACAACTTGTAGCTAAACACAGATGATACCATCATCTAGTAGGAACATCTACTCCTCTTACCTCTCTGCAGTTTGAATTATTGCCAGGGACCTCAGCAGTCTGGGATGAGAATTTGGGCAGAGTTCAGAGAACAAAAAAAAAAAAAAAGGACTTTCTGAGGAAATATAAAAATAACTAGGTTGCACAGCGCATTCCGTAAGAGATGTAATAAATTCACAAATACTGTGAGCTGTTATGTGAAAGAAGGAAAGCATATTTAGTACAGTACAAAGAGACACAGGCAGAAATAGCAGAATGAAAGCCTATGAAGTGTTTTACACTTGTGCAGCAACTACACTAACACAGACTATGGGACTACTGGAAATTCAAGCAGCAGAACATTCATTCATGCTAACAGAAACTTGTACCTGTATTTTATTCACACTCAAGGAAGGGAATGGCTTGAGAGCCTGGTGATTCATCCCAAGCAGTAGCCCAGCAGAGGCCTTACTTCACGATCTTCGTGCATTGCTCTAGGAATATATTGCAGCAACTTCTTTTCTGAGCACTGCTGGGCCAAGGGCAATGGCTACCATCCCTAACTCACCACAGACTGCACACCAATGCTTTCCTGTAATAGGTGACTGATTGCTGGCACAACGGCTGGTGTGATAGCTTCTTAGGTCGGGTCAGTTAAAACAAAAAATAATCTGAAGCTTGTCTGTACTGCTTTGACTGAACTGAGCTAGGAAGTGAGCTAGCAGTTACGCTGAGCTGTTGAGGGGGTGGAAGATGGTCCTGGAGGTACCCACATCTGCAGTGCTTAGCTGCAGCGAGAACAGGATGTGTAACCACATTGCGTGCTGTCCCCTGCTCTATTTCAGAGAGGATGCTTCTACAGGAGTGAAGTAGCTCTTTGCCCAAACCTCTTCAAGTCCTTTCAGCAAAGTAAGCAACACAGTTGACAATAATTGTGGTGGTCTGTCCACTGCACACTAAATTAGGACCATGAACTATCTGACATTTGAACTGCTATCAGCAAATACAAAACATTCCTTACTGCTACTACTCTGGACAGGATCCAAAGAAAAAAAATTATCCTCAAATAAGACAAAGTAAGAAACTCTAGAAACTCTAGACTAGACTCTGTAAACTCTATGTTTCTAATCTCCTGCCTCATCCAATGTCTTACTTTAATCAAGGATGAAATGGGGAAAACAAAAACAACCTCTGACCCCTCCACTTTCTAAGACACGTTCTTCTGGGAGCATACTTGGCAAGCAGCTTTAAAACAAGGTGCTGAACGGAACCGCTGTGTGAAGAAGTCTATTATTCTGTGAAACTGCTGGTACAAACCCAAACCTGACTGGGGTGCTGTCTCTGAGAGCTCTGACCTTTCAGTGATCCAGTTTTGTTCCTAATGTGCTGCAATACCTTCACAATGACCTGCTAGGAGGAAAAATGAGTTTAATGAATAGTTCCATTTTAGGAGACTGCCCCTGCCAGTATATTCTGGGTTATGTGGTTCATTTCTTAAACTATAATATTCCCTAGGAAAAAGAAGGACAATTCTTGGCTGCAGGGTGGATACAGAAAGGTGGTTTTCCTAAATAATAAATTAGGTCAGTCTTTAAATAAGTCATCTCCATCTCCCTGGATAAATATTTACTCTTTGCAAACTAATATTAGGTTTATATGTCTTCCATAAGGAATTCTGGACTTAGCCATAAAAGAAATCTGCTAGATAGCTTCAAGGGATAAGAAAAAAAGGAAAAAAACTGAAAGAACAGAAAAAACACCCAACCCTCAAGCTTCCAAATTTTAATAGAACCACCTATTGTTAACAGTCAGGTACAGAATACATTTATTCAACGATATTTCCCCCACAGAAACAACCACTGGAACAAACTGCAAACAAAGACAATTATATACTAATGGAACTTATTACTGGAAACAAGGACTTTGCATTTTCAAAAACAACTGATAATTTACAAGAAATTTTTTAGGAACTTAAAGAGGATTTCTTCTTCAAGAGCCAAGCTCTGAACAAGGCAGTCAAGTCAAGAGCAGTGAGAGCATTTTCAGAAATTTGATGTTTCCTTGTTTTAAAATAATTTTTGTTTCAATCTGTTACTTCCTAATGATGTTAGAATTTAAGAGTGTTTTAATTTAGAATGAAGAACACCGTCAGTGTTTTCGGTGACTAAGTTTTGGAAAAAAATATCGTTTTGTGTCCATCAAGAATCTCTTGCTTTACAAATGATCTCAAGGTAAATTAAAGAAAAATTCATTTCTGTCTTCCTCTGCCTGGTTTTCTGGGCCTTTGACAAAGCCCAGAGAATGGCTCAATTACTTCCTTGGGAGCAAACACAAGGGGAAAGAATGGCAATTTAACCACGAGTGAAGAACCTTGACAAGAGCAAGCAGGTATAAAACTGGCCATGAAGAACTAAGACTGGAAAGAATGCGACATCTCAGGATCTGAGAAAGCTAAACTAGAGCATCCTTCTCACAGCAACAGACTAGACCGATAATGTAGGTACTTTTGGGCAGGGTCTGATGTTCTCAGGAATGAGGCTATTTGGCAGGCAGTAGGGACAGGGCATCAGACGCCAGCTTCACGTCAGCCATGAAATAATATAAATAGTTGTTGAACACAAAGACTCTGACACTCCATTACACTCTGCATGGCCCCGTGCTTCCACTAACAGGCAAGTTTCCATTCCCAGTGAGCTCAGTGAGGAACTGACACCTTGGTCATTTGGGTGCCTAAGCACGTGTCCTCATTTTGAATATGCAGAGTACTGGCAATCTGAAAGTACAGTCGTATGCATTTAAGAGTGGACGTAGGAGCTCAGCCCTGAGCACTGCTATAATTCACAGCTCCTTCATCTAATGAAGAAAAGCTAACAATTTGAGGAATGGGAAGTTGTTATTTCACCTTTGAGTTTCAGGACAAACAAAAGAACATCCTAACCTCCATGTATTTCCTACTGTTGGCAGATGGAAGAGCACATTGACTTAGTAGCCATAAAACTTACACGAAGCAAAAGCAAAAGCAGCAGAAACATTAAGTCAGATAAAGTTTTAAGCAGAGTATATGGCAAGAATTTTGAATGTAGAGTCTCTTAGTCTGGACCAAGTACAAAGCTATACTTGTTTATCCTTTCTCCTATAAAGTGCATGTTTAGCTGAAGCAGAACAATCAGCTTGAGGAAATATTCCTAAAAATAATAATAATAAAAAAAATAATCATTTTTTCTTATTATTCAAGAAAGGGGAGAAAAATAAACATGAAATTTCAGTGTACGCCAGAGAAGTTTTTTTCAAGAACAGCTACATTTGTTATTAAGTCACTAAGTATGCTTTGCTGGCTACATCAAAGGTCTTTAATTTATCTGTGATCAACCTGGGGTACGCTTGTAAGAAAACACTGATTTATTTTTTTCTTCTCACCGGCTAAAAAGAGTAAGCAGGAAAAAAACACCCTAGACATCAAACTAATCAAATTACACATGTTTTTAGTCTCTAACAGCCCCTTAGAGGTGATTTTGCTTTTTTTTTTTAGAACAAAGCAGTCTGCTTTAAAAATTTGCCATTTTTTCCTTTCAGGAAAGTCCCATGCTTTATCCCAAATCACTGAAGTCACTGAACTTTTTTGCAGTTATTTCCGTGTGCTGCAGAAAAGATCTCTGATATAATCAGATTTCTGCCAAGCAAAAGGCTTTGAAATAACCCCTACGCTCCTCTGCTAGAATGGCAGGGAATGGGTTTGATTCTCATAATGTGCTTAACATCTCACACGTTTGACACCACTGATCTCCACTTGTATCAACAGCTGATTTGCAGGAAAACTAAAGGCAAAATATATTCCTCATTGAGTGCTGAAAAAACAGAATAGTGTGTTAAAGCAATAAAGGAATATGTAACATAGGGTCTAAAAATATAAAAAAATAATTAATTTCACTTTCTCTAGCAGCCTACATTACTTCTGATTCTTCCACTCATACCACACAGACAGAACTGATTTTGCATCCATTAAAAATAAGGGGACTTGTGCTATCAATTTGAAGTGGGAGAAAACTCTAGATTCTTTTGAAATTCTTGATAATTTGGGTTGTCAAGAATGGACTGACATTTAAATAAAGGTCTTTGCTTGGTAAGCTAAATACATAATGTAAAACTACGTAGGAGAAAATCCTAAGAGCTCTTGAGCTTAAGGTATACCCCGGAGAACAAGGATGATACTGGGTTTCTATACCAGGTGTCAATTCAATTAATTAAGAAAGAGAAGTTTGGGAAGTGACTTGATTAAAATTTGTTAACAGCTACTCAAGGTGAGGTTTTATGAGAGGTATAATGAGATGAGGAAGAAACAAAATTCTCTGCCTGGGAACTGAATCTAAACAAAGTTCAAATGGGAAATGATGTGCAAATTCTCAGTTGTAGCAGCAGGATGATGTCAAAAGGAATGTGGTGCATTTGCTTTCAAATGAAATCTGTAAGACGAAACTTTGTGCATCAAATCCTAACTTGTTGAAGAAGTCACTTAAAGAGTTTGTTCCCAGTGTCATAATGAGAACCTAATCATTAGACAAGTTATTTTCCACTAACTGTGATCTACTTTCCATGATACAACAACTTTTAATTTTTCAGTCTTTGATCAAGCCATATGTTTTTGTACCTGTAGCGCCCATCAATGCAAGCAGCACCATGCCTAGGCACAGATGTCCTGAAATTGCCTGTGAATGTCCTTCCTGTTTCTAGTGACAGAACAGAAAGAGTAGGCTGCTAATTTGCACAAAAATCTCTTTTAAAATTCATCTCCCTTGCATCTTTATTTGCCTTCTTAATTAAGACTGTAGAAGTGAAATTAGGCATTTGTAGACTGTGATTCTTAGAATTACTGGGATGCCTCCGTAATCTGAAAGGTTAGAGCAGTTTTCTTTCAAAACACCTGCCATGTTGTAACTGAAAATAGTGCTTCTCTACAGCAACTCACACCCTAAGCACTTTCCATCTGAGGAATGTCTGACTATCACTGTTATTCCTCAAAAGCTGTAATGAGGTTGAAGCAAAGTGTGAAAACAAAACTTTCACAGAGAGCTGGAACATTTACATTTTCTATTTGTTGTTTGGTGCCCTTTTTTTCCCCAAGGGAAAGAAATTAAGTACTCTTTGGAGGAAATAAGCTTTCTGTTCTATTTGGAAAAAAAAATGAGTAAGGATCCTTCTATGTGAGGCATTATTCTTCAAGAATACATGAAACGCAGCCCTTCCTACAAGTCTGCTCAGGTCGTATTTATAGAATAAACTAACGGCTTCTCTCTCTGAAAAAATACCAAAAAATGTCTTGTTCATCATCCCATGTCCTAGCAATAAACAGTGGGGTGTGAACAGAAAGTGTGATAGCAGGATGATTGAGCACATCAAGCAGAGGGCACTAAATTAGATTTTGTCCACTTCATACATTTCTACCCTTCCAAAACGGCACAAAAAGCTGTTGAGACAACAGCTCAGCTGAGATGGGTCAGAAGAGCTCAACTCACTATGTTCAAATAAGCAGAAATCTCAAAGACCTTGCAGCGTGAAGCAGACTTCAGTCTCAAACTTGAAGCACCACAAAATTTACCATTTCACCTTGCCTAACTGACAGCGAAGATTTTTGAGAAGTATCTTAATTTTTTATATGCAAGTATTTTCTAGTGAGGTACAGATCCAGCATTTCTAAACCTACTAACAATAAACTTGTTTTTACCTTTCACAGAACCTACTGGTACACCTTCCCGCATTTCTTTGTAGATGCAGGTGGAAAACTACTGGTGGGTGCATTTAAGGAGAAAATGTCTAAGGCAAATGGTCAGTCAGGGAAGGCAACACACCAGCACTGCTACGTCCTAGCATTCACGTCCATACCTTAACTGCAATAGCCCTCTAGTTCCTCCCCACAGCCCTAGTGAAGAACATGTTTTGTTCCTTGAATGAAAAACATGAAAGCTTGGATCGAGGCAAGATGTGTTACTACCACCAAAGAATCTAGAGAAAACTCATACTAAATGTAAAACTTTAGTTTCTGTATTTCTTCACAAAACAACATATTTCTACTAACTCTACCTATAAGCATTCTCTTTCAGTGTAAATGGGAAAAGCAGAATATTTGTATTGCTCAAAATGACAGTATTTACAAAATGATTGTTGAACTACAGAAGACAGCATGGAAAATGAGCAGACATTCAAAAACATGTAAAATTTTCAGATATTCACCCATTTCATGAAGGTTTTCATTTTGTAGAGATGTGATTGAAAATGGAAAAGCATTTAAAATGCCACTGTGTCTCATAGGAGAATGCTCCCTGTGGTGTCATCAAAGCTCTACCCAGCAAGATGTCTGCACTGTTCATAAATTTCAATTTTTTAATCACAAATGACCTTAAATAGCCGTTTGGTATCCCACTTCATTTAAGAACACCTAAGTATAATTCATAAAACATGCAAGATGGTTTCTCAAGCCCTTTTCTTGTTCTGGCAGTGGATCTGAGTGAACTCCATATGTATCATGCTGGCTGTAACAGTGGCAGGCATGAGCAGGCAGGAGGGCTCCATGAGCCAGGAGTTCTGCGGTAACATAAGAAGGCTCTCTTGGCCTAGAGCTCACATGGGCTGGGTTTCTGGCTTGCTGCAAAGTGTCCTAACTTCAGTCACTCTTGACAAGAAGAGCAAAATCCCTCTAATGAGAAACAAAGCGTGACAATTCTTAGAAAAACTGCAGATGCACTGACAAAACTATGGGAATTTTGACAAAATAGGTCCTGTAACAACAGAACACGGGATTTGGTGTTGATGAGAAGTTCAGTGATGCTCTCAGCATGTTACACGCACCTCCCTGGCTTGTGTAAAACAATAGAAAAGCAGTAATTAACTCATGCTCAACAGCTCCAATACCTTCTCAAACTCTGTAACATTAAAGCTAAAAGTTGTACAAAGCTTGCCTTTATGCATACCCATACACACTCTCATGGTGGGACAACATTTTAATTTCACCTGTTATCTGTTGTCCAACAGCAAGGGCTCTCATCTGCTCCTTGCTGAGGCTTCTCCACTGCAAATGGGAACGGAAAAAGAGAACTTCTAGTGTGTAACTCTTCCCAGCAGAGGATGGATGGGACAAACAGCTTGCTGGTGGTAGAACTGCACGCCCAACATCAAACAGCTCAAGCAAAGCAAAACAAACCTCGTTCTGCTCTAGATGGTTTCAGAGAAAACCAAGGAAATTCAGCAACTTAAGTGGCTGGTGTATACCAAGAGTAATTGCTACTTTGTCCTCCCCCTTTCTGGGAATCCCAGTTTACCCTCTGATCAGATGTTCATATTTAAGTCCTTTATGCTGCTGCACCGTTTAGTCCTACGGAAGGTCAGTGAACACAGAACTGGGCCTAATGTTTCCCTCACTCATCAGCACTTCCTCCAAGCAAGTCTTCCAAAAACACACACTTCTGTTTTACTATGATAATGTAAGAGATGCTAACATCTATATGTTTGCAGAGCTCATTACCTACAGTAAAAACCTGTGTGATTGTTGCCTGAGCAAGGTTTCTCATATTCTGAAATATTATAAGAATAAACCTGAGAGAGACAGTTTCATTTTTAACCTTTTTTTTTTCTTTTGCTTTGAAGCCTTTTGTAATTTGACCTTTGGAACAAATATTTCATAGGATTATTTGTTGCTAAGGAACACAATGGAGAAATTGGAATATTCTGTGTTTCTACCCATGATTTGCTACAGCACATACACTTTTGTTCTGCACTGTTCCTTTCTTTCCCAATCTTTCCACCTCCACCAGCTGGCAATGTTTATTGTGCAGTAATATTTATTCAGTAAACAGACATCTCCAAGTATTTTACTCTGTGTTTCTAGATCCCCATCTCTTCTGGGGGCACTTGACAGTGCCCATTTAAAGTATTTTTTTAATCTCAGAGTTCCCCTGAGAATCAGAGGAGAAGATGAGTAATTCTAATCCACTTGCCACAGCAGCATTGGGACTGATCAGGTCCTTACAAATGGTAGGTACAGATTTCTTTGTCTCCAGGAGTGCAGTTTTTTAATAATCTGTTTTTGACTTCATCTCAACTGACTTTGAAATCATAACTAATCAACCAAAGCTGCAATGAAAAAAAAACACAAAGCTTTTGCATATAAATTAGCTCCGTTAGAAATCCCTGATGTAAGAAAATCAAGACACTGAACTCCAATTCAGTTTTAGGGGGAACTGAATCATAGCATCATAGAATCACAGAATATCCTGAGTTGGAAGGGACTCACAAAAATCACTTAGTCCAACCCACACAGCAATACCCCAAATCCAAACCCTATGTCTGAGAGTGTTGTCCACTCTTCTTGAACTCTGGTACTCGGAGCTGTGCCCACTGCCCTGGGCATCCTTTCCATGCCCACCGCCCTGTGGTGCAGCCCCTTTCCCTAACCCCCAGCTGCCCTCCCCTGAGAGCTCCATGCCGTTCCCTCGGGCCCTGTCGCTGTCACACAGAGCAGAGCTCAGTGCTGTCCCTTCACTCAGTGAGGAACTGTAGCCACCATAAGGCCTCCCCTCACTGTCTTCTTCTCTGGGTTGAACAAACGAATAGATATCAGCTGTTCCTCATATGTCTTGCCCTCCAGATCCTAGCCCATCTTTGTAGCCCTCCTTTGGATGTTCTCTAACAATTTAATGTTCTTCATAGAAGAACACCTTAGCCAGTGCTGGAGATGAGGCTGCACAGCACAGAGCAGAGCGGGACAACCCTTCCCCTTGCCTGGTGGCAGTGCTGGGCCTGATGCACACCAGGGCACAGCTGGCTCTTTTGGCTGCCAGGGCACACTGATGGCTCACATTCAACTTGTTGTCAGCCAAAACTTCCAGATTCCTTCCTGAGGAGCTGCTCTCCAGCCTCTTGTGCCCCAGTCTGCACATGTATACACAGCTGCCCCATTAAAAGTGAAGAATCTGGCACTTCTCTTGTTAAACATCATGCAGTTGGTGATTGCCCAGCCCTCCAATTTGTCAAGCTTTCTCTGTAAAGCCTCTATCCCCAAGGGAGTCAACAGCTCCTTCAAGTTTAGCCTTGTCTGCAAAGTTATTTAGTATAACTTCAAGTCCTGTATCCAAGTAATTGATGAAAACACTGAAGAGAATGGGCCATAAAGTGAAGCCCTACAGAACCCTCACAGGACTGGTCATCAATCTGATGTAACTCCATTTACAATAACCCTTTGAGCCTGAACCATCTGCCAGTTGTTCACCCATTGCATTATGTTTTTGTCTAGCTGTATGCTGAACACTTTTTCCAGAAGGGTACTGTGAGAAACACCATTGAAAGCTTTGCTGCAATTCTAAAAGATTACATCAACTGTCTTCCCTTGGTCAACCACGTGAATAAACTTGTCATAAAAGGAGATTAAGTTCATTAAACAGGACTTTGTGAACCTGTGTTGGCTATGATCAATGACTGCATTGTCTTTCAGGTGTTTTCAGTAACTCCCAAAATAATCTTCTCCATAATTCTGCCAGGCACTGAAGTGAGACTGACATAACAAAGGCCTCTTTTAGAAGACTTAACTCAAACACCAAAACCTCTGTGAAATAAATCATACTGCCCACATTTTGTGGACTGCAACTTTGTAGATGAGAAGGATCATGTAACTCGCTCAAGATCCTGTCAAAATCCCAAGTGAAGATATGAGGACTCCTTGTGATTGTATTTAAAACTGAACGCCATCCTATTCTCCAGAATGCCTGAAGGCCTTTCAGTAACTCAAAAACGCACTAGACTAAACAGGAAAAAAAAAAAAAAAGAAAACTGGAGGGGTGGGGTGGGGGGGTGAGAGAGGAGGAAACACAGCCCAAACAGATGAGATATTTAGGATATTTAGTAGTGCTTTGGATGAACACAACAGATACTGTCAACTCATCTTCAGCTCCTGATGCCCTTAGAGCTCCACTTGTGAGAATACAACTTACTTTGGGACCGCTGTCTTTCCCTCACAGGTGATGTTCCCATCTTGCTGCAGGGAGAGATCAGATACTTGGTGAACAAAATTATAATCTGTCATAACACAGAAAACCGTCCATTGCAAAAAGAAATAAAGGGCTAGATGTAAATCAAAACCATCACAGAGCCCCAGTCTCCTCCTGGGGATAATTTCAAGGCCCGAGCTCTAAGCACTAACAGTTCGTTCTTCTGAGATCAGAAACAGATATGCCTTTTGTCTTACTTTTTAATTTATCTTAACATTGGTCTTATCAGAGAAGTCCTTCAAATAATCAAGTTTTGCCCATTTTTTACTAACTGCCTTTCCCATAACTGACTACTACTGACCAAAAAGCCGTCAGTTTGTAAATCTTGCAGAAATACTGTTTTTTCCACTGCCACTCTTTTCAGACAACATGTGAGCAGAAAAAAAAAAAAAAAAGCCACAAGAAAGCTGATGCAAAAAATAACTTGTTTTGGCAAGTTCAACTATTTTATGTGTGTATATCTGCAAGGTGTTGGTAGCAAAATGAAGTTCTACTTCAACATAAGCACTGTAGAAAAATAACCAAAACAAAACACAAAACCTCCAAACACCAGTACATGCCAAGTGGGGAAAAAACAACATTGCTAGAACCAAAATATTTACTTCCCAGCATCTAAAACTATTATGGACATTAGATAACATTTAGGAAAATGCCTTTTAAAAAGTCACTGAAGGATTATTTTAATATCTTCAAGTAGAAGGAGAAAAAGCCAGTGCTGCTGATCCATGAAGTCTGGCTCTGTTCTAACCTCCCTAGCAGGCTGTGCACAGAACTGCCTGTACCATCCTTGCAGTCTGATAACTTTGTCAACCATCAGCCATATCTCCCAGCAGAGTATACAGCTCAAATTAAGAAGTAAAGCATGTTTCTTGAAAATGTAAAAAGCAGGATCAAAAGCTGGAGCTGGCAAAAGCATAATCCCAGGTCATGGTGAAAACCATGATTTCTCAGCTATTGTTGCGTTGCCTGATTTAAGTATCACACAAATACTGTGATTAGTTTGGTCATCACTTTCTGGACTCTTCAGAAGCCTGTGAAAAAATATCTGCTTTTGTAATAACTCTCCATTAAGTGGCTGTTCACTGTGCAGTTTTTGAAGGTTTCTTGATACACAGCACAGTCATGAAGAATAGACAACTGTCTCAGTACACAAACTGCTAACTTAGTAAGTATGAAATCACATCTTCTCTTGACAAGCAAAACTGTCACCTTGGCTCTGAAAAAGGAAAATAATTACGTTTGGATTATTTCCTTGTATTTTCTAGCAGTTTCCTGAGAGACCTTTGACAGATGCCTTAATCCTGTTCTGCACCAATTTTCTCCTTGCACTTCTACCCCATCATAAAGCAAATCAACTGATGTTTACAAAATGTCCTCTGCTTCCTTACAGAGAAACAGCTAAGAGACCACTCATATATGTTTTAAATCTTATTAAACTCCCAATCATCTTTTTAATACTTTTCCAGTCTGAGAAAAAGAGACTGAATATTTTTGGAGCTATTCACAGCTGTAGATATTTTAAAATCACTATTTCTTCTTGATTAGAATTTGGATATAACTGAGGTTCACAGAGACTGCTGAAATGCAAAATAATCCTGAAACTAAACTCAAAGATATCTGAAGTGAGTCACAGACTCATAGCATCATAGAATGATGCAGGTTGAAAGTGATGTTAAAGATCACCTAGTTCCAAACCCCTACCATGGGCAGGGCTACCCCCCACCATCTCAGGCTGTTCAAGGCCCCATCCAACCTGGCTTTGAATGTCTCAAGGAATGGGGCACCCACAGCTCCTTTGGACAGCCTGTACCAGAGGCTTACCACCCTCTGAGTGAAAAATTTCTTCCTAAAATCTAACCTTAATTTAAAGGCCCTTTGTCTTTTTACGTGGTATGACAGCTCCTTCCTGCTTATAAGCTCCCTTGAAATACAGTGAGGTCTTTCTCACTGGAACCTTCTCTTCTCCAAGCCGGACTAGCCCAACTCCTCAGTCTGTTTTCATAGGAGAGCCCTCTGACCATCTTTGTGTACAATCCTCTGTACAATCCTGTACAGCCAGCTTTTACCTCACAGCACTATGGAGCTAATGAAGCATTATCTGCTTCACACAGACAAGTGAGCCTTGCTGAGCAGCTCTGAGACATCTAGAAAATGCTGCACTCTGCCCATGGACACACGCCGGCCTGTTTCAAGCACCAACACAAACCTCCTCACTGGGTGGTAAAAATGCCCTTTTGTATTCTCTACTCAGATTGCCCTGGATAAGGCTTACTACAGGGAAACACATCAAGTACAAAAGTCAGAGAAGCCGTGCAGTACATCACATAACGGACATCATATCGAACCAGGAAAGTCTCCAGCCAGCTGAGTTTCTGAGGCCCAGAGTGTTCTGTCCAGAAGTAGGCATGCCTCTTGGCTGTGAGAAGATATGTGTCACATTAGGTAGCAGAGCCTTTTTGAAGTATTTTAATTTTTACCTCTCAGTCTTCGATAGCAGTCATACTGCCTGTCTCTTTACTACTTACGTTCACTGATTTTTCTCCCTGTTCTGCTAGCAGATCCTTCCCAGTCCTACTGCTGGAAGGTTTTAATCCAAGTCTTGTTAGGAACATTAAAAACTATTTTAAAACAATTTAGTATTATTAAGTATTTATATTATTATACTGTATTATTCTAGGAAAATTATTTTTAATGACTATTTTAAAATGACGTTAATAACACAGTCATTAGCAGTTTTTATTTACCCTTGGTTTCTATTACCACTTGGCAATTTTAGTAAAATAAGCATTCAAAGAAGCTTTTCCAGTTCATTTAAGTTCTCAGTAGAAATGGATTCAGATGGCAGAAATAGGGTAAAAAGGTAATAACATGCAGTTGCAATTGTTTACATCTCCTTCACCTGAATTCCATTAAGCCTGTGCCAGCAACCTTTCCATAATGTGTATGACTGCAGTGGAAACAACCTTCTCAGCATCAAGCTGGAATTTATGAGTTGAAAAAAACAGGTTAGAAAAGAGTGAGGTATACGAGGAGACATCTCAAAGAAGTTCTGGACATCTAGATGTATATTCAGTAACTGGTAAAAGTAAGAATACTGCTCTCAAATGAACAGCAATGGGGTCTGTGTACAATCTGAATACTGCTCAACTATCTGGAGCAATGCACCACCACCAGCCTCAGCCCCTTCTGTTGACATGGTTGTAGTACTAAGCTGTCTTCCGTTGATGAAGAGTAAACAACACAGACCTCATTTTATCTTACTTACAACTTGTTGGTAGGATGCAGCACCACCATCACAGGCATTCTTTCTGTAAATGTGGATAGTGGTTAAAAAAACCCACAGAATTTAAAAAACAAAAATATTTCCCAGAAGTTGCTAGATAGGACAGCTTACAGAAATGTTAAAAGGAATAAAAGGCTGGATAAGATTCACAGAATAGCCACCACCAGTGATAAAGCATGAAGGTTGAACAACTGGGGACAAGATTGCCAAATGTAAAATGAAAAGGTTCCAACTTAGGAACAGCAGAGGAAAAACATGGATTAATACACCAAGACCAAATAAGCATCATAAAAATTCTCCAAGTCAAACCAACTGCCACTGTAAATAACCTCAGAAACTCTCCTGCATCTCTTCTGCTTCCTGCATTCCAAGGAGGATTGAATTTCAAATAACCCTGGGGAATTCTAGAGAAATCTTACACTAAAATGTTGAACTCAGGCTTTAAAAGGTAGAAAAACTGTATGTACTTAAGAAACACCATTTCTGCCTTTATTGTGATAAATTCTTCTGCAGTACTTATGTCTGAAAGAGGAATAAATGTTTTGGACTTAAGTTTTCTTATGAGTTTTATCTTCAGTGAGACTAGCTATAATCAAACTGACTCTTAGCTAGTTTTGAAATTGGACTAATAACTGACTTAATACACCTGACTAGGTGTATTAAGAAAAGAAAAAAACAGAAACAATAAAAATAAAAACAAAATCAACTACTGAACACTTGACAAATAGACAAAATTGACTGGTTGTTGACTTTTCATTCTGACTACATTTCAGCTCTAGTTTTGTAAGCTCTACGTATATCTCTTGTCAGGCTGGAGATCCTACACTGCAACAGTCTTCGGCAGATGGTCTTACAGGTATACACATGTTTTCCTGGCAGCTATTTCTAACACGAAAAGTTTATTATGTAGTGTGGTAAGACTTCAAAAATTGAGTCCACGGTGGCATTCCTAGAATTGAGAGGGTATCACGAACTGTTTAGTCCATGACAAGGTTTGTTATGGACTTTAAGTGGACTCCTGGAAAAATGGACACAACAGGTTAGACAGCAGTGCCAGCAGACTGATAGTTGGCTCAGCCTTGGTACAGATTTTCTGATGAACTTGCATTTTGAAAAGCTCTCACAGGATCTGACAGAAATAGGAACTCTCACACGCAACCCTGATCCTGTCACAAAAGCACGCTGAGAATGAATGAGAGACATACGTAAGAAAAACTTGATAGCAGATAGTACACTTAAGCCTGAATGAACAAGAAGAGACGATGTCAAAATACTGCATTCAATGGAACTGAACTTAGGACTTCCAACACAGCAAACAGTGGCACAACTTCTTATGGTGCAGCATCTCTTATATGACTACAGAGTGTGTCGGTATGTGCCTTTGCTCTCATACGGACAGGCACTGCTATTCCAACACAGAAAACGGCAATCGAAGATAAATCAGCAATATTCAGAACTGGAAGAATAATTTCACCATTGATCCATCTGATTCAACTCCTGATCATCCAGTTTTATCCCTTGCCAGGTTTAAACATCTGATCCTACATCAAACAAGACATCAAACATAGACCCAATAACCATATGTGATATCTGCTAGATACTTGACAATTATGCCTTTTTTAACAAACACACATCCTCTGCATTTTTAAGAGACACAGCTTGCAAAAACAGTTTAGTTGACTTAGTATCTAGGAACATCCAAACAAACAGAAGAAAGCAGAATTAGGAACCTCCTACTTTCTGTTTCAACACTCCTCCTCAAAAGCTGCAGTTGAGGTTAAAGAGCAAATAACATCCCAAAATACCAAGATCCCTCACATTACATGGGCTGCCTGAAAAATTCCACAGAAATGCAAATGTCAACAGTTATTCAAATAAGAAAATCATTTATTGGTTGCAACTCATCTCTTACACTTTCTCAGCGTTGAGATAAACTATATAAACACAATTCACAAGTATGAGCAGCACATTAATGGCTAAAGCTGAAGGCAAAATGTGTCAGGAAATGAAAGAATGGATGAGTTATTCCTTTCACCTGACAGGTAAACATACTTGCATCTATAATTCTCAATGCATAAATCTTGAATTAATAAATGTAACCATTAGGACAGGCTATTCTTCTAAAGTCCAAAAATTAAACAGAGCACTGACAGGAATTAAAATCTATCCCTTCTCAGTTTACTAATGGGATTCGCCTTACCCAAATTTAGCAAGCCACCTAGTCAGGCTTCATCTGTGTCATCACTTGGGAGAGGCATGGATCTCCTGATTCAAACTCTCCTAGGGTAAGTGTCTCATAAAGTGGAAACACTTCCCTGCTCTGCCTCGAAGTGCTTAATGCTCTCCACTAATTGTGGCAGAGGCTTACATGACTTGGTCAGACTGGACACATAACTTTAAGACAGAAGTTACGTAAAATAAACTTTACCTTATGTCCTAGCAAGACAGGCTGCTTCAGGAAATACTCCTGTCAGGTCAGAGAGAGCCTAATTAGCAATTGAGAGGATTTCCTGCCAGCTAGAATCAGTGGCTCACTGTTGTTTACAGGGCACATGTAGTAGAGTTAAGATAGGAATCAACCCGTCTGTCAGGGGAATGGGGATTCCAAGCACTTTGATAAAATATGAACATGAGAGTGAAAAAGGGAAGATCAAAACACTTTCAAGTGTGCGTATAAGAATAATATATGCATTTATCCTACTAAGCTGTGTCAAACCAAGATTCTGCTTAACGCTTTGCAGGTGTACAACAAAGGGGGAAGTACAGCAAGGGGAAGCTGACAACAGGAACACAGGAATTTGAAAAGGGAAGAAAAATAAAATACAGGAAGCATCTGAACCTCCAAATACAAGTGTGGACCCCTAGAAAACAATGCACTGCAATTGCAAGATCAGACATAGGCAGATTAGATATAATTTACTTTTGCACCAAATAAGTATCTCTTTCTAATACACTTACTGAATCTCCTGCATTTTAAGGGTTTGGCTGGCATCTCCTCAATGCAATACCATACTCAATGTCTGCATTTTTAGAGATCCTGAGCATGCTCACTGTTGTATTTAGGTGACTACTGTTCAATACATTGCATGTTGGCCTCAGTATCTGGGGAGACTTCACAACAACTTGACCAACAACATGTTTGTGAACAAATAAAATCAACTAACATAGCCAAAGCAGGCATGTTCAGGTTGTAGTCAAGGGAATTGGCCAAAGAGGGGCATAAAAGCAAATGGATAGAGGACAAGCATATAGGTGTATGGATGGACAACCCAGGAGATATCCAGCAAGAACAAGACAGCACATAAAGACAAATAATTCTGATTACAAATGCTGTTCCTTTGCAACGAACTTTCTCTCCAAAAGGACACAACTGAAGCTGCCCTCAAAACTACAGAAATACCAAATATACTCATTAGCATTCACACTCTCAGTGTTAACATAATAGCAGCACATACAAATCAAAACTGGAGTGCAGCTGTTGACAGTCAAGCATTTAAACTCTTCCCTGAAGTAGGTCAGTACTTCCAGACAACCAGAACACAAAAACAAAGCAAGTGACCTCCATGCCTACTGAAACAAACCTTCAGCAGAGCCTGGGTTTATGAAATGACTGGGTATGATGCAAATGTTGGCTGCTGCAGATTAGCCTACTTGCTACACCACTCCAGAGAAACTGTGGTCAAAACTGAATAAAACTGTAATAAAATAGCAGAGGAGATGGCAGATGTTTTCCACCCCTAAAATACATGCCTTGCCTGTCAAAACTCTCCTGTGACCACAGCATTAAGGATGAAGGCTGACCACAGCAGAGATTTTCACCTGCAGTGCTCAAGACAGAATTGCTCCTGTTGGAGCAAAGAGCTAGACAGCAGCGTGCCAGCTCATCAGCGTTAGTCTTCACTGACCACAGCACAGGACACACCATTAGCTGGGTAGCTAGCAGTTTTCTGTGGACAGGCTGTGTAGCTGTCCCCTAGAAAAAGCAAAAGAGAGCAAGATGCTCCTCACTGCTGACATCCTGTATGCACTGAAAACTTAGTTTGAAACTCTCTCATTGCCACTTCCTGGATGTACCACAAAGATTAAACCAATTCATTCAGAAATGCGTAGGTCATCTTCCTCCAACTCAATGTGAGGCCTGCTTTATCAAATCCTTCAGCATTAAAGACTTATTTTGTGTATATACATTTCCTAAGCAGAGCTCAGTATTAAGCCTACTCGAGCTCCTGGTAAAGGATGACACTCTTGCACTCCCTCCACCTCCTCTCCCCTCCGCAACACCACAAACACTACTCAGGAAAAGCTACAAACTGTCTCTTTCACACCTTTTGAGCTGTGGCTGCCTTTTGGGTGTGGGTCATCTGTGCTTGACATGCATCAAAGGAAGCTACCGCCTGGATCTACACAAAGGACAGTAAGAAGTCAGTGTCCTGTCTTTTAGCTTCTGTGTAATTACAGCACTCACTGAAATGCACTCTCTCTTGCCCAATGTCCTTCCCCTCCCTGGTGAGACAGGATCAGGCAGGGTGTGCTACTGCAGGGCAGCAGCAAGGCTGACATCTTGTCACTGCTGCGGATTTCTTCTGGGTACAGACATGATCGGCCATGAACATAGTTGCATCAGTGCCAGTTCCCAAGTAAAATTACTAAGGCTGCCTGGTTCACCTCTGCAACAATGTGAAGTGAAACAAAGCATTCTGCTTTTCATGTACTTAACTGCTCTCAATATATGTGGTTGCTAAAATCACACCTGCACAGTATAAAGCCTGAAAATTGGGCACAACTCTGAAGCCATGTGTTCAGCTGGCCAGCTGCACTGCCCTTGCTGTGTATATACACAAAAGTTTCATCTACCCAAAAGGCCCCGTGTCACAGGGAGAGAGGAAAGGGCACCTCACAGACAGCTCTCAGGCAAGAAAGCACTGGGTTATATAGCATGGGGAGACCTGCACTCAGACTTCTGAAGCAGTGTCAAGGCAGCCAGCCTGCCCATCCACCTGCAAGGGTTTGTGCAAGCCTGGATGAAGGATTCCAGTGAATTCTGCCCAGTGGCAAGGAGCCTTGTCCTTTCCCTGTTTTCATCTTCCTTA
Organism: Tragopan temminckii; assembly: GCA_028571105.1. NCBI lineage: Eukaryota > Metazoa > Chordata > Aves > Galliformes > Phasianidae > Tragopan > Tragopan temminckii. The sequence goes on along the minus strand of JAOWBP010000001.1, from coordinate 108,528,847 downwards.
TCAGCTAACATTAGTCAGCGGGTCCTCCCCATGCGTTGGAATCCTCTAACTCTTCCACAGTAAAACTGGAGCCTCCCAGGCAGAGCTGGGGAGTGCTGCTCCCACAGTACTTCTGGAGGGGCAGCCTGCAGCAGAAAGACGGCTATGGCTAAATTACACCACACCTCTAGAAGTAAGCATGACCTGAACATAATATGAAGCATAGGAACAAACTGATCCTGCATGTAATGTGGCCACCATACTCCGGGCAGCAGCCTATTTAACACAAGCTATTAAGTCTACAGAGTGCAGCACATCCCTGAAAAAAATCACCTGGTGGTATCATAGAATGGCTTGAGTTGGAAGGGACCTTAAAAATCAAATTTGCCCTACGCTGAACCACAACTAAAATGCATACATAGAGATGAATGGACACAGGGGCTCTCCTGTGCATTACAGCTGGCTGCATCTCAGAAAACTAGCACAGGCTTCCTTTGCCAAAATAATAAACTCCTCTGCAAAACAAAAATACTCTATTACTCTAAGGGAAGAGACTCTAGTATATCTCTTAGAGAATGTACTCACTGCTAGTTTGGCTTGAGCTGAAGCAAAGGATAGTAATGTAAACCAAGCAGCATCTCTCTAAAACTGGAGAAAGGAACACTGATGTCTCTGACACAAATTCAGAACACAACGTTCAGCTTTCATCTTTCTGTGCGCCACGCTCACTCACAGAGGAAACTGAGTAATCCCAGGTAGTTTCCTTCTGAATCAGGTCTAGTGACATTTTTTTTCTGGAAACGATGAGACAAGTTTATTTCTTCTGGTGATAAATGTCACCAGAAGAAATGCCTGCAGTTCTTGGGACAAGAAACTACTATGTTTGGGTGTATTTGGTTAGTGTAGGAGACAGTCACAACCAACGTCCTGGAGGCTGGTGTCAGCAGGAAAATATGGGACCTAAGTGGAGTGGTTGCACAGAGTCATCCTGTGGCTACTTCAGAGGCCACGAGTGGCATCTGCTACACTCCTGTGAGGATTCGGTAACATTTTCTATCTTTTTTCTCACAGGATGGAATAGCTTTCACTGGCAGGCTGACAGAGGGAAAGAAGACTTATTAAACATCTTCCACACCTCGGTGAAACAAGTACCAGGTCATACATTCCAATTTTCAACATATTTTCTAAGTCACATGTTGACCGAAGAAGCAGTTACCACTCTTATCAGCACGTAGAGACCATTACAGTCTTTAGCAATACTCCTCTACGGACACAGCAAGAATTACATGAAACCCAAAAAACAAAGTCCTTTGGTTTTGAACATAAGGCTTCTAGAAAAATGTTAGAAGAGAGAATTTCACCAACACAGCACTTAGACAGTAACAGAATGTATTCCTTGCTGGATGAGTGCCATTATTTGTTGTGACTGCAGTTATCGCTATTCATCTCCTATTTACATACCAAGCAAATACATACCATACTTTGTGACAGCACACTGAAAACAAAGCCCGTGCTTAGAAGAGTTTTAACACTTTTTCTCCAATGACAAATTTAGATCTATCAAATATTTAAGAGCAGGAGCAACGTGTGCTGGACTTGTTTAGAGCAAATATTCACGTGAAACTGCAAAGAAAAAAAAAATCACCCTTCCACCCTCCAAGACTAACATCATAACCCAGAAAAGTAACTAATCAAACAAGATTTCACTACAATGTTGAAAATTTGTGATCTCCAGCCATCAACCTCCATGCCTGGGTGATGGATATATAGAAAGGGAGCAAAGAGATGTGACTAAGGTGATTGCCAAGTCGCAAAGGTTTTCTGCACAACAGTCTTCTGCAGGCTGGGCTCTAATGCCTGTCTAACTTCTCTACATTTAAACCAACTAAACAAGAGACAATGCGATTTTCCAGGATCCAGCCTTCCCAACTTAAATCTGAATTTTAAGTGACCTGCGAAACTGTACTCCTAAGACAGTAAGTGTCTGGTTTTCTCTGTAGTCACAAGCAGGGCAGGAGCCTGAAGGCCTCCAGAGAGAGGCTCCACTGACTCCTCTTGGCTAAGAAACCTTTCTTCTTTTCCTATCAAGACCTGCATGCTCTTACAGGAGGACCTGCAAATTATATCACACAGCAACACAATTATTCAGTTCTCCAGAACACTTCATTCCTCAACACATCCTGCTAATTCAAACTCAACCAATTTATTTCAATTCCTTCAAAGAATTAGGTCTTTTCACTGTCTACCAGCTGACTAGAAAATAAGAGCTTTTGAGGGACTCTTTGAAACACCAAGAATTTCTACACGAAAGCTGTCTCTCCTTTCTGAGAGAACAAGCTGCATCTCCAGCTTATTACTTGAGGTTGCATCATCCTTTGCCGTTCTGTCGTCTGATAAGTTTTGCCAACTATGAGCCACTGAGTCATTGATTCAGCAGCAGTTGTATGCGAATGGGTCATCTGAGTCCATGGAGGAGGGACAGCAGAGGAAGGAGGGCTCGCCTGCACACCAGCTGTTAAGCAGTCAGCACAGCAGAAAAATGGCATTTTTCCTCATGTTCGAATTAGTGACACCATCGGTTTGCATAGGCTGATGCAGGGAACCTCGCCGTGGGCTCTGCCCTTGTGTTGCTGGAGCCCCTTTTTGATGAGCTGGCATGGAGGACACAAGGCACAACATATGGGATCTGACACGAATCTTCACTCAATCATTAAAGATTACCTAAGATGTAAAGACAGAGGGCTTTTCTCTGCTACAGTGATGCAATAGTCCCTGTCTCAAGCTGCTGACTGCAGCTTTTCCACTTGCTGTTGACTGTGTCTGAGTGTTGATGCTGGTGCTTGAAGTGGTTCTTTCAGCTGTATGGGAGTGCAGTTGGAAGGGGGCCCACAGCAGCGTGGAGGTCTAGTGTAGCACTCAGTCACATCCCATCTCACTCAACTACAGCCAGCAAGGGAAGAGTTGCTGCTCTCCAGCAGCTCTAGGGCAACGTAGGGCTGAGCTGTGCTCATTAACCTGCCCTAAATCTATAACAAACACAGTATCTGCAGAAGAGTCTGTCCTGCTGACACCACAAGGAAGTGGAAGGAAGAGATAGTCATTACTTGGTCAAAAAGTAGCAGAACTGATAAATCAATCAGCACAAAACGGATGTGGTGAGAGAAGATGTCACTTATTACTTCCTTTTGTGATGTCTACGCTTGAGCATTTTTCCAGAAACAGAGAGACTGAGGAAACAAAGTCCCATCTAACTCCTCGAGCAGAACTCCAGCAGGACACCTTTTGGAGAAAAATAGCTTTTTGATCTCACTCCCATTGACTTTTATGATCTTGATACACACTGCTCAATCTTGGTTCCCTGCTTCCAAGATTCAGCTCTAGAAGTCATGTACATTAGTGAGAATCTTTGTTTTTATCTGTGAAAACCTGAAGTTTCTTGTTCCATCTCACCCACTGGGGCTAGGAGATGTTTAAAAAAAATCATTTAGTGAAGTTGAAATAATGGCTAAAAAAGGAGAAAAAGTAGGCAGCTGTGCCATATAAGCAATTCATTTTAGCTACCTGTTTTGTTTTCTTCTTTTAATTCCAAGAGCGGGGCATTTCCTAAGGACTGCCTGTAGGTAGAAATAGTCGAGCTGCTGCAAGAAACAAGGGTTCTGCAGACAGCTAAACTGAAGCTTAGTATTTCGCTAGCTAGAAAGCTGTATCTGAACAAGTGATTGTAGTTCAAGCTTCCAGCTTCATTACCCTATGAGGATTTGGCCTACATGCACTTTAGGTGCAAATGCAAAGGCTACTCAAACTCTTCCTAAATTAATGCATGTAAGTGTAACTCAAAAGTAACTGCAGCAAAATGAACGATTTTGCATTTTACTCTGGAACAGAATAAGCACTACAAAAGGCAATGCACTTAGCTGGGACTCCAAAAATGGTACATGTGATACAAAGGTACACCTTTCCTCATCCTCATGTCTAACTTCTGAGAAGCACAATGGGGGTATGAAAAACTGAAGGGGAAGAAACTTTCCAAAACTAATATTCTAGTAGTGGTATTTATTAGTATTCTCAACAGTTTCTGCAACAGGTACTTCAGGGCAGAGAACAGTTTGAGAGCAACGCTGAGGAAATGGATTTGGGGGCATCTGTTGATGAGACACTCAACACAAGTCAGCAATGTGCGCTTACAGCCCAGAAGACCAATCGAATCCTGGGTAGCATCAAGAGAAGTGTTGACTAGCAGGTCGAGGGAGGTGATTCTGCTCCTCAACTCTGCTTTCGTAAGACCTCACCTGGAGTACTACGTCCAGTTCTGGGGCCCCTGACATAACAAAGATGTTGAGCTGTTGGAGCAGGTTTGGAGGAGGGCCATGAAGATGATCAGAGGGCTGGAGCACCTCCTCTATGAGGTCAGGCTGAGAGACTTGAGGCTCTTCAGCTAGGAAAAGAGAAGTTTCCGGAGGAACCTTACAGCAGCCTATCAGTGCCTGAAGGGGCCTACAGGAAAGCTGGGGAGGGACATATTATAAGAGCATGTAGTGATGGAATGAGGGGTAAGGGCTATAAACTGAAAGAGGGTAGATTTAGACTAGATATAAGGAACAAATTCTTTACTGCGATAGTGGTGACACACTCGAACAAGTTGCTGAGATAAGCTGTGGGTGCCCACTCCTTGGAAGTGTTCAAGCCCAGCCTGGAATGGGGCTTTAAGCACTGGTCAAGTAGAGGTGTCCTTGCCCATTGCAGGGGAACTGGAGCAGGAAGATCTATTAAGGTCCCTTCCAACCCAAACTATTATATGATTCTATGATTCTTCTTGTTTTTCAACCTAGGAGACATAACAGCTTATTTCTAAACTGTTTTATTTGGTAGGGACTGGATTAACCATCCACATTAGTCCTATTTTATTTCTGGGCAAGAATAGTCCCTTACTAGCCTTCCTGCTGCCCATCTCCCTCAACACCAGAAGCATTCAGAGTCAAGAACAGCTACAGACAGGCAAAGAACTAGGCAGAGCCTTGGGTTAGCCCTGCCAATAAATGCTATATGGCTCCGTTATACTCATTTTAGTTTACGGAAATGAGACTGTTTTACTTGTGTTCCCATGCATATCTAACAGCAGTAGAATATCCCAGGGTGAGATTTCTTCTATGAGATGAGTTTAAAAAGCAACAAAATGCTGGATGTTGAAAACGTAGACTATTCTGGATTCTTTTTAGCATTTTATTTCTTTTCACACACCGTTCCCAGAATAGGAGACTTGCTCTCTGCCTCTGTGCTTACGTCAGCCCAGAGCACCCCTCCCAGACAGCTTGTGGAATCGGAGTATAAAGCTTCTTGGCACGTGTTCCTTTTCCGTTTGATCTACACATCAGAATGAAAAATGAAACCTGCATACTTGGAAACTATTTTCTTCTCTCAATTTCCCCAAATCTTACTCTGAGCTACTACCAGGCTAGTAGGCACAGTGAGGAGGATAAAACATGAGTTTTCTAAAGCTGGATTCTTACACGAGTGTTAATGCAGAAGACATTTCAGGCTGATTTATGGATACCAAGATTGCAGTCTAAACCTATAGCCTGGATCATTCAAAAAACAAATACATCTGAAGGAGATAAATAACCTAGAGCTCCATCCACAAGCTATGGGAAAGAGCAAAGCCACAAGGAATGATGACACCTGAGAAGATAAGTATGAAGCATTCACTCAGAAGTGCAATTCAGTGAAAGGACTGTCTCACATTCTCTAGAAATGCAAACACAGTTCGGGCTCACTAGTTCATGAAACCTCACACTCTTAAGCCAAATGCTTATGGTCTCCAGCCTTTGCTCAACAAAGATTTATTAGCAGATTACTTGAGGGAGGTCTCGCATTACTGAAGTCAAATTAATGCCTGAAACGACACATTGGCGTGGCTGGCTACTTCACACCGGGAAAGATTTGCATAAGGGCTTCTGAGTCAAGCCATGCCTGCCACACTTGCTGTCACTTTGTGATGCACTGTCCCCAATACAAAACATCACAAAGCCCAGAGCTTATACACAGACTTATGCTTAATTGCTGCTTACTCATAAGTCTACGTGCTGTGGAAGTCCCAGTGGTCAGGGCGAGTTGGCTTCCACCTGAAGGCGCTGAGATTTAGCACACCTGCGGCTCCGAGTCACGAAACCGAGAAGCCCAAGACAACTCCAAGGATAAAAACGGGTTTCTCCATGCTCAGCATGAAAGCCCTTTGGAAAACCCTATGCCCCCTCGTTCCACAACCCACCACGGCCCCACCTGCAGTACACCAGGCACTCCATGTGGTTGATCTCCTGGTCGGAGCGGTAGCGGCTGTAGTCTTCCCACAGGTCCTTGATGGCTGTGACCGCCAGGATGAAGAGCACGGGGGCCAGGGCCAACTCGGGCTGGAAGGCGTTGACGGCCGGCACGAAGTTGAGCAGCGCGATGAAGACGAAGTAGACGTTGGCCAGGCGGTGGAACTGCTCGAAGAGGTTCTTGGGCAGAAAGGAGAGGGCCGTGTACTTGGTGGTCTTCAGGCGGTTGCTGGCCAGGGCGGGCCGCTTGGATTTCTCCGCCTCGGCCTCAGGTGGCAGCAGGCTGGAGCGCACCAGCCGCGTCTTGCTCTCCTTCTTCTTCCTCCTCCTCCTCCTCTTCCTCTGCCTCTCCTTCCCCTCGGGCCGCACCTGGGGCTCTCCCTCGCTCCCCGCCGCGCCCCGGGACATCTCTGCCTCCCTCGGAGCCGCTCTCGCCCGGGACGGGGCAGCGCGGGCAGCTCCACCCGAGGCACGGCCGGGGGG
>JAOWBP010000001.1:108511010-108522050 GCA_028571105.1 Tragopan temminckii | reverse complement strand
GCCCTAAGTTATCATCCTCGGCCGCTCGCCACGGCTCTCGCTTTCCTCTTCCCCTCCGGGGGGGAGGGAGGAGGGCTCTTTCAAACCCTCTCCTAACTGATCGGCTTGGCCCCCGCTCGCTTTCTCCTCCTCCTCCTCCTCGGCCGGGGAGGGGACGTGGGCAGGCGGCGAGCCGAGCCCTCCTCCCTCGGGCCTCGCCCCGTCCCGTTAGCGGCACGCCGCGGAGCCGGCCCTGGGCGCGGGGGGACAGCGTACAGCATGGCGCGGCCGCCGCCACGCGCTTCCGTCCGCCCGTTGGCGGGATGAGGACGGGGAGCGGCACCGGGACGGAGCCGCGGGGGTGGGGGGAGGACCGGGGCGGCCCCGCCACCGGGGAACTCAGAACGAGAGCGGCCTCCCGCCCGCACGCTTCGCCGGTGCCGTCGTTTGCCCGGGAAGGCGGCTGGCCCGCCGCAACCCGTGGATGCGAGGCGGCGGGTGCCACGTTCTCTGTCGCCTCTGACTTTCCGTTACGCGTACTGAGCTGGCGGCGGAGGAGGAGGTTTGGGTTCCGAAGGAGAAAACAGAACTAGAGCCGAAGCGCTCGCACGGCGGCGCCGGCATTTATCGCAGCCCCGCTCCGCTGCCCGCAGCCGCACGCAGCGCCGCCCCGAGCCCGGCCCGCGGCCTGGCGGCCACAGCGGCACCTCCGGGCGCCGCGGGCTGAGGCGGCCCTCGGGGTGTCGTTCTTTTTCCCTCTGATTCGCAGTATGCTGGTCGTTACTTTGAGATGTGTGTAGGTGATTACGAACCCCTTCTAGGCCCCGAGGCACTGGGTGGGTGCTAATTCAGCACGCATTAGTTTTGAATGAAGCCGCTAAAGCAGATTAGTTGGCTGACCCTGCTGTCAGCTCCCGTGCTGCTGCAGGGGCTTCATGGATTTCCCAGTTTCCCAGCTTATGGAACGTGAAGGCACTACTGGGTTGGGTTTCGTCGAGGGGAAATGGGATAACTGCCCTGCCTGTCTCAAGTCTGTTGGTAAGGGGAGTGTATGAAATTGTCATCCTGCACTGCGAAAAGGAGATCAAAAACCTTCCAGTTTTAGTTTCCAATGTCTTTTTTTTTTTTTTTTTTGGCCTTGATTAACCAGTTCCTGATCCACATAGATGTAGAATTAACTTAATGGGTGAGCTGGAATGAGCAGAAGTCCTTGTACCATGCTTTGGAAATGCTGACATGGGATGACAAAGGAGGGCACAGTATCCCTCTGCAATGGACCTAGAAACCAAGCTTCACTCACCTGCAGGCTGCTTGAAGACATCTGGGCCGATATCCCTAAGAGCTCTGCTTCACCCCTGGGCACCGGGAGTTCAAACACAGGATGAAGCCGTGGCTTCATTGTTTCCCTGGATGTTCCTCAGTCAGGGTAGTCACAGCATGTCTGAGCAGTGGGATGCTGCAGGCGCTGATACTGATGGGTGGCACGCATTTGTGCTGTGAGAAGCAGCGGGTCTTTGTTGGAGTAGCCATGGGCCCTTTTACTTGAGGTTCACATTAACTGTTCTTCCACAAATAAAGGAACAACAGGAGAGAAACTCAGCGTTAAGATACTAATCGGAAGCTGAATGTTCTTATGTAATCCTCAGCTCACATAGCTGAATTTCACATTGATTCTACAGCAGAAAGATAACAAGCACCTTGGTGGAAGCCTCTGAAGACTGCTGTGTTTGTTTGCTAAAACCTTAATTTCAGAATGGCTTAAAGCTGTTTTATTTGAGCACACCAGAGTCAAGGGTTGTCCTTGAAAAGCTTCACCATTTAAAAAAAAAAAAAAAAAAAAAGGAAGTATGCAATACCTCACTGGTCAAGAGCTGAAAAGCTCTTATTCTCATTATCTTTCTTTGATGCTAGTAAAATGCTTTTTTATTAATATGAGCAAACTGAAATATCACCAGGCAGTCCACATTTTTCCACTGGCTACAACAGCCTCTCTGTCACATGAGGAATCCAAAGTCTTGGAAATTAATCTGCGATTAATAAAAACAAAAGAGCCATCTTTAAACACCTATGAAATACAGTGTCTGCCAGGCTTTTGCTAGCCAAGGCGTTGCCAGTATAGACACTGCCAAGAATTCAGCCTCTCCTTTCCCTTTCTAAGTAAAACACTGGTTGTAAGGTTCAGGAAGGCATAAGTGGGGGTTGGACCACATGATCTTCAGAGGTCCTTTCCAACCCCTATGATTCTGTGATTCTGTGAAGTGTTTGTATCTGAATTCATATCTGAACTCTCTCTGTCCAACTATGTGAGGCCACAAATACAATGCAGTTACAGATTCAGCCTTCAACCTGTGCAACACAAACGTGTGCAAGTCTGACGCTAACTTTTCAGTTGCAGAAGGTCAAGTTGTTAGTTAGGACAGAAGGTCAAGTTGTTAGTTAGGACACATCTGCATCTCCTTTTTATGGAGTGTTTTGGAGGAAAGGAGGCTGATGGAGGTTGACTTAAAATCAGTCCAGATGACGTACAGTCTGTAAACACTATTGCCTTCTAGGAACATGAATCTGACTGGAAAAGTGTGAGGAGCTGAATGCTGAGGGCTTAGATTTACTGGATAATCCAAACTAAAATATGTACCCTTTGCTACTTTTGGGGTTCATTGAATTTCAGCACTAAATATGGAGAAGGACTGGGGACTGGGGATTACTCTGTGCTTCGACTCAGCCTCGCTGCCGTGCATCAGTGTCTCCTTTCTGTGCTGATCTCTTCCTTCATTCATGGATGGTTGTGGCCATCCTCCATCACTGGCCTCGTTTAATTTTGCTGGGTATCTGATCTCTGATTTCTCCTGCTGTTAGCCACAGTTCTGCCTCCAAAGCCCAGTATCTTTGAATTTTGAGCTCTACCCAGAGCTACTGCAATTGCTGTTTCTCTTCTTGAACTGTACACATTTGTTTGTTGTTGTTGTTGTTGGTTTTTTTTTGTTGTTGTTGTTTTGCATCAAGGACTACAGCTGAAAAAGAGGGAGGTTATAAGCATCAGTTATGCTGATAATACGCCTAATGAGCTCATCTTTGATAGCCTAGGCCATTAAGAGCTTAATCTTTGGGTGTGACACTGCTTTTAAGGCTAGAAGGAATTTTTCCAGCCAAAGATACTGTATTAACTTGGCCTTTTAGATGTCACACACCCTCCAGCTTGAAATCATCACTGTGTTCTTGTTATGTGAGTGGGCTGGTTGCTTAGAAGTGGAGTATCCATTTTTCTCATCTTCTGAGAGTCATCAACTTTGATTATATTTGAAGTATTTTATATGGTTCAGGAGTTATGTAGGTATGTGAAAATCATCGACCAAAAATGCCTTTGGCCTGATGATTCCACTGAACAGTTTGAAAATGGCATCCACCTGAACTCTGAAGATGAATACCCTATAGGCAAGGAGGAGGGATCCCAGTTTTGTTACTGATGTAAAAGCTTGTGATTTGACTTGTCATGATTTTTGAATGCTTGGAGTTATCATTATTCTATTTTAAAAATTAATTTTTTCCTATTGTCAGAAGGTGAAGCAAATCCAATTTTAACACATTTTCTAATTTACTTGGCCACTTTTATAATATTTATATAATCCTAAAATAAAGATTTCTTATGTTGAATACTGCCAGAGACATACATCACGTTACTCCCGATTCTCGTAAAGAATCACCTTTGTTCCAAAGGACTTATTTTAATATTAATATGCTTAGTATTATGGAAGCACCCAGAGGCCTCAGTCAGAATCTAGGACTTGGAGAGCTATAAAAATAGCTGTAAAGACATGGTACCACACATCAGACAAAATCTGTTCTGCCCTTTGCAGATGAGACATATCCCATCTGGCTCTCCGTAAAGGGGACAAGCGTACATGTTTCAAACTAAAAGAAGAAAGGCAAGAGGCTTCTAGCGTGAAAGAAAAACCTGTTAAAAATGTCAAAATCAAGTGGGAAGAGGCAACAGCCAGAACTGCATCTTTCCTCATTTCCCAGCATTCTGGAGCAGATACATAGATCCATACAATGCAGTTGTGCATGCATACACAGAAGCATAATTAACTGTCACAGAATCATAAAATCACTGAACCATTAAGGCTGGAAAAGATCTCTCAGATCACCCAGTCCAACCATCAGCCCACCCCCACCATGCCCACTGACCACATCCCTCAGTGCCACATCCACACGGTTCTGGAACACCTCCAGGGATGGTGACTGCACCACCTCCCTGGGCAGCCTGTGCCAGGGCCTGGTCATTCTTTCTGAGAAGAAATGTTTCCTAATAACCAGCCTGAATTATGGACTGCAGGCAGTCTTCAAATTCCATTCCTTACTTTTGCATTCCCAGAGAGGGAAGATTTGAGTTGCTAAGTGTGCGAGCTCCATGTGTGAAATAACAAGAGATGTTCAGTGTTGCAGCACAGGACCTCATGCTGTGCTGCAACTTTTCAGCATAATGGTACAATACAGAAGCAAGAGAAATGCTATGTGGACCTATCACGCCTCTCACCTTTTGCATGTGTGTTTTTCCCACCTACTGCTTCCTGAGGGCACCTGCATTCCACATCCTGCACGCTGGGTGTTGCAGACTCTCCTGCTCCACTACACCACCTGTCTGACCAGCTGTTCAGCCTAATCTGTGACTCCCGACATTCACTAGCAGGCTGGGTCTGGCATCAGAGTGGAAGGAGTCTGTAGCACCCTGTTTTTTTTACCTTTTATTCGTGCCTCAGAGAGTGCCACAGCCTTTCTTCCACCACCTGGACTGCCACATTTGCTCTGTGACCCTGACTGCATGCATGTTGCTGGCAAATGAGCCCCGTGGGCTTCTATCTGCTATCTGCTACTGTATGATAAACTAGAGAATAAATGAGTCAAAGTGTAGCAGAGGCTGCAAAGTACAGAAATAACGCATTATGGTAAATGCAGTTAGCTTATGTATACTTGTGGAAAATATGCTTTGCTGATACTTAACAACCGGTTATATTTGTGTTACCGGGACTAATCACAGAGAGCTGTTGATCATCACTTAGAGGTTTCATATCTGGAACTTTCTGCTGATAATCTCAAATAACTGAAAAGTACCAATCCTATTCCATTTAGCTTAGTAAAGTGTGGTCAGCTCAGCCTGTGAGCTGAGGTCTCATCATGGTTAGTGGAGAGAGGCCGGGACTTTTAAGGCACAAGTGGGTCAGTGGGTAAGCAGGTCCGGTGAAGCCCATGCTCAAAAGCACTCATTTTCCACTAACTGCAGGAGTCATTAAGAGGAAGGAGGAGTCACCCTGGTGGGTATCCAAAGCTGGTCAAGGTGAATCTCCCTCTTAATGTCATGCTCAAGCAAGTCCAGAGCACAGAACAGCCACTTCTCCACTGTGAAGAACAAGACTGAACCAGATGAGGCACGCACAGCAGATGGCCATGCGATGACCTCATGGCCACTTGTGCCCTAGCACACCTGCCAACAAAATAAAATTTCCAGTGTTGCTGTACTGGTGACACAGGATGTCCCCTTCCACAGTGGGAAAGCATAAGCAATACCATAGCCATTTCACCTTGCCTCTTATAGAAATGCTTTTTTTTTCCTTATAACAGCTTTGTGTCAAAGGTTTCTGTATCCGTTGCTTCAGTCCATCAGTTCAGTATAACTGAGTCATAGGGTCATAGCAGAAACAGAAATGCAGGAAAATCTATGTAATTTACCACAGAAAGAGTAAAGGTACACTTGCTATTTATAGAAAGTGCAGTTTGGGAGGAAACAAAAGTTAATATCCTGACAACGGCACTGCCAACTCTTGCTATTTTATGACAAGACTCAGTATTTGTTGCTGTTCTTAAAACTACATGACCTATTAGAATGGGATCTTGCAGGAAACTTAGCTCAGTAAGTCAAGAAACTAGGCTAGAAAAAGCCTGAAGGTGTGAAACCCCAAAGCAGAAAATAAGTAGGAGAATATAAAAAGACATAAATTAAACTTATGTTTTTGAAAAACACTCTGATTTTCAGAGCAGTTCTGTGAGATTTTTAGTCTCTGGTACTTCTTAACACTGACAGCTTGGCAATGATTCTGCTCGTTACAGAAGCCGCCATAGGATTTCCTGTGCTCATGCAGTCAAAACCTCACTTTCACATCTCTTTAAAAAGATAATACAGGATATTGCTCCTGAATACTAAATTGAGTGTCATTTCAAATTAAGAGATATTTAATTACCCACTGCAGTTCCTTTTTGCTATGTCTGGGTTTCTCAAAAGCCTTCTCCCCAAAAGGCCAATCAAAGCTGCTTCAGTGAGTTTTTGGAGGCAGTTTGTCTGTGGGAAGCGACATCTTCCCTGGAGAGGTAACGGGGAAGTTGGGGGCCCTTCTGCTCTGTGCTCATTACTCAGGACTGCCAGAAGGGAAAGTTGTGCAAACCAATGCATTCTGACTAGTCACTGTGGTTAGAGATTCCCCTCTGGATTTTGTAATGCTGCAGGGTGAAAACAAGGCTCCTATTGAGACCAGCTATGCTGGGCACACAGAGAGAAGAGGTGGCTGCAGGCTCCTTTTCCTCCTGGGAAAACAATTTTTAGCCTGCTGCAGGTCCAGGCCGGCTCTGATTTATTGTCTTGTGCCCTACTGCTGACTCAGAAGGGACAGGCTTAGCACAAAGTGGTGCAAATGGGCTGTAAAAAACAAGATTTGAAAAGAAAAGGAAGGAAAAAAAAAAGCCCTAAAATAGCAGGAGAACTAAAGGGTGACTTTCCTGCCTTTGGGGAATTCATCTTTAAGTAGAACTGATCAGAAAAAAATTCTGGTTCATTGAGCCTGACTGCTGTGTCTGAAACTGAACAATCTGAAGGACTTCTGCTGCAAGGAAGGCAGCAGTCCGTGTGGGGTGGGCTGGGGTTGTGGTGCTGTGTATGGGGAGGTTTCCCCACACACTCTGTTCTTCCACTCTCCCCGAGAGGCAGGGGTGTCCACAGGTCCCTGTCCCCAGCTCAGCAGTACTTCTGCCCTATAGCTGAGGCCCCTCCAGCTATTCTGTCAGATCCTTAGGCTTCTTAGTGTCTGCTCCTATTAGCAGGGAAACTGTCACATTCAGGATTTTGTTAACATGCATCCTGCAAAATACTCCCAAGAAAAGAAATGGTTTGGGACCAATTTGGACTATCTACGAAACAATAAACAACAAAGTAGAATCTCCTTGTGATATTGGCAACTCGAGCTCCTGATTAGTTCTCCTCTTGATACCTGTCCCAAATTCAGTGCTGAATGCTGAGATCCATCCATACCAAAAGGCCATGTGCTAAAAGGCCACATACCTTAAAAACACCACATTGTAGTGTATGTTGAATTTATTGTCTGTGATTTTATTAGGTGCAGCTGACCATAAGAAATAAATTCTCATGAACTTCAGCAGAGTCCTGCTTTTAATAGCAGTATCTAACCAAGTGTTTCTGCGATGTTAAGTAGAACAGGGATGGCCTCTGCTGAAGTTAAAGACTTCTCGTGAATTACCTAGAATTTCCAAATGATTTAAGTCCTGTAAGGACTTGGGGACACTCATTATTTTTGCCTGGTGCAGTAGTGAAATTGGTGTTATCTATATACAGTGATTAATCTTACTGTGCTTTCTAATTCAGCATTCACTAATACAATAAATAAAAGCTTGCACACCAATGAGTATATTAGAATGGGAGGGGAGGCTTTTTCTAATCAACCGGCTTTTCCTGGGTTTAAAAAACTTGAATGATGCCATCCTTCTGATGTGGAAGTAACTCTCAGTGGTGGAAAAGCTGGTTGCCTTCTTTCTCTCTGTTGTCTAGAAGACAAAATTTCCAGCCAACATACATACAATCTCTGCATACTATATAGAGATATAGATATATGATACAGTGTATAGTAATATAATTGTAATCATTGAGGAATTTCATTTGATCATTTTTGCCTTAATTAAGTCAATCATACTCATTAAACCAAAGAAATGATTTCACACTGCAACTCAAGCTCCTGTATGCCTTGCAAGAAAAGCACTGGACCTGAAATAACTGATGTTTTAAATAAGTAATACATGGGAAACCAGAAGGAATGTCAGTGAAAGCATGGTGTAGTAACAGTAGATGAAAGGAATGTGAGGAACAGCCAGCGTAATAAATTTAAAGGGTGGAGGAGAACTACAGTGGCAAAACAATGTTCTGATCAACATAAAGCCAATTTTACATATAATGAAGCACCAGTGCGTGATTACTAAAGACTCTCTTTCTGCCTGGGTACAACATGAAACAACTCCTCTCCTGCTCTCTGCCCCTCCTTGCCTGGGTCTGTGACTCTCTTAGAGCACAGACCTTGGCCAGATCAGCATGACAAACTATTGCAAGGTATGTACATCAATCAGGAGGGTGATGAAGTGTGATCTGCAACCAGCGTAGCTGTGCCAGCAGAAACCCCTAGTATAGATTAAGAGGTATCAGCAAAAGTGCTCTTTTAGCAGGATGACTTTTTGTTTGTTTCTTGAGAGGGCTGCAACAAGCTATATCAGCAGAAGCAGAGTTTTCCCAGTCTAACCTGTAACTGGAGTATGAACACTTAGCCAGAGCCCAGCCTATCAATACCAAGCTACCCCACACAGCATTCCTAGCATAAATTTACCTTTCTCCACTCTGGCATCCAATGTGAGTATCTCCTAGAGCCATGCCATGGCCTTGGCTCTCTTTCTGCCTCCTTCTTTGCTCGTCGTCCTGCTTTGCCCTGTATCATTCTAACTCTGTATTTCACCTTAACACCATTTATTCTGTGTAGTCCAATCTCTACCATAACCTTCTCCACACACTTTTTACTACTTCATGCCTGTCCTCAGAGAATTGTCTTCCTATTTCCTAGATATGAGTGTTTTTGTGTCAGACTGCTAATGCAAAGCATATAAAAACAATATTTTTTTGTTCCCCAAGCTCCTGTAATGTGCAAAAGAAAAATAGTGCATTTGAGTCTTTTATTTGCCATCTGGTATACGAAATGTTGGGACTCACATTTTCAGGGAATCAGGACTAAATTCCTCCTTTAGTTTTTATATTAAAACTGAGATTCTCAAATAATCACACAATCTGAGTACCTGGGGGTTTAAGGATTATTATTTTTTATCACCTGCTTTTTGCTGAACAAACTAGTTCAAGTCCTACTATGTTTCTTTGTTTTCTGCCTAAAACTGGGGAAAGCAGCCCGTACCAGCAAGGGGAGAGGGTGCCAAAAGGAAAGGCCTGTACCTGAGCTGCAGTTCCACGGTGGGCAGCTGCTCACGTGGAAGCAATCAGCAAATTTGACAATGCCATTGAAGCTGAATAAGCATCCTTCAGCTTCAGTGCTAAGGGTCCAGTAACAACAAGGGAGCTGATTTCAGAAGATGTTGCATCATATCGAAGGAGTGGGTGAACTTATGGTTCCCCTGAGCATGAAGAATGATCTTTGGCAGATGGCACTTCAAAGAATCACAGAACCACAGGATGGCTAAGTCTGGCAGGGCACTCTGGGTACAGCTGGCCCAATTCCTCTCCAACAGGGCCACCTAGAGCAGAGTGCCCAGGCCCAAGCGACTGCTGGAGATCTCTGAGGAGACTCCGCAACATCTTTAGGCACAGAAATGCTTCCTGATGTTCAGAGGGAACCCCTAGCATTCCAGTTTGTACCCGTTGCCTCTTGGCACTGGGCAGGTACCTCTTGTCCTAGCACTTGTGCTGGTATACTGAGGAATTAGCCTTACCTTAGGGTGAATATCTAGAAACCCAGGAAGTAAGAGATGCTTCATGAAAGAAATCCAGATATTGCCATGATACAGAAGTCACTGACTTCAAGGGACTGAGGTGACACCTTATAAAAAAGCATGCACGATGCTTTAAGCATCTTTCTTCTGGGAGAAAGAAAACTTAGGAAGCCCCGGCTGATGTTCTGTCATACAAACCAATTCTTGAATCACTTTGCAGACGGGATGTTCTTTGCAGCTCATTGACCATCATACGAAAAAGGCACTGCTATGCTTTCTTTTTACGTCATTGACAAGTTGATGGCACAGCTGGGAACTCTCATAATCTATCTTCTCTGGATGTTTCTCTGTACTTTCTGCCCACTCTATAAAATTATATTTTTCTCCCCTAGTGGTGGTTTTAATCACATTATGTAAAATATTGGGAGGGATTTGTTAATTGCCCCACAAAATTAAAGAGTCCAAAAGACCTCAGGAGAAGGGGAAAGCAATGCTTTGAGTTGGTATCCAATTAGCATTTATCAACAAACAGATTTGAAAGCTAATATTAGTACAAGCTTACTAATAAAAGGAAGTATTTGTGTAGTTTCTCTCCCACTCATTTTCACCTTGAAATGTTTTAGGAGATGATGACCTGGAAAAGTGAGCAAATGGTGAGTACTGCACAGACTGTGGGCAGTAGGAAAAATTGTTTGTCTAAATTCAGTGTTGTGACAACTTTGTGACAGAGACATCAGGCCCTGGCGTCCCTGGAGTGTAGGTGGGTGGGTGAGTCACTTATTGCTCTCCCTACGTGCCGTAAGTAGGTGGTTATACTCAGTTGTCAGAGTAAGGCCCTTCCATTTTTATTCAGTGAGAGACACCACCATTTAAAAATGGATTTATTTTGGCTAGTACTAGAATATCCAGTGTCATTTTTTTTTCATTCTGAGCAGTGAGCAGCTTAAAAACAACAAATTTAAACCTGTCCATGGCATTTACCAATTCCATAGACTCAAACCACTTTGTCTGCTTTAACACAGTTAAAGACCTCTGAATGCAGGAGGTATGGCATAAAGTAAGAGGAGCAAAATTGCAGCCAAACTGTTCTGTGGATGTTTCTCATCGCTGATCGTGCAACCTGTGACAGAAGCCATACATAGAAAAAGGTGTAGGCCAGACTCTTTTCAGCAGTGTGTGGAGACAGGACAAGGGGAAACGGCCGAAAACTGCAGCATAGGAAGTTCCACACAAATGTGCGCAAGAACTTCTTTACGGTGAGGGTGACGGAGCGCTGGAACAGGCTGCCCAGGGAGGTTGTGGAGT
>JAOWBP010000001.1:108493503-108510910 GCA_028571105.1 Tragopan temminckii | reverse complement strand
AGGGAACCTGCTTTGGCAGGGGGGTTGGACTTGATGATCTCTGAGGTCCCTTCCAACCCCTACGATTCTGTGATTCTTTAGGAAAAATGAGCAAGCAGCCCGACAGGCAACTCACTTACCTTATTCAGACATCATTTCCTCAAAGAACTAAAAAAATGTGCCGATGCAAAAAATTTGGTATTGCTGTTATCTAAATGGGAGTTTACCACTGGGTTCCCTGAGAATGATTTTGTTAACTGCAAAAATATATCGGTATTATTAGCACGTGATATTAAAGAGAAACTTCAGAGTTTCTCCAGAGGACATAATCTTTTGCCAGGGAGCAAACACTGATGGCTAACAATTGGTGGTTGTGAGAGTATCATTCCAGGGTTATCCCAGAAGGGTTCATCTGCTGAAGGGCTTCTGTTAGCATTACTAAAATTGAAACATTCATCCACACTAGGATACATTTATGTTAGATTCCAAAATTCTGAATTTTGGGACGGACAAATCTCCTAAAATTTTAGAAGAAAGCCCTACAAACATTGGAATCACGAATGTCCAAAGCAGTCAGCCACAGTTTGACATTTAGAAGGGCCTGTGGTCAAGGTGAAAGATAATTGTTCAAAACAGTCATTCATTTTTCCAAGAGACCTCCCTCCTCATTCTCTTGTGGTCTTAGGAAACTGGGCTGAGACCCTCCAAGCAGCACCAATTCTGCAGTTCTAGCAAGTTTCAGGTTCAGAAACTGGTTAGCTGGGTTCAGGTTGATTTTTCTCCTCTTGGAGAAGGAAGAGCTTGTACTAAATTTCCTTTCTCCTGCCTGTTGTTTTCTGTAAAGAATTTTCCTTGGATATACTGAGGCACAGACCCATTTTTGTATTTCACCCAACACAATCTCACCGGCCTTTATCCAAAAAGAAAGGGCCGTTCCTTGCTCCTTACATATCCAGCTTCACTGTGTTGGTATCCTGACCCCCAACAGCTGCAGGCATGGCTGCTAGTTCTAAATGCCAAAGTGTCTTTTTTTTTTTTCTATTTATTTCAATTCTTCCTGACAGCTGTCTTGTTTAGCCTTCTACCACATTCACTTTACTCATCAGTTCAACCCAGTTCATGATTTATTTGCTCCTTGCTAAAGGAATAGGTTGCCCAGAAATGTGGTAGATGTCTCATCCTTGGAGACATCCCAGGTCAGACTGGCTGGGGCTCTGAGCAACCCAGTCTAGCTAGAGGTATCTCTATTCACTGCAGGGCAATTGGACTAGATGGCCTTTAAGGGTTAATGATTCTGTGATATGAATCTCCTTCTCTCTCATGGTCGTTGTTTTTCTTGAACTCAGCGAGCTCAGTTGGTTCTCCCTGCCCTGATGAAAACATTCCCAACAGTTTGCATCTATAAACATCTTCCTAACACAGCTATTTCAGATAAGAGTCTTCAAAGCTACAGAACAAATGGTTCTGTCCTTAAAAGGTATGGGCAAATTTGAGTTTGGAACAAGTAATCACAACACTACTAATGCTAATTGATTTATACCAGTGACAAAATTAGTCTGTTTTCTGCTTAAAATAACTATTCAGAATAGAGGATGCATATTCTGTGCAGCTGTACAGTTCATTAATCCTCACTGGCTGTGTTTGTTGTGGTAGAGTGGCCAACTTTATTTTCTTTTTTAAGATTTTAGCAATAAAAATATTTCAATTTCTACTAATATGCCTTTTTTTTTTTTTTTTTCAAGATTGGACAATTTAGCATATTTTTTATATGTTTTGAAGGATTAGCTCTTGTATACAGCATACTTATTTTAGTACAAGAAAGACTGGTTATGCCTACTTGTAAAGTTACAGTTAAATTTACTGCTAGAAATAGATGTCTACAAATGCACATTGTTTTGAAAACTAGTAACATAGAGAAGAATAATTTATAGTGAATATTTAAAGTTTCACTCTAGTTTTCTGTCAAAGGATAAGAGTGAACATGAATAGAGTTTGGAATGGAGTTAGCAAATGATTTTGGACTAAGAAATGAATGTGCAGGTTCCTTATCTTTCTAGCAACCAGCATCATTTTCTGAAGTTTCTTTTTCCAGCATATCCTTCAGCTGAAAAATGCAGATGATTTTTAGAAGCCCATTTAGTGACCAGAGGTGAACCATATTCACATAATTAAAACAATTAAATCCATGCTTAATGTCAAGGAAAATTTTTGCAGGCTGCATGATTGCAAAGACAGGGGGATATAGCCTGGCTCTGGCCAAGAAATGGAGTCATTCGAGTCATGGTTGAACACCCATGGTCTAGAAAGTTTTGTGTAAATCTGCTGTTAAGCTGTGCCCGCTTTAGGTCAGATCCACCACAGTGGATGAGGATTTGTAGAACAGTTTACTAGAATGTTGTCTTTGCTTTCACCATGGGTAAATCCAAGGATGTATTTCTTTATTCTGTCTCTAGCGACAAGGTCTAGCACAAGGCTGGATTGCCACCCATTTGTCCACTTTACCAGGTTTCCTAATTAGCTCTTTAGGGATTTCCTGACATGGGAACCATCTCTCTCTGTGGGTCAGTGTAACAGCGTTTTCTGCAAAGAGCCCTTAATCTTCCTTGATCCTGCTGTAACAGTCAACACTTTCTAGTACACTTGCAATTGGGGTGAAAATAGGAGAGTGCAGAACCCTGCTGAGTACCCAGCAGAAGTCCACAGAGATTTTTAACTCACACTGTGCTCCAGAGAAACAACTATAAATACTTTGGACAAAACAGTTGGGTTTTTCCCCCCCTTTTTTGCACCTCCTGCATGCCAGTGGACCAGTGGTTTCAAAGTGGTATTGGTAATAACGTAGTGGATTTGGCAGTTTAGTGAATAACAGTGACAAAAAAGAAAGGTGCAGCTGGGGAGGTCCAAGCAGAAACAGGGAGAAAGACATTCAGTAAGCTCCTTTTGCAGAGGAATACCACCAGAAGACATACATACAAATCTAATAAACTGGTGTGTGTGTACCCACAAAGCAAACAATTACACTGATGCATTGCCCAGGATCTGCTTTGGTAATGGAGGAATGTAGCAGGTTTTGTGCAGGATGCTGGCTGCAGCATAGAGCTATGCAAAAGACAATGAAGCATTTAAAATTCAACACTGTCTATGCAAGAGGCAATGAAGCAGGAATAGCCTCATTTGGAGCAGATTCCCTTTACAAGGTATGGGAGGACAAGCTGTCAGGCAGCTAATAACTACTTATAACCTTGCATTGACTTGAATTCATTTAGATTGGTATAAACAGCAGAATACTGACCATGCTGCTTTAAAAATAGGTCAGACGGGACATTATTAGAATTTCCCCTTCCTCCTAGTGTTTTATACCTGCACCTGAAAAACTAAAGGGACAAAAGTGCAATTCTGCTGAAATGACCTGCTGCAACTAAAAAGCCCTCAAGTCCTCATACTCTCACAGGGCATGGTAAGTGCAAATAGATCAGCATTTGTTTTTGTTTCTATAATTCCATCCTCCCCAACATACAGAAGCTATGGTGAAACACACCTTTCTTTCTGTCCAACGCCTCTTCCAAAGTCAGTGAGTGCTGACACAGGCTATTTTGTTATCACTAAAGTCTACACAGCCTTGCCAGCTTGGCAGTAATCTGTGATTCAGAATGATAAGTAGGCCAAAGTACCTTGATATTTCCAGCCTCAGCATAGTACCTATTTCCCTTTAATTACAAAATCGCTATGGCTGCATTAAATCCCAGCTGCTTCTTGCTGTGTTCCAGTTCACTTCAGTGGGCACTTTGGCTAGGATGTCTTGATTGAAGCACTTTTTTCACTCTCATTCTTTTCCAGCTCAGTACGTACTTGCAGCATTCACACCTTTGTTATCTTTTAGCGCGGTGGCTGTGATCTGCGGTGGGGCTGGCACTTGCTTCTCTCCATTCACAGCCTTATCAAAAAGGGCACATCTGTGTGGGCCTTCGAGCAGCACAGTCAGTGAGCACGACATCCATGTCATGTCATACAGTCATAGGAAGCTCAAGGGAAGACCAGCTGCTGTGTCCTCACCCTTCTGCACGCTTTGACTGGTTGATGCTTAGTGTTATAAGGACAGATTACATGGATGTTTTCTGCCAAAAATACACAACCAAACAGCATGTTCTCCAAGTCAGTGCTAGCTAATGATAGCAACTTTATGCCAGAAGTGTTGTAGTCCCTACAGGGAGCAGACACGACTTCAGGGAGCAAGGACCTGTGGTAAGCATTTCCATCTCGCAGCTATTTCAGTTGCCCACAGTCCATAACTGTATTCTGAAGCCAGGAAAAATCTCTGTCCTGTTTTTCACATTATGCGAATCTCGGTGGCAACCCAGAACTATCTTGATGGGTCCCTGGGGAGGTCAGGCTGACGAGGTCAGGAAATGATGAGCACTCATGTTTGTTGTTACTGTGATTTATTTCCCGTGCAAAATTCACTTACCTCCATAAAGATGTGCAGACTATTGTGGAGTCTACATAAACTGCTTCACATTCATCACTCAGATGTTTTTCTGGGGGCATGCTGGGGCTGTCGGTTCACTGGAACTAGTTCCATATTTAATTCCTGCTAATGTACACTATGAGATTGTGTCTAATTCAATTTGTAAAAACATAAAGTGCTGTTTAAGGGGAACTCATATGTGGTTATATGAATTTGTAACTCAGATGCCTCTGTAATTCCTTTCGATGTCATTAATTTGATTTGCTGAATTACTATTTACAGACTCTAGTTCCATCTACAGCAGAATAAACCTCAGAGATGGAACCACAGGAAGTGCTTTTTGGAGTTTGCTGCTGTTCTGTGCAGTAACACTGGAGAATACAGATGACTCTTCATATTTTATCTTCAGTCCTGTAAATTCATTAATATCATTACATAGAAGCATCAAACATCCCAGCACTGGCAAATGAAAGATGAAATAACAAGAGGAATACTTTAAGAGCTTACTGATACTGCTTTTGTTCTCTTAGGTACCACCACAGTCCAGCAAGAGTGGGAATCAGTAATAGTGAAGCCAAGACAATTTAGGTCTCAATGTATCACAAGTATAACAGAAAACCACTACATCTATACTGTAGCTTGGCCTTCTGACAGCCTTTTTAATTTAATTTTTTTTTTTTTTTTCTTGGTAGCTGACCTCATGTGTAATCATCCAAGTTGCAGCAACCCTAAGCAGACAATAGAAACCATCCACATTTTTTTGCAGTGAGTCAAGCTGATATACAGGAGGAGGGTCCTACACGCTTTGCATTTCCAAACGTCAGAGATAACCTTGATTTTGAAAACTTTTTCTGGCATTTTGCTTTCTGTCAGAAGCAATGTCTCTTTAACCCTGCCAGCCTAACTAGTCCCATTCAGCTGGGTTATTCTCATATCTGACTGGTATTAGGGAACTTGAACTTGGAAAGCAACTTAGTCGCAAAAAAAAGGGCTCAGGCAGAAGCACCCTCATGAGCAGCAAAGAAGTTGAATGAGCAGAGAAAAAAAACCTAAGAGTGCATTTGTAGTAGTTAGAAACTCTGATGCAATAAAGAAACGCCTCTTGCAGATTTGGGGGCAATTTCTCTCCTCATGCTCAACAGTGCCTTGGTATCACTGGAAAAGGTGGTGTTGAAGTGCATTTGATCCTAAGGAAGTGACGCTAACACAGAGCACATTCCTGGGAGTTTTTATGTTGGACTAATTCTAGCTTTGTCCCATGGTCTAAGTGTCCATTAGGGGACATAGTGGTATTTCAGGAGAATCCTGACTGGTGAGGATGGCCAGGAGATCTGCTCCCAAAGCACACTTCTCTGAGCTGCAAGAATGGTGTGGGAGCAGCCCTGAGGCCCAGGAGCAAGGTGCTGCCCAGACAGTGAATCTTAGGCTGGGAGCTCAGCTGTAGCACTAGAGTTCTGCAGGGATTAAAAGCAAGGCAGATGCATCAGTTTGAAGTCTAGATGTAAATATCAGGCATGGCAAGCAGCTGGAGAACATGCAGGAGAGCAGAAAATGACAGTAAAACAAGTCTTAGCTGAAAAGGGTGTAAATTACTCAGAAATAATTCAAAATGTATGGGGAAAAGCTAAATGGAAAGGAAATATTTTCCTGAGCATTTAAATTTTCCCCTTCCAAAAAAAAAAAAAAAAAGCTGTTTTGTAAAAATCCTGCAGGAAGAAATTAAAAGGGAAAGGCTCCACCTATCTTTTATAAAGGTATAACATTCTTTTTTCTTTTCTCTTCCCCTCCCCCCCCCCGTTGGATAGCTGAGTGCAGAATTCATAAACATAGATTACTTTGTTACTTTGCACTTTTTTTTTTTTCTTTCTTTTTTTTTCTTTTTTTTTTTTTTTTTCTGGTTTGCCCCTCATTAAGCTGTAAGTGCTGGGGAAAGAAATGAGCCTTATCTGGTTTCTGGTTTGCTATCTGCCTAACCATTATCAGCTGGCATCAGGTAAAGAAATGAGCCTGAAAGAGTGAGGGACAGGTGCAGATGCTGGAAGCCAGAGAGGTCAAAGGAGTCACACTGATGAAAGAAATGAGAATTTTTCTTAATGCTTTGCTTTAAAATGAGCTTTAAAATATTCCATCAGCGGGATGAACAGGACTCCTGCTTCACCCATGGATTTGCATCTTGTGGTTGGATTCTCAGGTGTCTAATAAAGGAGAAGTGGTAATCAGAGCTGTACTGTGTTCAGTTTTGGGTCCCTTGCCACAAGAAAGGCATTGAGGCCCCAGAGTTTGTCCAGAGAAGAGCAATGGAGCTATGAGGGGTCTGGAGCACAAGTCTTATGGGGAGCAGCTGAGGGAACTGGAATTATTCAGTCTGGAGAAGAGGAGGCTCAGGGGAGACCTTATTGTTCTCTACTCTGAACTGAACAGAGGTTGTGGTGAGGTGGATGTCAGAATCCTTCTCTCAGGTAATGATGATGGGACAAGAGGAAATGGCCTTATGTTGCCCCAGAGGAGGTTCAGTCTGGATATTAGAAAACATTTCTTCTCAGGAAGAGTGGTGATACATTGGCACAGGCTGTCCAGGGAGGTGGTGCAGTCACTGTCCCTGGAGGTGTTGAAGAACCGTGTGGATGTGACACTGAGGGACGTGGTCAGTGGGCACACTGGAGGTAGGCTGCTGGTTGGACTGGGTGATCTGAGAAGTCTTTTCCAACCTTAATGATTCTATGACAGTGACTCTATCATGTGCAATTCTGTTGGTTGAAGATGTGAGGTAATGCTAATGTCCTTCTCTTAGTGAGTGTATTTTTAATGATCTCTCTCAGTACTTGGTAGCCTATTCTCATAAAGCTGCTTAGGTCTTAGTATCACAGTGGTTTTGATCTTCATGTCAAATTTGATTGAAATTAAATAAATGATGCAAGAAATAGTGAAGAAGATGGGGACATGCAGGACCAAACTCTCAGGCACAGCAAGACTGAGAAGTCTTGCATTCTGTCTGGAAAAACAAAATAAAAGAACAAGCTCTCACAGAACATTATTTCTATATTCCTGGCATTTTTTTTCTTTTTTCTTTTTTTTTTTTTTTTTTAGAGGTTGAATGAAGAATTAGGAGTACAGCCTAGAAAAAGTGCAGCTGCTGCGTGTCATCAGATTTGAGTGTTTTGCACCAAGCTGTTTATCCTGGAGTTTGATAAAGCAGCAGAGGGTAAGTGCCTCCTCCTTAGGGTCCCCATAGAAATCTAAAGATACATCTTGTAAGGGTGTGTCTTAAACAAAAGAAAACAGAGGCGGCCACCATGGTGCTCGGAACCAAGGAAGAAAATAACTTGCTGCAGTGAGCTACCCTTTTCCTCCCGAGCAGAGTGAGACCAGTGCACTGAATCAAGCCCAGGCTCCAGATGCCATGTGCAGTTGGAGATGGCTTCCTGCCAGTGAGTTTCCACAGCAAACAAGAAAAGGCAAACTTGTGGTGTATGATGTGCAGCCACACAGAGAGGCAGTGAACAGGGTGGTGCTTTCTAGTGTGGAGGAATTCTAAGGGCTGTAGTGCAATCCCATTTTAGCGTGAAAGAAAGGAGGCAATTTTCAACTGCGATCTTAATTTATGTGAGCTTAACCAAGTCAGTAGCAGTAACATCTTGTCTGTTTTATATAATTCCATGTTCATGCTTTTCTGTGAGCCGTGTTTCCATGACTTAGGGAGGTTTCTAATCTTGCTAATCCAACACTGCAGAAGATCAGAAGCAACATCTATGAGGGCTGTTCTGAAAGTAGCACCTCTTATTTTTATCATGTTGGCCCATGACATCAGAGACAGATGTTGGTGGGATGACAATAGAGGTTGGAACTTCCCACCAATATTCTGTTACATTTTGTTGTCATGCGACAGATGGCAGCAGAGGGCATTCTGACAGAATGGCATCTGATATGAAAGTGTTTATGAAGCAAAGGTGTTGAATTCCTCCATGCAGAAAAAATGGCCTCCATTGACATTCATGGACACTTGCTGAGTATTTATGGAGACCAAACAGTGTATTTGAGCACAGCGAGGTGGTGGGTGGTGTATTTCAGCAGTGGCAACAGCGATGTGAAAGATAAGCCACATTTCAGACAGCCATGCAGATGTTTACGAGCACAGCATGCAGGCTCTTGTTCATTGCTAGCAAAAATGCATAGCTAATGGTGGTGGCTATATTGCAAAATAGTGTTTCATAGCTGAGAATAGTGTTATTGTGCTCTTTGTATCTGTTGTATTTTCCATGGAAATAGATAACAGAGATTACTTTTGGAGCAACCAACATAGATCAGACTTCAGTTGAGCCAAGCGGAGCCAATTGCATTTGGCAATACATCACTAAATGTCTATATCTGGCAATAATGTTTGTCCTTATCACTTTCAGGAGTCTTCTAGAAACCTCAACAGTCATTCCAGAGTTACTGCTTTTATTGGTTAGAGGAGAGCTAAATGCTCTTGTTCTGTTCTGGTTCCCACAGAAGCACCTGACCCTGAGTCCTTGGTTGGGAAGCTGCAGCCCTTGTTCATGGATGTACTGCTGGGGTTATGAAGAAAAACAAAGGAATGCATCAACCCTACAGCAAACCATCTGGGAAATTTCTACGTGGGCTTGCATCTTCATAGGAATACTGTGGAGGATCACAGACTGAACGCTATGACTTCAGCTGGCTACAGCAGCAGCCTGAGTTGCAGGAAACTTAGTATGGGATAACGGTTTGGATTTTGCATGTCATTCAGTCAGTGACCATAGCTGACTTCTGTACCCTGGCAAACAGTTGAGATAAAGAAATAATATAAAACACAGAAATGTAATGAGAAACGGATGCTACTGCTGAGTTGGTCTGCAGTAGGAACTCAAATTATAGAAAGTACTTCCATACTATTTCAGACACATTTTCTAAACAACAAATACTTATTAGTTCTCTGCTAGTCCAGAAGTTCAGGAACATAATCACAGGACTGAATGGTGCCCAAGGTGCAGATGTGAGTGGCAAAGCATGCAATTAAAGCAATACCATGCTGCATGTTTGACCTCTGTTATTGCTGTGGAAAGGCTATGTGCTACTTACTGCATATAGCAGCACTGCTCCTGCGTACTGGGTACATATGGCTTTCCAGTGATTGTTCACCTTGACTGCATGGGAGAAGGGGGAATCCAGAGAGGTGCCACAAGAAACGTGGTCTGTTTCCCTGAGATAGGACTGAGATGCGCAAGCTGAGTACCTGCACATCTTACAAAGGTGTGTGGGGTGAGTTGTGGGGATCAGAACACTACCATGTTGAATGAGGTTCCTCTTAAAGCCCTCCAGCAAAGGGAACTGAGCAGCACAATTCTGCAGAATGGTATTGGGGCATTTTGTTTGTGATTTTTTCCTTCCCCTAATCAGTGCCCAAAGAACGCTCCATTTCAAGTTAATGGCTTTTTGTTTGGACGTTTGGTTTGTTTTTGCTAGATTTGATGTGTATATTCTCATCATGCACACAATAAAAACTGCCCAGTGTTTATTCATTCTTCCCACGAATTCTTCCCAGTGCATGTACATGAATGCGTATGCATTACTGGTACATATACAGACATAGCTACGCTTTCAGCACTGTTTGAGAAACAATTATTTCTGAAACCAAAAGTTGACACATCAATTTGCCTCCAAATTACACATTTCACCTTCATGGCCATTGTTTCTTTAACTTGTTAAAATCAAAGAACAACACATAGTTATCTTCAAACTACAGATGTCGCTCGTGTTTTTGTTCCCACTTTTCTCCTAATGCCACATAGTACATGAAGTCTGAACTTGTGCACATTGTTGCCACATGATCTCTGTATGGCTCATTTCTATATCTCTGTCTGCTTAAAGATTGCTTTTTTATGGTGCAGTACTTTAGAATGAGTTCTGTTACAATTCAAGATGAACTCATTTTAGACAGGGTACATATATACGGGAGCGTGTATGTATTTGAAACAGTGCTGTCACTTTCCAGGAGTGAAAATATAGCCTGAGCACTGCAACTATGGGTTCGGTGTATTTCTTTCAGCACAATTATCTGAAGATGCAGCGACCCATTCTAGCCAAAAAGCAGCCACATAACATTTTAGGAGCCTAGTAGATTAAAGTATATTTCTGATTCATTTGTCACTTAAACAGCCCTGACTGCTCAGTGTGAACAGGGGATTTAACAGTGGCTCCCAGCTGAAATGAATGATGTTTGCTTGGCTGAGCATCTTAGTCAGCTTTGAAAATTTTAAACATGGATGTATCCCCAATGGCCTTTGGGGATCTCCAAGGAATAAACACAACTGTTCTCGCAAGACATTCCTGCTTGGGTGAAAGCAGACAGGTGATGGCACCTGGTGATCAAAGATGCTAATGTCATCAGGGAGCTCTATGGATACCACTTTGGTAGCTGATTCACAGACACAGCCAGGAGCAGATTGCAAGTCAGTGCCATCTGTGTAGTCTCAGAGATGTAAGCAGAGCTGAAGCCAACTAGATGAGAACATCTAGCTTTTATAATACATCACAGCCTTAACCACAATATGGAAGTTTGTGCAAGTCTGTCCTTGCCAGATTGTCAACCTCAAGTGACAGCTGTCCAAGCAAAGGCTTTCAGCACTGACTGACGTGCTGCAAAGAATCCCATACTTCTCCATCCACTTACGTCAGCCAACAAAGGGGGAGGAGTCTAAACCCCAAATTTTTCTCTCTCAAAAAACATTCCTAGCACATTGAGAACCTCAGTATTTAGGCAAAGACTACTGGCAGAGTGAAGGAAGAGAAGGGAAAAAAAGGCCATCCCCCCTGCTCCTAAGTCCATCTCCTACAGATAGCAGTCCCCACTCAGCCATCACTTGTCCTTCAGCAGCAGCTGGCTGACCTGCAATGAAGCTGATATTGACTCCGATAGGATACGGAGTCATAGAATCACAGAATGGCTTGAGTTGGATGTGAGCTCAAAGCCCACCCAGCCCCAACTCCCTGCGTGGGTAGGGCTGCCCCCCACCAGCTCAGCTGCCCAGAGCCCCATCCAACCTGGCCTTCAGCCCCTCCAGGGATGGGGCACCACAGCTTCTCTGGGCAGCTATGCCAGCACCTCACCACCCTCTGAGTGAAGAAATTTTCTCTTAACATCTGACCTAAATATCCCTTCTACCTACAAAACTTAAACTGAGCAAAACTGAGCAGAACTGAGCAGTCTTTCTCTAAACCAGTAAGACTTTCTAGAGGGAGCATCAGAACAATCTTCCATCGACACAGTAGGGCACAGTAGAAGCACAGTAACATCTTGGCACAAATAGATCTGAAAGAGTTTTGCTAAAAAACAATGATCTTCCCTATTTTGCTGACAGAAGAACGGAATTAGAGACAAGCTATGACTTGGCCAACATCTTGCAAGCTGATAAAGCCAAGCAGAGCACCCAGACCCTTTCCTTCAAGATGCAGTTACTCACTGACGACCATATTGTCTCCATGAATCTTTGGTCCACTCTAAGCACTGAAGAATTGGTTATATTGGAAAACATCTGCATTTTTAAAATATTGCAAAGTTCTACTCACAAAAGAAAAAAAAAACAAAAAAAAACAAAGAATAGCACGTGGTCTCCACAGTGACCTCTTATAACAGCTCTGCAGAGTATGTATAGCTGATACTATATGCATTTTGACACCCACAGTCTTTGTTCAGCTTCTTTGGATTCTGGGTGGTGAACGAGCTGAGAGAAGGAACTTTATGCAGCACAGAACTGTGTAAAAATATCTGTTCTAGACTGTACTGAGAGCATCTGAGCTAGGCAAAATTGTGAGGGCATGTCTGGCAGCAAGTGTACACTGTGTAGTACCACAAGGAAAAGAGCAGTCCAAGTTTACTTCAAGTGATATCTCTCTGACAGAGCACAGGGCCACGCAAAAATCTTACTCTGTTCATGCTGGCCGTGTTGTTCCTAAGGATCTCTGTTTTGGACTGCACCAAAAGTGTACACAGAGCTACTAGCTGCCTCACGTACGCCTGTGGTGCTGATCTGCACACACATGCTCACCTGCAGCTGAGTCTCATCATTCATCATAGCCAAATTGTGTGACTTGCTCTGAGGTGAGGAGAAAAGCAGCCCTTGCAGTACATCTAGTTTGCCTCAGTAGAAGAGAAATTTCACTGGGCAGTTCACTAGAAAGAATTATTTTACAATGCTGGGAAGTAGGATGCAACTCCTTAAGTCTTAGTAAGTCCATGGGCAAAGGAAGCATCAGGTTGTTCTCTGAGAAAACTTGATGCTGAGAAAATCAGACCGAATTTCTTCTTTGTTTACAGCGATGGCACTGGTTTCTCATGGAGGGGCAGAGCATTGATTTGAGAAGAACTCTGCTTTTGTGGGACAATAGGTCAGGATGTCACACAGCACTCTTCCTCTGCAGCCCAGTGACAACAGCTGAGGAAGAGGAGATAGTTCTGCCTGTCAGCTCTCCAGCCCCCAAACAGTGAGATAGAAAGTGTGATTCCTTTTCAGCCTTTGAGTGGTTTGGAAGAGAAATTCCAGCCTTTTCATTCTGTCCATAATGAATGTGAAGGACTGCAAAACAAGCAGTATTCTCCCGGAGAGTAGTTAAGGCAGCAAACAGGCAAAGCTACTGGGGAACTTTCAGGGAGTGGGCACACACCATGGCTAAAGATGTCACAGGAAAGCTTTAAATGTCCTACACCCCTGGGCATGTTTTCTGTGCACATTGTTTGCTGTTAGTGGCATAGTGAAACAGAGTTTTCCTGCTTCATTGAGGAACGTATGAGGTACTTGCTGGGTATGTGCATCTGGAGGGTGCTGCTGGGGTTCGGTGTGGTCAGAGTGCTTTACCCTGCATTGAAATGCTTCTCAGCAGACTCCACTTTCCCCTGGCAGGAGCTTTGCCCAGCCCGTGTGTATGGGTGTAACGTAGATGGTGGTGGAGACCTCATTTGACCTAAACTTTGGATCCCTGTTGGGCTGTTAGCATTTCTGAAGACACAGGGTCCTTGCTGAGGTCACAGGTATCCGTGGTTGGATTCAGTAGGGGTGGAGTTGACAAGAGCATTTTAGCTTGTTGCCCAGCAGATACAGGAAGCTTATTTCTCCTTTAGTGAATGGTCTGAACCTTAGCTATGGATGCACAGTCCTCCAACACATAGTCAGAAGATGACTCCTGTCCATTTCATAGGGGCCTTGCAAACATCAACATGACATACATAGCCAGTAAATGGTAGTCCCTATAACACAAGAGAGGGGATAAACTTATCTGGCAGCCTGGGAAAGGAGGGGGCAACACATTGCAGGAAAAAAAAAAGCAAGAATTTCTCTTTGGGTGACTGCTTTGCTTCCTTTTCATCAGTTATGGGAACTCCATTTTGAACAAAGGAAATGCGAACTGGCAAAGAAACAAAGGGCATTTTGCTTTGCTCTCTGGCCTTTATGGTAGCAGCTGTAAGATAATCCATGCCCTTTGCTGAACTTGCGTGTATGAGAAAACCACAGCAGTTCACATGCCCATTGCCTTTTTATCTCCTGAAGGAGGTTACTGGCCAAGTGACAGTTGTGATCTTTACATGACCCAAGTGCAGTGCTGCTGCATACTGTTGTAACGTCCATCTTTCCTTCTTCATCCCTTCTTTCTCTACCCTCCAGCATCATGCATCAGATTCTCTGGAAAGGGACCTCAGCCAACAGGTCAAGAGTGAAGTGCCCAGCTCCATGTCCACAGTCATACCTTAGGAAACCTAGAGCAAGTCAAATTGTCTGTGGGGAGAGATTAACACCTTTGGGAGTGGAGGATATTTCCACCAGTCTGAGACATTTGTCACAGAGTCATCCTTCTCCAGCAGCGCCTTGTCTCTCCCTGCTGGCTGCAAAAGGGACGTTTGATTCCATTCAAATGGAATCAATCTGCTCCTGAAGGTTCATGCTTGCACAGCTGTTGGCTGGCCTTTCTGTTTTAATCACTTCCTTCTCCCTTCTCTGGTTGAAGAGCGCACGGCTCTCCCACTCCTTCTCAGTGGTTGCTCAGAGACTTTCCTCACGCTGGGTGGCTGCTTGGGAAGTCATCAGCTGCCAGATGAGCAAGGATGGAAGGTGACAGCTGCCTGGGGGAAGGAGCTGGCACATGGAGCAGAGCAAGGAAGTACAAGAGCCTTTCTTAAATGTTTATTTGTCTGAAGTCAGTGTACAAGCACAAGGCATGGCCATTGCCTTTAATTACAGACTGTAATTAGGTAGTAATCTCTGTAATCTCTGAATGGAGTATTTTACAACCTTTTACTGTGGTTTATTCTCGTTAAGAATCTTTGAACTTTATTCTGGGGGAACCTACTCAAGAAGCAGGTAGCTTAATCACAAACATTATCTTCATTTTAAACAAAACAATACCAGTGCAAATATCCTGCCAAGACAATTTTAGAGTCCCCAGAGTATTAATATACAAGTGCAAATGAAACCAGTAATCAGTACCAGGCAGACTTCATCTGGGTCTAGAGGCTGCACTTGCAGTAAGTAACAGCTTGGATAAAATTATCTACAGTTCAAAGAACATTTTCAGTAGAAACCAAACAAAACCCCAATAAAATAATCAGACCATACAGTGAGAAAGTATGAACTGCTTAATTGTCAAGGTTTTTAGTTAGGATATCGGGGGGTGAACTGTTATGATAATCAGATCCATTAGAGCTGCTGCTTTTAATACCCTTTTTTTTTTTTAAAGCAATGAAGGAGTTGTTCTGCTGTACCAGGCACCTGATATGAATCACTTATGCAGAACCATGGATGCTTTGTTTAAAAGCACCTCCATGCATTCAAATAAAAGTTGGACAGGAAAGAAAAGGCTCCGCATAAGGGAGGACTCAGCTGAGCAGGGGCTGTGTTTTTGGAGAGAGGCCTTGCATCAGGATCTTGGCTGCTCTCAAGAAGCATTCCAACAGCTTCCTACAAGGCTGGAGTGACCGTGCTGTTCAGTAGTGCCATCCTCCATCCTCCTCTCATTACAGCTGCACCTTGGTGTGGGTGAAGAACTGCTCTGCCTTCCCTACCCTCCTGTGTCTACATGCATTGCCCTGCTCAAAGGGCAGTGCTGCTGTTGAGATTTCTTTATGAAACCTCTCTGACAAAAGTAAGGACAGTGCTGTGTGAAAAAGGCAGGCAAAAAGGAATCTTAAAGAGGAACTGAGACCCAATGCAGAGTACAGAAGACAGGAGCAAATCTGTTGGCAAATGTTTCTTGGTACTGGCCAAGTTCTTTCAAACCTTGGCAAAATAAGCATATGCCAGCCTACTTATAGTCTGGTTTGTAAAAAGGTCTCTGATTCCACACATGTTCATGTATCTGAGAAACTTCATGCCACCATGGAGTGCTCGTGAAACCACCTACCAACATAAGATGCCTTTAATGCCTTTAATGTGTATAGATTGGACCTCTTTATATTGCCAGATTGCCTGTGTTATTTGCTGGGAAATCTTCATGCCTTAGTTGGAGAAACTCAATCTCGCTTGCTCAATGAAGGTTTCATAGCAGCTGAAGCAATCTTCTGGCTTCACTCCAGCTCTTCTGTCCTGTTCTTTGTGCTAATGTGCTACAGAGGATTGTGATGAGGCCATAACTCACAACTGAAGTGCCTATTGCCTCTAAATTGACTGAGTGGTGACCAGGCAGAGGGGTACTGTTCAGACCCTGCTTCCAGCCCTGGTGATGAAATGGCTCCCACCTCACCGTAGACATCCACCAAAATGACTGTGTCTGACCAATCTGGTGGTCTCCTATGGTGGAGTGGCAGCATCGGTGGACAAAGGAAGGGCAACTGATGTCATCTACGTGGACCTGTGCAAGGCCTTTGACATGGTCCCACTCCACATCCTTATCTCTGAATTAGAGAGATTTGGATTTGATGGCTGGACCATTAGGTGGATAAGGAATTGGGTGGATAGTCATAGCCAGAGAGCTGCTGTCAATGGCTCTATGTCCAGGTGCAGGCTGGTGACGAATGGTGTTTCCCAGGGGTCCATCTTAGGACTGGTGCTTTTCAGCATCTTTATCAATGACATAGGCGGTATGTACCCTCAGCAAGTTTGCTGATGACACTAAACTGAGCAGTGCAGTTGATACAACAGAAGGGAGGGACACTATCTGGAGGGACCTGAACATGTTCTAAGAGTTGGCACAAGTGAATCTAATGAGATTTAACAAGACCGAGTGCAAGGTGTTGCAGTTGGGTTGAGGCAATCCCTGTTACTACACATGCAGACTGGGAGAAGAACTCACTGAGAGCAGCCCTGCAGAGAAGGACTTGGGAAAAGCTGCATATGAGCCAGCAGTGTGCTCTTGCAGCCCAGAAGGCAAACAGTATCCTGGGCTGCATCAAAAGAGGGGTGGCCAGCAGGGAGAGGGAGGTGATTGTCCCACTCTGCTCTGCCCTTGTGAGGCCTCATCTGGAGTAGTGTGTCCAGACCTGGGGACCCCAGTCCAAAAAAGATGTGGAGCTATTGGAATGGGTCCAGAGGAGGACCACAAAGGTGATAAGAGGGCTGGAGCATTTCTCCTATGAGGAAAGGCTGAGCGAGCTGGGCTTGTTCAGTCTAGGGGAGAGAAGGCTCCAGGGAGACCTCACTGTGGCCTTCCAGTACTTGAAGGGAGCTTATATGTAGGAGAAGGACCAACATTTTCCATGGTGACAGAACAAAAAAGAATGGCTTTAAGCTAAAAGAGGATAGATCTAGGATAGATGTAAGGATTTTTTTTTTTTTTCTCAGAGGGTGGTGAGGCGCTGGCACAGCTGCCCAGAGAAGTTGTGGTGCCCCATCCCTGGAGGGGCTCAGGGCCAGGTTGGATGGGGCCCTGGGCAGCCTGAGCTGGTGGGGTGCAGCCCTGCCCATGGCAGGGGTTGGGGCTGGGTGGGCTGTGAGGTCCCTTCCAACCCAAACCGTTCTGTGATTCTATGATTCTAGG
>JAOWBP010000001.1:108482510-108493403 GCA_028571105.1 Tragopan temminckii | reverse complement strand
GGCTGTGAGGTCCCTTCCAACCCAAACCGTTCTGTGATTCTATGATTCTAGGCACTCCTGTGGTGCTAACCTGAGACGTCCAAGTCCTGATGCATGTCAAGTCACACAGATGCCCCAAGTGTTAAGAATGAGCCCTAGAATTTACTTCAGGTGGTTGAATTAAATGAGTGGATAATTTCAGTGGAGTACTAAATCCTTACGGCAGTGAGTCATGCACAGCTTTATCCTGTAATACTTTTACAGCCAGTTTAGAGCTACTAAAAGCAGTTATGTAATTTCCATACCCCTGTAATAAATTTTCTGTCCCCTGTGGTTTTTACAGGGCAGAATACTCAGGTTTTCTTCCACGTTGATCTCTAGGTTTGTGTATTTCAGCAGGTTATTAAAAAGGGAAAATTTACCCAGAAAGCTGTTGTCTGGTGTGTGACCTGGGGTCCTCAGGTGAACAGGCCTGGGACTAAGAGTGACACTGCATCCTATGTGTAGCAAAGAATAAAGCATCTGAGCAAATGGATTAAAGAAAAAAAGCCTAATTTGAAACACTATTCCATTATAAGGATGACAGAGGGAGTTTCTGATGCAGTGTCCACCAGCTGTTTCATGTAGGTAGTTGCCCTTGTGATTGCTGTCTGTTCGAACGATCAAGAACTTATGGGCTAAGTGGTACAAATTTCATATTTTCAGACTTCTAATGCATCCAAAAAGGTTTTAGCAATGTGGTATAATGCCATTTTTTGGGGGGTAGAAATGAAAAAAACCCCTGTAATTAATTATTAAACTATGTATTTCTGGCTTAGCCTAACTTAGATGAAACATTCATCTCTGACCATATTATGTAAAAGGCTTAGGCATCCCATAACAACTGAAATCCCTGAGCCCTGTCAATTCTTACATGATTAAGAAATACATTAAAGGGATGATGTTTGTGGCAGATGTACTTTTATACATGGAACTCCAGGTGTGTATGGTGGTTGGGTGCCACACTTTCGTGTGACTATTACCCAGTCATTAGCCTTACCCCTAGCGACCTTCAGTTGCTCCTCTCTTGTTAGGCAGAAGGAAGATCATTTGTTTTTCTATATTTTCTTTTCATGACTGTAACTGTGGAAACTTATTTTTAGAAGGGTTTATTTCTTACAGCCAGAGACGTGCATAGTGAGACTGTGGGAGATAACTACACATTTGCTTGTTCAGAAACCTTAATTCAGTGAGAATCACAGGCTCCTACATACTGACCTTTGCACTAAGTTGCATCATAACATTTAACTCAAGCAATGTCACTAAACAGAAAATGCCCTTAAGGTAGGGATATAGGCGACTCAGTCTATCTGATCTACAGATGAAAGGAATTTTGTTCAGGGAGATGTTATGTGCAGAGTTGGTTTTTTTTTTTTTTTTTTTTGTTTTTGTTTTTGTTTTTGTTTTTGTTTTGAAAACGTGATCTATATTATCTCATTATCAATACATTAACAGTACATTCAGAACTGAAACAATTCTTTAAAAATGCAGAGGAGTCATTAAGAGTGATGAGGGTGTTTTACAGTGCTTTCCTATTTATTTCCAGCATCAGGCATGAACCCCGAACCTTGCTCAGAAATCTGCACATCTTTGTGTCCTGTTACGACATAATGCCTAAGCATCAACATTTCTAGAAATGGAAGAGAATGGCTACCTCTTAGGGAGACACTTCCTTCATGTGTGCTCCCCAAGCATAGAGAATCAGGCGAGTTATTCCCCTCCCACAGTGAGGGCCAGGTTTTCCCTCTGAGTTGTCTGCTATTGCCTGGAGATGGGCTTTGGAGTTTTTCTGGTCAGAGGGAAATTACTCCTTATATCAGATAAGAAAAGCATGCAGTTATGCATGCAGTAATTAAATATCCGTCTCACTGTGCAAGAGACAAACCATCACTTTAGATTAGTTCCCTGTTAGATGTTTTTCTACTTGCCATTAAAGTAATTTAACCTTATCTCTGCCTTAGAATTCTGATGCACTCTATGCCAAGGGAGTAGTTATGTGTGTGCTTACTGAATATGTGTCATATGCCGTCCTGCCACAGAGCGTTAGGTGAGCTATGCTTTTATAGAGACTCAGGCCCCATTTTGCTATTAAAAGGCAAAACGTGTGTACGTAGGAGGAAGCAAAAAGATATATGAATTATGAAAATTCCATATTTATGAAATGTGGTTTTACAGCTGTCAGAATACATGTAATGTTTGCAGTCTATTATTTCCATATACAAAATGCTTCCATAGCCTAAGGAAGAACAGACTTAAGCTACAGAAGAGCCCACATTAGTATTCATGCCCTTTCTACATCAGTGCTGCACTTTAGAAAGCAGAGAGATTTCAGAGGATGTCCCTAAGAGAGGATGAACACAGCTTTACAGCAAGTTGTGGAATCCAGGTGGGTGGTGCCAGTCAAAGTAACCAAGCCCAAACCAATTTACACTTGAGAAAAACGCCTAGATTTTTCAGTCTGTATTTGGAAGGTCCTCTAAAGGAGACCAGGTCCTGGTCCATTGGCGTTGTTGTGCATCCTGACAGTAACAAAGTTTGATTTTCTCTTGTCTGATGTGAACATTAGAAGGTGAAACTGGAAAGAGGAGGAGGTATCAATTTCAAGATAAGGCTTTTTTGTCCAGCAGCTCTCCTGATTAAATAACATGGTCATTGCCAAATGTCTTGATAGCAGCAACTCCTTCTTCTCAAGCATGTTGGGAAAAAAAAAGAGAAAAAAAATGGAAGAAAGCATACAGTGAGGTAGCCTCAGCAGTCAGGAAGTGATCTTAAAAAGCAGTAACTGACTCCTGAGAACATATGGCAATCAGTGAACGTAAACCACAAAGGTAATTAATTCTGATATGACATACTCCTTAACCGGATATAATCACATACTATTTCTCAGGCATCTTTCCTCTTTGTACCTAATACAATCCTACAGTCCTACAATCATTCAAACTCTACTGTGAGTTTAAGCTTACCCCAAATAAAACATTTCTACTTAGATTATTCTCATTAGCTGTTCACCTGTTGACACTCTTACATGTAAGATCCTAGTGAATTCATGTTTCAGTAGTACAAAATTACTTTCTATTTCAAGTTACAATCAATGAATCTTGCTTTTTAGCTTTTATACTTCCAGTTGTGATGATTTGTTACAAACTAGAGGTGGCCTCATTGATATTTTAGGTTTGGAAGTAATCTTTCTGCTTTGAGAACTCTTCTGGCAGAATGCTCGTTTCAGATGAAGCCAATGGTAAGCCTTAGGAAGTCTCTTTCAAACCAGTGGATGCTTTCTGCACAGGAGAAAGAAGAAACCCTCTGGAAGTTCAGCTGCTGTAATTCACTAAGTGCTAACCTCACACTGCACATGTTGACAGTTCCTGACCACTTGCGGGTCAAGGTATCAATTGCTACAGAAAATTGTTGACAATTTAAGCTAATGAATAGATTTAAGGTCATGATCTTCTTAACTGTGCTACTTGGACAATGAATTTTCCTGAATACATACTTTTCTCAGCTTTACTGAAGAAGTGACATAGAAATTGAATTGCAATCCATCACCATAAGAGAAGAGAAACACAGGCTACTTAAAACCACAGTCACTGAGGTCAGAGACCTGGAAAAGTTTCACGCCAGCCTCTCGCTAGATTTAAGATGAAAGATGTGAAACAGAAACTGGAACACAAGAGATTCCGTCTGAACATCAGGAAATACCTCTTTACTATGATGTGGTGTGGATGACTGAGCACTGGCACAGGCTGCCCAGAAAGGCTGTGGAGTCTCCTTCCTTGGAGATCTCCAAAAGCTTCTTGGACTTGGAAATGAGCAACCTACTCTGAGCGGCTCTGCTTGAACAAGGGTTGGATCAGATGTTTCCAGCCTCAATCATTCTATGATTCAGTAACGACAACATCAACCTTAAGAAAACAATTCTTGCCGAGCGCCTCTATAGATTTCATTTTACTAATGAATCTAACCGGAACTCTAGCCTATGCACACACAAATGATCCTCCACTGGGTCAAATTATTTTTAAACCTACGTAGCATGCAAGCCTGTCAGGGAGAGCCAGTGACACTCATCTTTCAGTCCTGCAGCTAACCCATATATCTTGCAGCTGAGCATTATGGTAACTTGAACTGGACTGAGTACAGTGCATGGGCCCATCTGTCCTAGGTTATCCCAAACACCAACCCTATCCTACTTACATGTAATGAAGCTATACTGTAAAGCAGTTTTCTGTCTGTTACCAAGTTATCTGCCTCAAAATCACAAACACATCTATGATGATGGTCTGACCAGAAAAAGCCTTTGTTGAAGTGAAACTAATCTGGCTCTGTACTTCCTGATCCTCACCAGTCATTCATCCAACCTTAATTTGTGTATTGTAGCTCACACACTTTAGTGTTGCTTAACAGATTGCTATATTGCTCCCTGTAGTGGTCCTGAGATAGACGGGCTTTTTGGTGATGGAAGGATCAGTCTGGAGTCCAGCTCTGTCCACGCTGGGAGCCAAACCACCCGAAGCATCCAGAGCTAGCTGTGTCATCCCTGCATGTCTGTAACACGTGCTTAGGTAGTGAATCAGAGGTGTGCTGCACTGGTGTGGAGCCTTTGCAGAAAAACTGTTGCCCACAGAACTAGCCAAGACAGCTGAGAGATGCTAATGGCCAATTGTCCTGAAATAGCCCAGGGAAGGAACACAGCTGGGGAGACATAGGTGACTGCTTTCATTCTCTTGCTCGAGAAGAACAGAAACCTGTGGTTGAAACCAGAGAACAAAGGTTAGGCCAGGTGTGCACCTTGTGCTGGTGTCTGAATATTCTGTGGTAGGCTGACAGAAGGAATGCAGTGGAGGAAGCAGGGCTGCCTGGTCAGCCATGGAGAACACAGATGGGGTTAACACTGTTCACAGCTGGGGACAGAGCTTTCTGCTCTTGCTTTTGTAGGCCCTACCTTCAGTCAACCCCTGCAGCCACATACATTTTATAGACCAAACTAGTACTGCAGAACTCAGTTCTGCCAAAGGCCAAATCTTGAATTAATGGATATGAGTTGATGTAAGAAGCTCTATAGAGTCTACTTCTATTTACTAAATCATCTCCCTTCCTTCTGTCCCATGGCTGTGTTCCTCATGTTTTCCAGGTACAAAATCATTCCCTTCCCTTTTCTCTGTCTCATAATCTCTGCTTGCATTTGAACACTGCTAAGGTTATTTCTGAGAGTGGTATGTCAAGGGTTGCAGAAAGCCCAGGACAGAAGAAGCTGCATCCGAATATAACAGGAAATGCAGGATATGCAATCAGACTGTTGTTGTTTGCTTTTCATTTCTGCACAATTCAGAGTTATATCCATCAGCCACAATGAATGTCCTATAAATCAGTTAGCCAGGACTTCCTGAAACCTCAGTGGTACATGCTGTTACAGAGACAACCAGTCCCACTTGTTAGAATCCCACCTGCTGTTGTGGTTTAACACCAGTAGGTAGCCAAGCACCACCCAGCTGCAATCTCATTCCCCTCATCAGCACAAGATAGGAAACACTGTGAAAAAAGCTCACAGGTTGTGATAAGGAAAAACAGATCACTCACCAGTTACTGTCACGGGCAAAGCAGACTCACACAGGGAAGATTAATGTAATTTACTGTTTATTGCCAGCAGACCAGAGCAGTAAGAACTGAAAGCAAACTAAAGCCACCTTCCCCCATACACTCTCTTCTGCCTTGTTTTGGTTGTGCTGCTGCTGTATAGGTTTTCTACTCAAAGTGTGAGGAGGAGGAGACCTAGTGCAAGCCATTTTTTTTTTATCTTGTCTGTATCATTAAAATATGCAGGTAAACTGGAGCTTTTCTTTCCATCTCCAGGTGAGATTCAGAGCTTCTGTTGCTACCCAGATGGAGGTTTTAATCTCACATTTTTTTCACTCTGCAAAAGTATGGGTAGTTAGTGAGCCTTGCCACCATTCAGTGATGCTGTCTCTCAGGAAGTGGCTGACTCCTCAGGAAAGCTTTCTTCCCAATTATAGCCCTTCCCATTCTACTCTCTGGTGTCAAATGTGTTTCTTATTAATTATTGAATGTAACGCTGCTGCTGTAATTTATCACTAATCCACATGAGTTTTGTGTAGTGGAGATACAACTTTCCTATGTAGCTCACAGCACAGAGAACTGAAAATATTGGCTTTTGGCACAGCCCATCTGTTTTCTCATCTTCTGCAGGATTCATTATCACCACTGTCTCCTCTGATCATGAGTTTCAACTCCTAGCCAAGGTCATGGAAAACAATGCAAAATCATACATCTAATCACCACTGTCTACGATAGCAACAGGTCCTGCTCCAGGAATGCCTGTTGTTTCTCTATTTCTCTGGAGGTGCGTCATGTTCTAGACAGATTTGTTAGCTAAAGGGGTGGTGGGACCCTGTCTTACAGGCACAGAAACCCCCTGTAGACATTACTGCCCTGCAGAAAAGGTGGGCAATCAGTTTCTTACAATTCATATTCTTTTCCAATGCTCTTTTCCATCTAATTTCTCTTCATTCTTTGCCACTGTTACATAAATTTAAAGTAAATTCATCTCTTTTCTCTGTCAGGTGTAGACTAGGTACCATTTGCAGAAGATATCTTTGAAGTTATATCAGTGATCTATCATTTGTTCCACACCATTCAACACCCTATTGACCGCGGTGTAAGAGTTCATATTGGAATGAATAGATAAAGGAACTTCTGGGATATGTTATAGTGTCCTGTTCTTTCTGCGTTAACATCCTCCTTCATCTTCCTCTGGTTTCAAATAAATGCCTATTTCTGCAGCTGTAGGAGCAGAAGATTGCTTGTTTTCTACTCCAAGTGTGATGAGGAGGAGACCTAGTGCAAGCCATTTTTTTTAAATCTTGTCTGTATCATTAAAATATGCAGATAAACTGGAGCTTTTCTTTCCATTTGTCTTCCTTTTTTTTTTTTTTCTTTTTTTTTTTTTTTTTTAAATGGATAATAACGTCAAGGTTTTGAGATCTGCTTGCCCTCTATAGCAGTTTTTCTTTTCTTTCAGATGGGATTGCAGTACTAAACAGATGGTTGGGGAAAAGGCTTACAGCTAATTGTAAAACAAGGATATTTGATGGGTCACATCAGTGTCTGAGGTAGAAAATCCAAATAAAAGTGAGATTACATAGCAACAAAGGATGGTCATCACTGGCATACCCAATGTGGGTGAGAGTTATTAGGGGAACAGAGCCAGAGAAGGACCAGGTAGTGAGAGTGGGGATTGTTTAATAGGCACATCAGCAGCCTTCCTGCTACAGCATCCCATTTTATAAAAATTAAAATCAAATCCTAATGATCCTCTCCCATCTCTAGTGATAAACTAGAGAACATGGAAGATATTCTGGTAGTGTTCCTCTCCTCCTTCCATCTATGATCCAAAACCATAACTACATACTTCTAAGTATGGAATTCAGATAGTATGCAAAAATAGTACAAGTAGAAAGGCAGAAAAAAGAGCTGGACAAATGTTCAGGTTATACAGTAGGATGATCTAAGTTGCCAAGACATGACAGAGATGTTCATTGGCATTTTATCTCTAATGACTTCTACTTTTTCTTCTCTTGGCTATAACTAGTTGTTATCTGTGTAGAAATCTCTTCTTGGGGTGTAGTTACATCATTATTTTTCTGCAAAAATACCCATACGATATGGGATGGGTATTCAAGAACTGTTTAGGTTATGGGAAAGTTTCTTCCACCTGTTTGGAAATAGAGGAACATACTATCTAACCGTACATACGAAGGACTTTTAACCGCGGTAGCAAGGTTTTAATTGCCCATGCAAGAAATCAACAGACATAAGGAATCTTATAGCAGTACAAGAGGTTTACATCAGTCATATTGCTTTTTGAAGTTCTCTTTTCTCTGTCGCTCATTACAGAGGCAGTCCAGAGACTAGCTGTTTCTATTTCAGTGCCTAAAATTAGCTGGACTAAGCTCTCTTTGGATACTATCTGGATGATGCAGTGCTGAATCAGTTTTTCTGAACTGTATTTGTTTTTCTCCTCCAGACCAATCTCACTGCTACTTCTCTTGCCCTTTTTTCCCTCTGTACCCTGCATGCAGGTAGATGTGCATGTTTAATTCATATCCTGGTGTTACCCTTCTTCCGGAACCATTCTTCCCTTTTGTTTTTTTTTATTCCTGCCCTCAAATCAGTGTACAATACAAGTGCGTCTGGTGTTTATTGATTTTTGCGATGCTCAGAGCCCTCTCGACAGAAGCCTTTTACATGCAGGGAACACTTCATTTATAACTAAAATACTGGGACCTCTTGTCTGAAACACAACAGCCATCTAATAGCACCAGTAACACAACTGAACAGCTTTCAGAGAGCAACTGAAGAATATCACGTCTAATTGAAGCAACAAGGGATTTTTAACTACTGTGGGGAGGATGTAATTGCTTGTGCTGGAAGCTGGCCAGGATACTAGGGTTAACATTTCTTCTCTTACAAAATACATGCCGGAAACTTTAAAGGACTGCCACTAATTATAATTATCCCAAATAACATCGCTTAAACCACCTTTTACTATCACATAACACCGTCAACTTTATTATTATTAATGCATCCTTCAGACAGCTCTTTTTGCAGTCTGCTACACAACAAAGTGATTCACAGAATGCTAAAAAAGCTATACC
Organism: Tragopan temminckii; assembly: GCA_028571105.1. NCBI lineage: Eukaryota > Metazoa > Chordata > Aves > Galliformes > Phasianidae > Tragopan > Tragopan temminckii. The sequence goes on along the minus strand of JAOWBP010000001.1, from coordinate 108,484,716 downwards.
CGAATTGCTTTAAATCAGGCAGGAGAATGTCCAACACGAAGACAACTTTCTGATTCGGGTAATTTTAATTTGTAATAAAGTATAAAACAATGAAAGATTATAACTTGAAAAGAAAAATACACCTAGGGGGTAAGTGCATTTGGCTTGTGAATTCAGCTCTGCAGTGCTGAGTCTGTAAAGGAAGGAAGCAGAGATAAATCTCTCCCTTAATTTGTTGTACATGGGCTGAAAAGATTCTTGTAAGCCTTGGAGATGAGGCAGTGAACCTTCTGTCCACCTGAGCTTTATCCATCAGTTCCCCAGGTCTTCCCACTGAGGTATCTGTGCTCTTCTTGGGAATGCAGATAACAAGAGGAGACTTTGCTCCTTAGCTCTTTGAGCCTCACAAATGCATTTAAACTTACATGGCCAACACAGCTGAAGTTTCATTAACCACCAGTCAGGTTCAATTGAGGAAAATTTGACTCACTACATGTAAATTTGAAATGTAATTGCTAATGGCACACAGCAGATGCTTTTAAGTGCATTTTTTTTTCTATTTCTCCATTAAGCATCATTTAATGGTATATTGCATAACTTTAGATTAAATTAAAAAAAAAAAAAAAGAATGCAGCTCTGGAGGTCTAAAATCTCTGTCAGTTATTTTGAATAACAGCCCGTGTGGGGAATAGCTGCCCAGAAGCGCAATCAATGCAGACAGACATGTCCAAGCACATAACATCACCACATTCAGCTCTACAACGTCCACGACTTTCCCCTAAAGCTTCAGTGGTTGATACATTTTGCTGTAGGCTCCAGGGAAGATGTCGTCGGGCTCCGTCAAACCTGGGGAGGGAGGGCCAATCGTGGATGTGCTGTGAGCTTCAATGGTGCTGCTGACACACCTGAATTTCATCTTTCTGAAACCTGCTGAGGGAAGGACGCCTTTTTTGTTTGTTTGTTTGTTTGTTTGTTTGTTTTTTAAGGATGTCTGTAAAGGCTTCTGCTAAACCATGGGGCTGAACTCACCACAACACCTTTCTTAAAAGTTGCTTCTCCCAGCCCAGTCCCTGTCCATAAGAGATGTGCAGTAAGGGCTCACATTACCTCACACGCTTGGAAAGCTACACCCAGTGGTTGATTTCCTAAGGATTCTGTGGGATCAAATCAGATAGTCTAAAAGCAAGAGCTCTAACAAATTATATTCTCTCTTCATAGAATAGAATCATAGAATCTGTGATTCTGTGATTCTGTAATCATTGAATCAAATTGGAAGGGACCCTTAAAGGCCATGTGGTTCAACACCCTTTCAGTGAACTGAGACACACACAGCTCAGTCAGGTTGCTCAGAGCCCCATCCAGCCTGATGTTGGATGTTTCCAGGGTCAGAACATCCACCACCTCTCTGGGCAACCTGTGCCACCATTATTATAAAAAACTTCCTCCTTATGACCTATCTAAATCTCCCTCCTTTAGTCTGAAAACATTTCCTCTTGTCCTGTCACAAACCCCGCTAAAGAGTGTCTCCTTCCTTCTTTCTTTTTGGCTCCCTTTAGATTCTGAAAGGCTGCACTTAAGTCTCCCTGGAGCCTTCTCCAGGCTGAACAGCCCCAGCTCTCTCAGCCTGTTCTTGTAAGGGATGTGTTTCAATCTCTTGGATCATTTTTGTGGCCCTCCTCTGGATGCATTTCAATAGGTTCACATCTCTTCTCTGCTGAAGACTCTACATCTTGACACAGTGCTCCAGATGAGGTCTCATCAGTACAGTATAGAAAGGCAGGATCACCTCCCTCCACCCACTGGCCATGCTTCATTTGATGCAGCCCAGGATACAGCTGGCTTTCTGGGCTGAGGGCACATTGTTGGCTCATGTCCAGCTTGCCATCCACCAGCACCCCCAAGTCCTTTTCAGTAGGGTCAGTCCTTTCTCCCTACACAACTTGTCTCTCATGTCTTTAACTGGACATGACTACAACAGTGCTGGAAATGCATCTCAAAAGTAATTTACACTTAGACTAGGGGAAATACAGACCTTCTCCCAGCCACATTAACAAGGTGCTAGCCAGAAGTATCAAGATGGGCAATTTGCATCTTTCTTGGTCAGGGCTCAGCCTGGGATCATAGAATCATAGACTCATAGAATGGCCTGTGTTGAAAAGGACCACAATGATCATCTAGTTTCAACCCCCTGCTATGTGCAGGGTCGCCAACCACCAGACCAGGCTGC
>JAOWBP010000001.1:108450603-108482472 GCA_028571105.1 Tragopan temminckii | reverse complement strand
GATGGGGCATCCACAGCCTCCTTGGGCAACCTGTTCCAGTGCGTCACCACCTTCTGTGTGAAAAACTTCCTCCTAATGTCTAACCTAAACCTCCCCTCTCTAATTTAAAACCATTCCCCCTTGTCCTATCACTATCCACCCTCGTAAACAGCCGTTCCCCCTCCTGTTTATACATTCCCTTCAAGTTCTGGAAGGCCACAGTGAGGTTTCTCAGGAGCCTTCTCTCTCTGGATGGCCCTCCTCTGGACCTGTTCCAAGAGCTCCACATCCTTCCTGTACTGGGGCCCCCAGGCCTGGATGCAGTACTCCAGATGGGGCCTCACAAGAGACGAGTAGAGGGGGACAATCACCTCCATCTCCCTGCTGGCCACTCTTTTTTTAATGCAGCCCAGAACACAGTCAGCCTTCCGGGCTTCAAGAGCACACTGCTGGCTCACGTCCAGCTTCTCATCTACCAGGACCCCCAAGTCCTTCTCCACAGGGCTGCTCTCAAGGAGATCTTCCCCCAGTTTGTATAAATACCTGGGACTGCCCCAACCCAAGTGCTGCATCCTGCACTTGGCCTTATTGAACCTCATTAGGTTAAAGGAGATATTGCCTCGTATACTCACAGACTTACTAAGATGTGGGCTTGCTTTCATGTGTGTGTTTTTGTAAATTATTTCCTTCATTTCTTCAGGGCTGAAGGAGCTCTATTGTGAATGATTGCACTGTATTTGCAGAATTTATATTACCAGCATTTAGATCTGGGGTTCAGATGTTCTATTCTACTGAAGATTTTGAAATCTGATTTTCTTCTGAAGAGGAATGAACTTGAATGTTTTAAAGCTTCACAAAGTCTTTGTGAAAGAAGAACTTATGAATAAATGTTTTAGATAAATAGAGGAAATTCAACAGAGTGCAATATCTTATGTCAGTGCTTACTTGCTTTTCTGTATTAATATATATAAATATATATATAAAAGGTAGACATAATTGGTGAGGAAATACATTTATGCATTTAATGAGGCATTTTTATTAATGAACGCAATAAACATGAATAAAATATAACATTGCCTGGTCCGTGAATGTGTGGCCCCATCAGAGTTTCTTTATCCAAGTCTCTTAAGAAAGATTTTTAAGCCAATAAGTAGTTCAGCCTCAAACACACAGATATCCACCAGCCTGCCTCAGCTTGTGGAGCTGCGAGGCTGCTCAAAGCCTGGCCTTCTAGCTGCTGAGTTAAGCCTGACTTGGAATTCCCTGAGAGTCCACAAATGTGGTGTCTCAGGGACATGGTGTCAAATGTAGCAGTCCCATCTTATCAGACTGCGTTTTGTATAATGAGGTGGTGGCTCTCCCAGAGCTGGCACATCACTATACAGGGTTGTACAGTGGGGGCCATGGAGATTGCTCTCCTGTCTACCACAGAACTCCCATCTTCTGTGATGTGGGACCTTGTGGAGGATGCACATGAGAAGCCACGTAGCTTGTACTGTGTAATTCACCACCACATCCCTGCATCCCAGAAAAGGGTGAGTTTTTTTGTGGAATACATATGTTTGGCCACTGATCAGTGCTGCTCCATGTGGCTCCAGTGCGTGTGCAGGGAGTTCAACTCCGGTGCTGCAGTTACTCCAGTGGCTCATTCACACTGCCTGGGCCATTTGGAGATTGTTTACCAACTGACACACTGGTAATTTTATATTGAGTTTCAATCAGATTTGTTTGGCATTAGAAATTTATGCTAAAAATGCCTTTAAAAGCATGCTGCAAAGCTCCTACTGTACAACTAGGCTTATCTGGTGTGTGAGGTAACCTGGTCTGGGTGCCTGAAGACTCTTGGAAGCAAGTCATGGTCCTAACAAGCATCAGGCATTGCATGCTAAGTTAATACCGAGATGTTAATTCCTTACTTATGGTATAGTTTTTATTTTATCTGAATCTTTATCTAGAAAATATCAGAAATAATTCACACCATAATAAAACCTTAGAAGGCATCGAGCAATTCCCTACACACTAATACAACGAGAAAGAGGAAGAAGAAACACTACCTATGCACTGTAAGTCACACAATGCAAAGTGTGTGATGTCTCTGTGTATTAACTAGGACATTTAATTACAGACAGAGTGGGTTACACTCAACTACAAAAGTCATCAATACTTGTGCAGATAAAGCCTGGCTTAGTTCTGTGCAATAACAGCTGTAGAAAAAAAGGAGATGAAACCCACCTGCATTATTAGATCTTTAAAAATTTTTCATCCGAGGTGGCTGTTTGTTATTCTAAATGAATCATTAACCTGACATCTTCACCAATACAAAATGTAAATGTGCAGAAGAACCTCATTTTTAAAAGCTATTTACAGCCTTAATTTCCTTTCAATTTCCAGGGGCTTTTGTCATCATTACAAAGTGCCGGACGGAGCGTGCATGCTCAAGAAGTGTGCAGAGCCAGGAGGCAGTGCTGCAGGCACCGCTCCCCCTGGGGGATGTTTCTTCGAGCTGAGGAATCCCAGTAACCAAATTAATATAATCCAGCCATTCAGAAATCACAGGCTTTACCAGATTTTCCTCCCTTCCCCACCCCATTTTTATATTTGAAGTTTTGCAGACAGGATATTTACTTTTCCAGCTGATTCCTGGTGTGGAGGTAATTTGGGCAGTGGGATAAATGATTACTCTGTCTGAAGAAATGTGTGCCTTAGAATGAGCCCACTATCTTCCCAGAAAAAGCTTACACAAAGGCAATTTCTTTACTGTGAGGAAAAGTACATTTTGACCGGGCAGCTTTCTTGCTGTACAACAGGAAGGGGGCATATCACTGTGGGTCTCTATGATACGTGTAGTAGAAATCAGCCCTGCAAGTGAGAGCTGACTTTTTCTGACTGCACCTGGGCAGCTTGTCCCTGAGCCTCAGCATCACTATGATTTCATAACAGGAGACCCAGCTTTGGCTACCCCTCTCTGTATATGCCATCATCTTTTCCGCAGGCCACGGTGTTGTACTGTAAATCTCTCATCCGTAGCTTGTCTGTAGGCTTTCTTCTCTCACTTCTCCTTCATGGAAGAGTGATCTCCACGCTTTGCTGCTGCCTCCTGCACTACGTAACTGGGCTGAGATTTTAAGGTTTTTTGGGTATGAGTTGTATTTCTTCCAGGCTTTCACTGGGAAATCACCCAGCAAAGTTCTTTTTGCCAACCTATATTCAGCTGTTATTCATTCACCTTTTCGTTTTGCTGTTCCAAATAACACTGACGGTCAATACATATTTTGTAACATCGCTTCAGTGTCTGCTATTGGAGAACCAACAAAGGCTACAGACCACTTTAAAACAAACAGGTCCAGGAAACATTCTGCCAAAGGCACAGCAAGGAAAAATCCTCTGCAAAATTCTTTTGTTTACAACCCCACTGCCTGCAGGCTGTGCCAGCACTTGGGGTTGTCCAACAGCCCAGTGATCCAGGAGAGCCCAGAGGTCTCCTTAGGTTCTTTGTGGGGATTTACCAAGGAAGAGTACTCTTTGCAAGGAGCCTGAATGGGACCCTGCAGTGACTCTGACAGATGTCTGGTGTCGCTGCTGACTTGAGACATAGAAGAGGTATGGGCTCTTCCCTTTGCCATCATCACAGGGTGTCTCATTGCCATGGATAGGAGCTTGGAAAAGGAGTGCTGGCAGCTTTATTCCCACAACTGTTTGAGAAAATGGGAAATGGTCATTGGGAACAAAAGGACTCCCCAGTTGTCTCACTTCACATTACAGGAAAAACAACCACTACAACAGAACAAGGCTNNNNGAAACTCTGTTCCTCCAGTGAATTCCCCTCTGTACCCTTGCTTCATGAATAAATTGATGTTGTAATGAAACCCATCTGTCTGTGTCATTGGTTCCTTATCCAAGCAGAAAACATATCACAAAGATCCAAATTCAGCTATTGTGTTTATACAGCAATAATGTGGCTGTATTTTTATATCCGAGGTTACGTAGAGTGTGCCAATTAGCTCATGCTACATTTGGGTTGGGCTGGGATACACAAACATCTCTTGGGCAAAATTCCTGCAGAATTCCTTGGCAAGGATACTCCAGTGCTCTTAGTGAAAAGTGGGTGGCAGGCAACATGAATCTTGGTTTCTTCAGACAGCTAGAAAGGGCTGAGCTAACATACTGATATCAATAAGACTAGGTAGTTTCAGCACAGATATGTCAAAAATGACTTTATCTTTTCACAGCAGTTTTACTCCAGCTGGTGGCTGGAGTAAAAGGAGCAGCTTTAAGGAACTGTAATTTCTGTCTAAACTGATCCTGTTTAATTACCTAGCTTGGATTACTAGTACACAAACATCTTTCCCACTCTTTCCTTCTCCTTCCTTCCTTTTTTCCTTCTTTCTTTCAAGATCTGTTAGGAAATCTTTCCACTTATAATTAAGAACTATTGACAGTATTTTTTTTTCATCAGATCATAGATTCCGGATCTGAAAAGTACCAGTACTATTATTTAGCCTGGCTTTTAGTTATAGCATAAGTCGAAGTCAGATCCTGTTTCCTTATGAGACTCCAAGCACCTGTTGTATCCATGAGATGTTTTTTAGAAACAAATTAAAGATCACACATGATGAAGAATCCATCAGAGGACTTGTTAATTTGTTCTATAGTTATTTTCCCTAATGCTTAATAATGTATCTTATTTACAGCTTATCTAGCTCCCATTTAAAGAGTTAGGTATCAGCATCTTCTTTCCTCCTGTAGTATAGAGTGTTTGTAGATCATGAACAACATCTTTTCAGTCTCTTAAATAAACTTAATGAATAGAGCTCTCTGAACATCTCACTAAGCTTTATAGACAACAAATTACTTTTGTGGCCCTCTTCTGAGCCTTTTCCCATTTTTCAGCATTATTCTCTCAACACATATATTGAGTCCCAACATGTAGGTTACAAATGTAGTAGTAAGTTAGGCAGGAAATGCTCCTGGGCACTTGAACTTGGTTGCCCTACTGTCAAATTGTCAGTGCAGGCCCTGGTGTGATTATGGCCAATGAGGCAGATTGGCTTGGGCCACAGATCTGAGTATGGTTTAGGGCTAGTGCAAGCCAGCAGCCATTTCAAACAGGCAGCTTGTTGCAGCCATTATGGTGTAGAAATTAAGATAGATTACAGGTTTCTATATGGACCTTTTTGTAGTAGTCATCTTTGGTGCTAGTAGGTAGGTCATATGCTTATGGTTTACTGGTAGAGACACAGCCAGTCAGCTCTCTGTGTGTCTCCGCTACATGTATTTTGAGAGGGGGAATACCACCTTGCTGTTCTCCTTTGTTCATGCCTCCCTATTTCACTTCTTGCTATCCAATCACCCTTGAAGCATGTGGTGATTTTGTTACCTACCACAGACCCCAAATGATTTCACTGCCCAGGGATCCTAGGATACTGGATCTTACAATAGCAGGTAGCAGGCATACATTTTGTATTTCTGAAGACATTGTTTTGGATTTGAATATGTATGATATTTCTGTGAACACCCTTCATGTGTGTGTTTTAAGTTTTCCTACAGTGACATTCAGCTCTCATCACAATATATCACTTCACATTTTTAATGGGAAATTATTTTATAATTCCTTCCAGAAAGTAGTACTAATAAAAAAGATAATGAGAAACATTACACCAAGAAATGATTGTTCTGGTAACTCCTAGGAATCCTAAAATTTCTGTAGGGAATGGTTGCCCTTTGCAGTTAATGTTTGAGATGTACCAGATACCCTACTGTTAACCCATTCCTTTGGCTGCATCAATGTCATATAACCTCTCAATTTCAGATCCAAATATTCTCTTCTTCCGCTACAAAGTCCTTGTCAAATTCTGTTTGGTCAATCAAAATAGCAATGCCCATGCTAGATGGGTCTACAAATTAACAGAATCATAGAATATTCTGAGTTAGAAGGAACCCACAAGGATCACTGAGTCCAATTTGATCATTGGGAGGAAGCTTTTAGAGAAAGACTATCTCTGTCTTGGGAGGGTCATCTCACTCTCATGCGTGTCTAGTCTGAAGCAGAAGTATTTTTTTGGTAGTTTAAAGATCCAGGCTACATTTTTATCATTCATCATCATCTGGAAAGTGCTAGTGTTGCAGCTTCGCACTATCCCGTAACTAGTTCACTCAGTGTATGTTTCACATAATCTCCTGAGAGTTTTCAAGCTGGGAGATAGGATCTTCTGAGGTTCTTAATGTCTATAAGATTTGTTCACCTCAGCAACGAATTAGCTCAACAGTAGGTTATTACATCTCTGTTAATGTTGGATCATAGAATGACCTGTGGGATCAAGATCAATGTGGGTATATCCAAGGACAAAGCTGGTAGCTTAAATTAACCTCTTTTTACTTCAAAATTGTATTGCAGTAAGATTATGCAATCGACTAGCTGACAGGTAGCAACTTTTAAAAATGTTAATCAACCACTGAGTTGACTGCTTACAAACATACCATTGTACCAAAAAATATCTTTGTGCCATGTCTCAGTCTATATTTAATCTGAATAGCTGTTGACTTCAGAGGGTAAACATGTCTTAGTAAAGATTGCAGTGAAATTCCAATATAAAATATTTCTAGAACAGCACTGACACTATTGTTTTTCATATGTCGGGTCATGAGCAACTGGGGTGCATTTGGAGAGGTAAGCGTTCAAAAAGCAAGGTTGCAAAGTGTAAAGAAGAGAATGATTTGGATTGCATATCAGGGGAAGTTCCTTATCAAGAGAGTGGTGAGGTGCTGGAACAGGCTGCCCAGAGAGGCTGTGGATGCCCCATCCCTGGAGGTGTTCAAGACCAGGTTAGATGGAGCCCTGGGTAGCCTGGTCGGGTTGGAACTTGATGATCCTTGAGGTCCATTCCAATCTAAGTCATTCTATAATTCTATGATTTCCTATTCTGAAGAGGCGGTGGTGCAGCATCTGAAGTGCAAGAGATCATAGATCCTTACATTGCTCTTGTTGAGGGTAGAAGTCTCGTTCTTGCAGAATGGGGAGGGATTACACTGTTGATCAGGGAGGTGGGATGGTCTGCATGGTCTGCCCTTAGAAGAGTTGAGCAAGTTGCAGGAAATGTCAAAAAGATCTTCAAAGTGGGGGAAGCCTAAGCTCATTAGGGTTTCAAAAGCCATGTCAGAGGCACCAAAGATGTATTTCTACTTAGTAAATTATTTCTTCCACATATCCCAAAAAAAGAAAGAATGAAACCATGTATGTAAATAAGTTTACAGATACTGGAAAACACCTGAAATTTTAGTACTTCATCAGAGCTCACATGCAGGTTTCCTTTCTTCACCCTACAGGACTTCTCTATCCTCTTCCTTTTCTTCTGCTTCTTTCTTTTTCCCCCCTTGCAGACTGGTAGGCTTTCAATTCCAAAGATCGCTTTTTTATTTTATTTTTTTTTTTAATTTTCTGTTCCTTCTCTTCCCCACCTATGCTTCCTACTCTCTCCTCCCCTTCCCCTTTCCCTGAAGAAAAAACACAGCAGTAGATATGTGCCTTAGAGGCGTGTGACTCCACGGAAAGAAACTTGGTGCTCTGACACTTGCAGGGACACATGAAGTTCTGCTTTTCATGCCTGTGGTAGCTGAGGGTCGTGCTGTGCAGCCGCCCAGGCTGGCAGCATCCCAAGGGCAAAATGAGGAGACCACTGAGACTTCAGGAGATCATCTTTGGGCTGATGGATCCCATGGAAGAAACTGAAATGGGCAAGGTTTTCAAGCTACTTTGGGGAGATTTAGGATTCAGGCAGAATGAATGCCTGAAAGGCATTGAAGGAATTGAAATTGCCAGGTATATTTTCAAATCTGGAAGACCTATCGGAACTAGTCTCTTCCTCTTTTCTTGCTGACCTGCAATGCCTGATGGTGGCATATGAACAATTAAATAGCACCATCTGCAGGCCCTGCACATCCCATGGCCCACCCAGCTGCAGCCAGGTGCAGTGTCCTTCAGTTATGTGGACCCTGCAGGCCTGCAGAGAGGTTTGGGCAGCAGATAAGTGACAGGGACCTGGGATGAGCCAGAGGTGGCTTGCATCTTCTGTTGAGTGAGGGACAGCGATATCATGCTCAGTGCTGCAGTGCAGTCCTGGAGTCAGAAAATGGCCATTGGGGGGTGGGTGGGTAAGCTGGTGGTTTGCTCATGTCCATGTGGGTACATTAACCCATTCTGTTAATTGCCTTTTTTTACCCATTGCTTGAGGGAGGGTCAGTTCTCTTGATTTAAACCTTGGAGGCTTGTTCTGCTCTTCACACTGCTGTGCTGCATGAGCTTCTCCTTCCCAGAAAAATGCAGTACAGGAGGAAGAGGTGGGATTCATCCCCTGGCTGGGAACCTTCTCTCTCTCAGACTCACTTTTTCCATTAAAAGAGAAAAAAAAGAAAAAAAAAAAGAAAAAAAAAAAGAAAAAAAATTCTTCTTCAGTTTGCAGATGAGAAAGAACGAGAAAGAGAGAAAGCAAGTGAGTGACAAACTCATGTTATAATGTTGATAACTTTCCCTTTAAATCACAAACTTCTTTTATTTTTAAGCCTTCTGCTGCTGGCACATTAAAATGTCTGCTATATCCCTGACTGCTCTTAAATCATCAGCACTACGTTGTGAACATTTTTCTGCTGATACTTTCCTTTTACTAATCTCTGCTGTCTTACAGGAATCCTGCTAAAAGAACCACGACTGTTTCCACCCCTTTTTTAATGCTGAAGGTCTACCTCTCTATTCTCCAAAGAGCATTTTCCTGAAATTCACTGTGGGAATTTTGACTGCTGCCCAGCTGCATCATTCTGACAAACAGGCAGAATGAAGGCAAGTTTAATGTGTCCTCCAGGAATAATGCTGATACTTACCTACAGAAAAGTAAAAAAATAAAAATCCCAAACCCAAGAAACATGAACACTTTAAAAAAGTTTAGTGCTTCAGAAAAAACCTCTTTGCAGAAGAAAAGAAACACCTACGGCTGAAGGTTGAAGACACTGTGCTGCACACTTGTCCCCTCCTTCTGCAGGGACACAGGACACCCACAGTGTCTTTGGTGGAAGTAATGCTTCTGCCTATAGTGAGGCAGCTCCAGCTGAGCTCTCCAGACTCTTCATTGCCTCAATGGAGCACCTTGTGACCGAAGTCACAACAGCCTGTGTCTTCCCTAACAGGACAGCAATAGTACCTGCTTCAAGGGATGCATAGGTGGCATGGAGAACCGTGGGCAACTTGCTGCCAGCTGAGTCTTGGCTGCTGTCTGGGCACTGCCCTGTGTCTCAGGACCTCCTGGGATTTCTCTGTTCTGTTATGCACAATTGGAGCCCTCCAGTTCACATCAATACCTAAGCCACAGTTATCCTTCTCTGGTACCCTGGGAGTTGTATGCTCCAAGGTTGCACTACAATTCAAATCTTCAATCTTGTACAGTCAGGCATTATCATGGAATCATAGAATCATATAATGGTTCATATAAAGGAACCTTTAATTCCTACCCCCCCTGCTATAGGCATGGACACCTCCCACTAGACCAGGTTGCTCAAAGCCCATCCAGCCTGGCCTTGAATGCCTCCTGGGAGTGGGTATCCACAACCTCTCTGGGCAACATGTTCCAGTGTTTCACCACTCTCACAGTAAAGAATTTCTTCCTAATATCTACTCTAAATTTACCCTCTTCCATTTTAAGACCATTTGCCCTTGTCCTGCCACTACCTGCCCTTCTAAAAAGACCCTTCCCAGCCTTCCTGTAGGCACCTTTCAGGTACTGGAAGGCCTCTCTTAGGTCCCCTGAAGCCTTCTCTTCTCTAGGCTGAAAAGCCCCAACTCTCTCAGCCTGTCCTCACAGGGGAGGTGCTCCAGTCCTCTAGTCATCTTTGTGGCCCTCCTCTGGACCCACTCCAACAACTTCATGTCCTTCTTGTGTTAGGGGCTACAGAACTGCACTCAGTACTCCAGGTGGGGTCTCATGAGAGCAGAATAGAGAGGCAGAATCACCTCCCTTGACCTGCTGGTCATGCTTTTCGTGCATGCTTATGACTGTATATAATGAAAATATCTTAGAGAGAAAGCTCTGTCTCTAATGATCTTTTTGCATGAAATGCCTTGTAGCAAAAGCTGAAAAATAAGTTGCACACAATATTTGTATTCCAGTTTGGCTGGAGAGCAAAGGAAGTATTAATTCTATTGTAGAGGGCTCTGCTATGACCATCTGTGGGACACAGGATGCAACCATGGACATCACAGCTCAAATAAGGGAACTCCAGCAGAAATTAAGAGCCATGTGGGGGCTGGCAGTGCTGCTGTGCTCGTGGGGAGGCAGCATGACCAGAGGAACCCAATATCCGTGCTTTCACCATACAAAAGGAAAGAGGAAGGATAGGCTTGAAGACTATAAATAAATCAAGGCAGGTGAAAAGCTCTTGTTAAAACTAAAGGACAGTGTGTCATACAAACTAAGGGGATTAAATTGGTCTTTAACAAGATTTTAACTGGAAAAAATCAGCATGTTTCATCACAGGAACAGTGGGATCCTTCTTGTCAGCAACCCAAAACCCTAATTGCTCCTAAGGTGATCCTAGGCAGCTGAGGGAGAAGCACAGAGGCTTTATACATGGTCTTTTCCAGCCCTGTGTTCAGCCAACTCCTAGAACCATTAAGGCTGGAAAAGGCCTCTCAGATCATCTAGTCCAACCATCAAACCATTCCCACCATGCCCACTAACCATGTTCTCTGTGCCACATGTACACGTTCCTTGAACACCTCCAGGGATGGTGATTCCACTACATCATCATCCAGGGCTGGGCAATCGCTTGGCTCCTAGCTCAGTACTGATTCTGAGAGCCCTGTGGGGCTGAAGAAAATTCCCCTCAGCTGTCTGTGATTTCTGGCCATAAGTGTGACAACAGCTGCAGATTGACGTGCTGTGCACGATCGTGTGGTAGCCTTCTCTTCCACAAGTTTTTTGTAGCCTAAATACACAAACTAGGAGGGAGTAAGTTCGATTTTATGCTGTTAAATGCAATGAAATTACATAGGGGATTCCAATGCTCCTTAGTGACTCTCTGGCAGCTTCTGCAGGATTGCAGCACTCCCCTGGCGGCTGTCTGCTTCTGCTGACAGGAGGGGATTCCTTCAGCCTCGGAATTCCCCACCATGTTGAGCTCTGTGCCTCCCGTGTTTGGAGCCTGGTCAGATTTCATCAGGGAACGTCCTTCTGGGACCAGCACTAGCTCTGGGGAGCAGCAAGCTCAGTGCAGGCAAGGCTGTTTGCCTAGGAAATTGCTGCTGCCTTCAGCCCTTCTTCTGGATGCTGGCTTAGGCACAGACTATGCAGACTAGACAAAGACAGCCTCAGTCACCTGCATCCACCCGTGCCTGTATCTAGCAGTCACACTCCTGTCACCCCTCTCCCCATCATGAATATGAGTTACAGAAAGGACTCACTCTGGAAACTAGTCTCACTGGTGAAACTAACCAATATTGCTAATGCAAGTCAGGAGAGTATGTTTTGTTCATCAAAAATTTGCACAAAACTTTGATGATTTCCAGACAGGATCCTTCCCAATGTGCCTTAAACAGTTGAAAAGGAAAAAGTTTACTGATCAGAAAGGAGTATTTTGTTGCTTGCAGCAACATTAAATGCTGCTGGAAAAGATTGTTATCCATTTGGAGGTAAAAATATCATGACCAGAATGTGATAGAAATGGAAATAGAAAGGTTGCTGGAGGGTTAAACCAAGATGAGGATTTTGCAATGTGCTATTGCGGAAAACCAGCAAACTTTGCTTTTAGTTCTAGCACCCAAAATGATTAGAAGTAAAACAGAGCAGATATTTTTCTAAAATGGACTGCAGTTTGTGCTGAATATTTAGAAAGCAAATCTGTGAAATTCAAGCACTTCCAAAGCATACGATCGGGTTCTGCCTTCAGAAATGCCTAATGGTGAATTCTTTTTTTTTTTTGCAGTTTACGGGCTGTGACGGTGTTTTAGACATTGCCAAATCTAATATTGCAAGAGTGCAGAATTACATGTTCTATGACTTGAAAGACTGAAAAGGCTGAAAGCATTAGCATTTATTTCCTGTTGCACCTGAAGAAATACAAGCCGCTGCATTCATGGGGCTGGAACGGGAACAGGAAGGGACTCAAACCCCTGAACCCAACATGAGTTTTGGAAAAAAAAATACAAGGAGGCAATTTCCATCCTTGATTTTTTCTCTTCTGCTCTTCGGAATTTCTCATTAGCTATGAATTAGATGGAAAAGAGAAGGCTAAAGAACCTGTAAAATGGTCAGCTTGCTGTAGGTCAGCCTCCATGCCCTCAGCAGCTGTTCAGCCAAGGAGAGGTCTAAAGGTGATTACAGCTTTGGGTCTGCTTACACAGACATGGTGCAACCTGGGGCCCTTCACATGCACCCTAATCTCCTGAAGAGCAGTCCCTGAGGAGGGAAGGGAAAGAGCTGTGAATTGCAGCTTCAGCTGCTATATTTCCATTTCACATCAAATGAAGGGAAAACAGAAGCATGGGAACACGGACCAACCCAAGGCCTCCTCTTCCCACATACATACTCTAGCCAACTGAGAGATGGGTTGGCAGAGGCTGAAGGAGAATCATGAGCCAGATTGCTCTTTCTTGTACCAGCCTCATTCTCCTCCCTCCTGGGCAGTCCTAAGGAGAATATGGTGAGCATGGTCTTGTTTGTATCTTGATTTTAAAGAAAATATGCTTATGCCTGCTCCAAAGCCTTGTTAAGCCCACATCTCTTGGCAGTCTTCCTTTAGGAGCCCAAGTCCCATAGAGAAGATGGCTTTTCAGATGCAAGTTCATGCTTATATCTTCTATTTGCTAGCTGAGCACACGGGATTTTGACTTGCTGGTTTCAGGTGCCTGCCGGCTTTAGTTCATGGTGCGTTTTAGCCATGGTTACAGTAACCGTGGGTCACCTCCACTGGTATGGATTACTACAAGTGTGGCACGCAGGCTCCTGTTCATCGCTGGTGAAAATGGACAGCTAATGGTGGTAACTGCATTGAAAAGGAATGTTTTGTACCTGAAAATTGTTCTATCAAATACTGTTATTGTTCTCTTTGCATCTGTTGTAGTTTCTATAGAAATAAATAGGAGGCATTACTTTCGGAGTAAGGTTACAAAAGGTGACATTGATAAATCCATTGTGCTAAGGTACATATGTATTGGAGAAGGGAAGACAGTGTTGCTGTCTACCACAAAAAGGAGCTCAGTAGATAAGGTCTCAACGCACTGATGTATTTCAATTCATAACTATTTGAATAATGTTGATTTTAACAGATGTAGGGTACTCTGTAGAAAGATGAAACTGATGCATTTCTAAGGACGTAGCCACAATCAGGATAAGTAATACACAAGTGAGAACAAAGACTGTATGTCACATGTAAGAGTGAAGAAAGATGTGTTGCTTCACTAATGCAACACATGAGTCTGAAGCCTCACTGAATGCATGCAGTTTTAAGCACACTTTGAAAGAGATGAAATTCAGGTACCCCTGAAGAAGCGAAGAAGTGACAGAGGTATCAGTTCCCATTTGACAGCTTTGCTTATGTGGGTGTACAGGGTCCTCTTTGCTTGCCGAACAAAGCCAGAAATCTGAAGGGGAGATTTGTCGTGGTTTTGTCAGTCCGTTAATAAGAGCATAACATTGACTCTGGAGTGATTAAACACAGTTTCTTCTAGCCTGCAAAGACTCTAGTACAAAAGCTCACGTTTTCATTAGAAGTGTAAAATGGAACTATTGCACTTGAAAGACTCCAGCATGAAACGCCATGAAATATGAGTGTGGTCTGTGTGGAAAGATGCACTACTTTGGAGAAAGAAGGTAAAATTAATGTATGCAGATGCTACTCTGTGCTTCTAGCTATTCCCTGAAGAAACACTGGCAGTGAGGGTGAAGGACAGTGAGCACGGTAAGGATACCAGAATCTGAGAGACACCATCTGGAAGCTGGCAAAACAGCAGCCGCTTCTGAAAGGAGACGGTTAGGCAAGATTGACTACCTATACGACAAAACACACACACACACAAGATACACCCTCCTCCCCCTCCTTAAAAAAAAAAAAAAAAAAAAGCAACAAAAAAGACCCCAAACATACCTGTCAGTCAGGACAGTTCAACTCCCACGTAAGAAAGGCTGCTTTTCATTAGTTGCTACTGGCGACACAAAGAGCAGCCTCACTGGGAGAACAAGACAGGGGAGAGGGCTGCAGCTGGCTTCCTTGTGAATCCTGTCAATACTGATTGCAAGGAAGGAACAAGAAGGATTCTGAAAACAAACTTTTGGTGGAAGAAATGTCTCCTGGAAAGACCTGAGGGGATGCAGAGAACGCAGGAAAGCAGGTGCCTGCACAAAGCCTGGTCTTTTTGGACCAATTTTGTGGGTCAGGCACCTCCTGGACTGTTACTGATGAAAAGTTTTTCATCAGGTTTAGAAATCATTCCTGTAAGTGTCTTCCAACCTAATAAAACAGGTTGCTTGTTATTTCCAGCAAAGAATTCAGGGACTAGGATTTATGGATGGACATTTTATGCCAAGAGTAAGATACTCCATGGTCAGACCTCTGGCACGCTGTTAGGTTCATACCAAGAGCTTGGACTTCTGCAGCAGGGTCCTTGGATGGAATCATTCAATCTCTTTATCCTAGATTGTTGCTGTTGTTGTTGTTTTCAGAAGATTTGCTGAAAATCTGCATTTCTCAAATACGACATTCTCTTCCACCAACATTTTTTAAGGTGCTGATGTCTGCCTTCCACAAGGGAGGCTGCAAAATGCCTCATGGAAGGGCTGAGTCATAGAAATTCAAAACAGACCAAAATAAATCCTGTCTCTGTCTCCAAATCCCCTTAGTTCTTCAGAGAGGGTTCCTTCTGCTTCTCTAAATCATGTGGATGGGCCTTGGAAGACCAGCTCTTGCTCACAGGGCATTTCCCAGTCTGCTTTCCCAGCCAGGAGCCAATTCTGACACCATCCAAATATTCTGGTATGATTGAGATGTTTAAAGCACAAATTTTCCCTGTCAGATAAAGTGTATTTAATCAGCACAGGGTCTTTCATCTTAGCTATGTTTCATAATGAAGCAGCGGTATGGGATGGCAGATTCTGGGGCACGGACATCAAACTAGGCTTGTTCTAGCTATGCTGTTGATATTGGCAAGCAGGGGAGGAACCATTAAAATATTTGGGTGGTGCAGGCATGCTGCTTTGAAGCTGTTTCTGTAGCATTCGTGGTACATTTAGTACAATTTGGGAAGCATGTGCTACAGGAATGTGAAACAAAATTCTGTGCACAGCTAAGTCATGAATAGTTAATGCAGCTGGATGTAGAATGGCAATTCTGTCTCACGGAGGAGTTTGATATTTGTTTTTATTCACATTTGGAATCAAAATGAAACATCCTGCAATTCTCCACACAGTGTTAGAAGGAGGTTCTGGCTGGGCTGCACAACAAGCTGTTTGGGAAACATTGACCCTGATGGTCCTGCTGCCAGGAGATGCAAGATTTCCCATTCTGAGGACTGGCAATTTTCTTTTTGCCTGGCTAAAGTTCCAAGGCTTAGAAAAGGATGCCTTGTCCAAATAGCACCCAAGAGAGCCTCCGCTTCTCTCTGGCATATCAGATCTTAAGATAGGCAGGGAATGTTATCCTGTTTATGATAAAGCTGATTTTCACCTCTGCTGCGTGCTCTGTGTTTTCAGAAGAAGCAAATATGCATTCCTTTGGCCCAGGAGTGCCCACTGAGCTCTACAAATCCTGTTGGTTTCCTACCTGGTCCTATGCCGATGGGCAGAAAGAGGCTGTGCAGGGCTGTGCCCAGGCAACAGTGGCTGCCATGATGTGGCCAGGACACTGCTGAACCCTAGGCTGTGTGAGGGTGAGGCTCATGGAGGTCAGATATATGAGCATGCAGAAGCTGGCTTTTGGGCAGAGGGTGTGCATGACTCCAGAACAATGATGCTTAAACAGCTGATCTCCAAAAACGAGATGCTGAAGCTATTTCTAATCCCCACTGTGTGCTCTTCGGAGAAATACGATGAAGCAATTTTAACCACATGGACAACGAGCCAGCAAAGTCTCATTATGACTCAGAAATCTACATCAGAAGCAGCAAAGATGTGCCAAAATCTTTACTGAGAGTACAAAGAGAAAATGAGAAGTGATGCTCTATGGCATTTTATCTTACTCTTCACAACTGGTCCATTTTCCTACAATGGCTGGGTATACAAAAATAAAATTTGATTGTAGGAACAATCTGGCTGAAAGGAGAGAGGGGTTATTGAACTGCTTGTTAGTGGCTTTTTTTCTTCTTGCCTGAACTGGATGTAAAAGTTAATCTGCAGCAAAAGGTCTCACAGCAGGAACACGTTTATGAAAATCACTTGTACCAATTAATTACAGAAATTCTTGTTGCAGCATAATTTTTCTGCTCTGAGTGAAAGAAGAAAAAGTGTTCCTACATTCACCACAAACTCATACATATTTGGAAATGTGCTGGATTTTGCTGTTGTTTTTAAGTAAAACTATAATCAGTTCACTGCTATGAAATAAAGCAAATGCTATAAAAAAAGACAGCAATACAGGAAAGAGTATTCTGGACAATGAAATGGTGTGCTTGCTAACAACTGTAAGGATCTATGACTAGGAAAAGCGTGTCAATAAAACAGTTCATTATTTTACCTCTGAGTTGACAGGGAAATCTTGATTAAATAACAATTCCCCATTTGAGCAAGCAAAAGAATGAATCAATACCATTGACAAATAATACCCTTTCTTTATCGGGAAGGAAAAAATGTGTCAGATGTTATCTCTAAGTACACTGCGCAGTGCCCATACATCTGAAACAATAACCACAGCTGTAAAAGGAGACACATCTCTTCGGAGATGAGTTATTTTCCTGGGTGCCGACTGTTGTCTTTTTGAAGAGGCTAGATGGTTGCACACTGATTTAGGAGAGTTCATTAATGCACTGCCCTCATTCTTTTTCTTGTCAGCTTCTCCGCCACCATTGTTCTCTTTAAACTGAATGATACTCCAATGAATGTACCCTCTATGTGCAGTAGTATGCAATTGTACTTTAAGTACACAGCCAGGGGCAGTATTTTGGTGGGCTAAAATTCCCGCTGTATCTGCCTTTTGATGAATGTTTCAGTAGTGTTGGCTTAGGACATATATGTGAAAGCATAATTCATTATTACTTGTAAAGCTGGGGAAAGTGATGGTTTCAGAAGTCCAAAGTGTGGGGGTTTCCTTTTGCTCTCTGTTGTTTTTCTGGGCATGGAAATCAATGGTGCCACTTTTTTTTGTTTTTAACTGAATTTCTAGAAAAGATGGCTTAGCTACAGTAAGTCTGATGCATAGACTGAAGGGAAGCTGGAAACTGGGGAGGACCCAGTTGGCAAATACCTGGGAAGGTGACCCAACTGGGGGGTTTCCAGTTCCTTATCTTAACCAGGAAGGCAGGAGATAGAGAAACAAGCAAAAAACTTGGCAGGACTCAGCACTAAGCTGGAAGGAAATGTACCAGTAGAGTCTTTTCTGGACGCTTGGTATTTAACTTGGTATTTAACTATCTCCCCACCTTCTATGAAATGCTTTTGTGTTTGGGAACCTCTGCTATTTCCTACACACAGAAAGAGTCTAGATTTCATACAGCGAAGTGAGATCAGCCCCCAATGGCTCTTGAGATAGAAAAGGAACGATGCAGCTGAGGAGGCATATATTAGAGACACATCAATGACATCATATACAATAAATCAGTGATGGAAAAAAAATGATTTGCTGTATGTATTAGAAAAATTATAGAGACTGCATCTGAGATTTCAAGATAAAGTAATCTGAAAAGAAATCAATCTATACGTGATTTAATGGTGGCCTCTCACCTATAAAACTATAAATAGAAATATTAAAAAGGGAATGACAACAGAAGCCAGTGGAGCTTGCAGAAGCTCAAGGATCAGCAGTGTTGTGGAAGGGCGAAAACTCTTCAGTAATACCTCTGGGCACCATGGAAGACAATAGGATTTAGAAAATGTCAATGAAATTAAAAGAAAATGCTCAGCCACTTTCCTAGAAAAGAAGGCTCTCAAGGTTAAGTGTATACCTGCAAGGTTTTGTTCATCTGAGGCTTTAAATCTCCCCCTCATGTGCTTCCTTCTCCAGAGACTATAAACATTACAGATTGAGTGAGTTTTCACCGTTTCCTTTAGGTGGTTTAACTCAGGCTAAACTTCAAGGCTGATCCTTCATGATGACACAGGGACCTCTAGAGACCCTTGATTGCTTACACTGCAGCAAACCAGCAGTGAGTACACCATTATTTTATTTTGTCATTTCCTTTAAATTGATTAAAACAAATCTCTTTCTCTTCTCCCCATCTTTTCCCCATTAGAATGATCCTCAAAGTCCCAGCCTTTTAAAAGAGAGACAGCTAACTATCAATGGTTGTTTACCCTCTCACTGAATCTACATCTTAAGCTCTTTTGTCTGTATTTTGTCTAAAACTCAGTATTTCATTGCAATAATAAAAATAATCATTAATAATACCAGTAATAATAATAATAATAATAATAATAATAAACCAACACAGCAGTGAAATCATCACTAGTGCTATTTCTCAGAGCACGGATACTTTAGGACAATGATGATCCTGCTTCCATCGAAACTGGTGGCAAGCCCACAGCCTGTTGCCAGTCTGGTCTATGGAAACAAGGTCTTACTTTCATTCAGAAAAAAGGGGAGCGTGGCTACTGGGAAACCTCTGATAGCAGGAAAGGCTGCTTTACAGCACACATTTTGTGGCAAATATTAACCAAGAAAACAGGTAAATCTCCACTTTTAGTGATTTTTTTTTTTAAATGTCTGTTGCCAGAAGTAGTGATTGGGAAAAATATTTGTCCCATCTCCTTGTGTTAAGTGTTCTCAGTGGTTGATTAGCTGCTATGTGGACGAGACCAAACTGCTGTCTTTCACCCATTTGTTGAGGTGAGGCTGCAGAAAGTTCTCATTTCAATAGCAGAAACTGTCTAAAGTGGAAATGAAACTGAGGGATTCCTACACAGAGGGGCAGTGCACATCCACCCTTGTTAGATCCTTTCTAATTCATACCCCTTTCCTACTCCTTTGTCGTATGTTTCTCTTCTGATAAAAGACCTTTGAAGGAGGAGCAGCAGAGTGACAAGGACTAGCTGTTCTATGAACTGAATGTATGTAAACTGAATTAGCAGAGGAGAAAAGAGGAAGATCATGCACTCTCCAGCTCTCAAAGCTGCACTCCATGTGGTGGCTTCATTTTGAGACTTATTTTTGTACACCTAATTGAAAGAGACATTCTATTAATTCCTGTCAGTAGATGAAGATGCTTGTATTGCGCCAGGATTACCAGGGAAAAAAGACATGTATGAGAGCTCAGAAAGGTATGGAATCATCATAGAATCATAGAAAGGTTTGGGTTGGAAGGGACCCCAAGGGTCATTAAGTTCCAACAACCCTCTCATCTCCAGATCTGGCACTAGAGCAGGTTGCCCAGGGCCCCGATCTTGAATACCTCCAGAGACAGAGCATTCATAGCCTCTCAGGGCAGCTTGTTTCATCACCTCACCACTCTCATAGTAAAGAACTTCCCCCTCACATCCAATCTAAACCTTCCCTCCTTGAGCTTAAAACCACTCCCCCTTGTCCTATCACTGTCTACCCTAGTAAAAAGTTGATTCACCTCCTGTTTATAATCCCCTTTTAAATACTGGAAGGCCACAGTGAGGTCTCCTTGCAGCCTTCTCTTCTCCAGGCTGAACAAGCCCAGCTCCTCAGCCTGTCTTTGTAGCGGAGGTGCTCCAGCCCTCTGATTATCTCTGTGGCTTTCCTATGGATTCTCTCCAACAGTTCCATATCTTTCCTGTACTGGGGCCCCTGACCTGGACACAGTACTCCAGATAGAGCCTCATGAGGGTAGAGTGAAGAGGGACAATCGCCTCCCTGTCTCTGCTGGCCACCCCTCTTCTGATGGAGCCCAGGATACCACCGGCCTTCTGAGCTGCAAGAGCACACTGCTGGCTGATATTCAGTTTTATGTTCAGTTTTTCATACACCAGGTCCCCAGGTCCTTCTCTGCAGGGCTGCTCTCAAGGAGTTCTCCCAGTCTGTAGACGTATCTGGGATTACTCTGACCCAAGTGTAAAACCTTGCACTTGGCTATGTTGAACCTCATTAGGCTCACACGAGTCCACCTTTCAAGTTTGCCAAGGTTCCTCTGGATGGTATCTGTTCCTTCTAATGTGTCAACCGCACCACTCAGCTTGGTGTTAATGGCAAACTTGTTGAGGGTGCACTTGAGTTCATCATCGATGTCACTGATGAAGATGCTGAAGAGCACCAGTTCCAAGACAAACCCCTGGGGGACATTGCTCATCACTGGCCTCCACCTGGACATAATGCCATTCACCACAACCCTCTGTCTGTGGCCTTCCAACCAATTCCTTATCCCCCAAATAGTTCACCCCTCAAATCCGTATCTTTCCAATTTTGAGATAAGGATGTGGTGGGGGGCCACGTAAAAGGCCTTGCACAACTCCAGGTAGATGACATCAGTCACCTTTCATTTGTCCACTGATGTCATCATTCCATCACAGAAGGCCACCAGATTGGTCAAGCCAAGCTGGCTGTCTCAGATCACCTGCTTATCTCTCATATGCCTTCACATGTCTTCTAGGAGGATATGTTTCATGATCTTCCCAGGCACAGAGGTGAGGCTCACTGGCCAGTAGTTCCCCAGGCCCTCCTTCCTTCCTTTCTTGTAAATGGAAGTGACATTTCCTTTTCTCTAGTCCCTGGGGACTTTGTCTGACACCCACAACTTTTCAAATATGATGGAGAGCGGATCAGCAACCATACCAGCCAGCTCCTTTAGGACCCTGACCTATACGTCATACGGCCCTAGAGACTTGTATACATTCAGTCTCATGAGGCAATCTTGAACTTGCTCTGCCTTTACAGTGGGGGGGATTTACTCCCCCAGTTGCCTCCCACCTAGAGGTCCGGGGATGTGAGCTTCAGGGATGTGAGAAATGCGAGAATCCTGACTGCCAGTATACACCATATTCTTCAGAAATGTGGATTACAGAAATACTTATTCTCTTGGTTCTCCTTAATTATGATTTATATTTGTTATTCCTTGCTAGTACATATGTACTACGTATCTATACTGAGCTTAGTAATTACATCCTTGCACAAGAATATGTCAGCATTTACAGGAAAATCAATGTGTGTAGCTGAAGAAAGAAAAAAGAAAACAGCAATTTTCTCAAATTTTCTAATAATATTGAGAAAAGAAATGACTCTGAAAGCAACACACAGTGTCAACTTCCAAGTTTTCTTGAAGACTTATTTTTGTTTTAAAAGCAAATAAATTGTAAAGTAACTTTGACAGAGCCTCTTCTTCAAAATCTTATTTTTCCAGAGGAGCTGATCAACTCCTTCATCTCTATAAACAAAATGAGGCCTCTCAGAAGCCTTTTTAGGCTTTTGCAATTCATTAGACACAGTTGCTTAACAGTACTGAAAAGCTACAAACCAGTGCTAAAGCAGATAACTTGAAAAGACATGAAAGGAGAAAAATAAAAGCAAGGGTAAAATAAATTAGAAATTAAAAAGCAAAACTCTAGAGAGGAACCTGTTACAGCACAGCTTTTGAAAGTTTTCCTTAGTGAGGGGACTTAAGGCCACAGGAAAGGGAAGTTGTGATCGATCATGTAACTTCACTCTGGCAGGGCTACTCCCCAGCTGCAATTGCACAGCCTGTGGGCTTGTTCATTTACCCTGACCTGGCTGTGGATGTAATGTCCACCATCCGGAGAGCCCTTGGAGAGCCGTGGTGGTGGAGGACTGCAGGTGGAGGGCATGTGCACATGCACAGTGCCTCACCCAACATGTTTAGGCCCAGAGACATAGTGGCAAGAAGACTGTAGTTTATGGTTCCCAGAGGCAGAAACCATAAACAGATCATGAGATGAGCATTCAGTTCAAGCTAATTCCGGCACTTGGCCTCCTCTAAAATCGAAGAAAAGAAGCAAGCACCTTTGGAAGTATTCACACACCCCAGGAGAGGTGCCTAGCATAGGCCCAGGGGATCACTCTCTGAAAATGTCTGCTCTTCTGTGGCAAGATAAGATTTAGACTGGTGCGTAGGCATCAAAGAGAGATTAGATCTTTCTGCAGCTTTCCATGGATGGCCTTGTAGTCTGCCAGTGCTATTAAGTGAAAGAAAGATATGATCTAGATGAGCCATCATGCATCGATGGCAAAGCTGGCCTGAAAACAGAGGTCTCAGCATAGAGAACACTGGCTTCTTGCCACTGCCAGCACAAATACCAGGTACCCCAGCTGGGATCTGCTCTGGAACTGATTTCAATTACTGTTTCCCATAATGCTTTAAAAGATGTGAGAAAAAGAAAGCAAGCTGGCAGACAGCACCATATCAGGGGCTGTAGGGAGTGAGGAAGGGGGAATAGCAAACACGCCGGAGGTTTGAATCACACATCAGAGCGTTCTTGACAAACTGAACAATTGAACAAATTGGTCTGAAATAAATGAGATGCTGCTCAGTAAGGAAAGGTGAAAAGTTCTGCACTTCAATAGGAATAATCAACTAACTGCCAAAATAGAAGACAAAGCACGACTGGCTACAGAAATGAGATTTCAATGAAATGCTACCTGGGCGTGATTCTTACCAGAATTACACTGCTGTGAAAAATGCAAACATTCTTCTGGCTATATAAGCAGACAACGTTATATGTAAAATAAGAGATGTGATTTTCCTTTGCTCCAGTCTTCCAGCTCTCTCAGAAAGTAGATTCTATCCAGCTTTTGTAGGGCTGTTTAAGAAAACTATGGATAAAAAATTAGAAGAATTTGGAGGAAGATGAGGGATTAGGTTAAACAAGAGATAGATATGATGTTTGAAGAAGAATGAAAGAATCTGAGTGTTTTTCACTCTGAGGAACTCTGACTGACTGGACATGTCAAAACTGCTTCCACCCATGTGGACGTAGCCACAGAAAATGAAAGACATAGCTGTGGACTGCACAAAAAATAATTGGAGCTAAACATCAAGAAGGGACATTGATTTTAGAAATAAAACATATTCTAGTAATCATGCCAAAAAGTATGCTTTTTAGGGAGATATAGATTGCCTGTCAAAGGGTATCTTAAAAAACAAATTAAATTAAGAACAGTCGGAAAAGATGCAGACAGCTCCAAATGTTAGTTAGGACAACTAATTGGAGCCTATTAATCCTCTACAAACTGTATAACAAACTGAGGGAGACTTGGCTCCTGTCCCAGGCACCTATGTTATGTGCTTAAACTTAGATACCAGAGTGCTCCCAACAACAGTAAAAACCTGAAAACCAGGAGAATTATGCAGGACAATGTTACATACTCAGTACTCTGCATTCTGAACAGGATGATTGCATCAGGAATGTCTGCAGTATTAGCTTTCTTCATTAATCTGGTGTAACAAGAAACAAACAAACAAACAAGCATAGAAGAGTGATGTGCAGGAAAGAGAATGCAAGCCTGAATCAACCAGTGGAAAGCACTCTGGGTCTGGGAAGCAACTTGCACATGAAGCCAGGCTGTCGTGCCGTGCCTCTTCCCCAAGAGAGTCCAAGACTATCCCAGGTAATCCCAGGGATCATATTAAGTGGAAGCCTCCAAGAAATAGTTCTTTTATGTGCAGCCTTAAGTCACCTGATTCTATGATGATTTGCTTCTAGGCAAGCCTTTTGCTGCTATTTAGTCACTATGGTTTTTCTACCCAGAGGGTACCTGTCAACTCCAGTAGCTTGGCCACCATCACAGCTGTATCAGCACATAGTGTGGTGGATGATCAACCAGCAGTTTACATTAATGGAGCTCCTATCTCCTTGCTTGGATCGAAGAAATCATAGCAGCATAAAACAGACTTTCTCAGCATATTCCCTGATAAAATTTTTGTGAGGACAGCATGTGGTTCCTTGGTTCCTAGGACGTATTTGCTTTCATGGATCTGTGCCATGACCAAGTCATTAGTCAAAGTAGGAAATGGTGGGAATGCATCTTAAATGCACTGCAGTGTGGACTGAGGGCTAAGCATCAGATTTGCTCAGCCCAGCTTGCCGGTCTGCATGTCTGGCTCTTGTATGCCTCAGCAGCTTCTCTGCACTATGTACAATGTGGCGAGCTTTAGCCAAATGATTCTCACCACAGCATTATTAGCACTCATCAGAAAACTAGTATTGTGATAAATCTTTCCTCCCTGGATAGCCTTTCTTCAGGTGCTTTTGCTATTGATCCAGTCAGACACAGGGGAGCTCAAAAAACAGTGAAAGGACATCCATTGCTTCTGTTTTTAGGAAACTTTCAGGGTATTTCTGGCACATTCAAAATGAATTTTATGAATCATCCATGGAATGTGGTGTGAAAGCATGTTCTCTCTCTTCTCTGTGACCTACACTTGCCTGAAAACTCTTGCCTTAAAGTGAGAGAAGAGGGAAAAATATATTTCTCTTTGGGCATTTTATAAAATCCTTTCAAGAAAGTGCCTGCTGAAGGCATCCAGCCCTGATGGCAGCATCAGCTGCAGCAGCCACCATGATTTCTGCTGGTGAGTGCAGCAAGCTGATGCTACAGCAGTGTTTCATGATGATCCTGAGGTGTCACCTGGCCCCTCAGGCCAGTGCATTGGGATTAGTGGTGTTCATGATACTGGGCACTGTGACATGCCATGATTTGGTGTCTGTAGGATGGCCACTGTCTGTCCTCAGCTCTGCTTCGAGGTAGAAGTGTTGCATGGCTCCTGGTTTGGCCAGAAGGGCATAGACTTCACTCGTGCCCTGGAGCCAATCCTCCTGATAGAACATTATTATGTTGAAAAATAACCTCTAACAGATTTTTACAGTCAGGATCATTCACTCTCGATGAGACTTTGATTTGAACGATGTTTCCTTGCAAGCCTGGCATGACATTACCAGGAGATAGTCACAGGACTTCCAACCAAGGAAGGCAGGACCATCGAGGTGGTTTCTAACCTAAGAAGTGCTACAAATTTTGTCAGCATTGACATTCACTACAGTGTATTTACTGCATACTGGGGGGCAAAGACAAGGGGAGATTACAAATACGAAAATTTAAAGATATGTTGGGGCATATTTTTAGGATTGTCTGGAAAAACATCAATCTTTTCCCAGTGAATGTCTGCTGGGGATATCTGCTGGCCTGGCTCTGCAGCTGGGGACTGCCAGACCATGTGCTGCTCCATCCCTGGGCCAGTCCAGCTCTTCTTTATACTACATTTGCATTTCCAAGAGGTGCACTGTTTGTTTGAACAGGGGCTGTTTTCAGTTTTCAGCAATGTGCCAGACCAGTGGAGCCTCAAGCCTGGTCTGCATGCCACCTGCGTAGAAACATTTATGGTTGTTATCCTGGGATATGAAGATTTGTTGACGGTAGCCTATAAGTGCTTGCACAAAAATGGCAATTTTCTTTCCCACCTACAGATAATATTTTAAAGTTATTTTACACAAATGATGCTAATTTGTTTATAAATGCACACTCTCTCTTATTTATAAAATGGGCATCAATTCCTCCAGAAGAGGTCTTCAAGTGTGGGCTGCTCCTGCTGTTTGTTGTTTCTGAATGATGAGAAAATGTGCAGTAATCTTACGCTTGCTTTTAAGAACTTCCATTCCTTTTCCATTTTAATTTTCTATTATTTTCTGCTATTTAATTCTGCTCCTGCTACTCAGAGCTGTCAAACAATGCGTAATGCAACAGTAGCTCACTAATATGCAGTAATGTTTAGAAAGTCTTTTGAAAATAATTAAATTTGCAAATTAACAAGTAGATAAACAAAAGGAAATGTGTAATCAGTCAAAAGGTGTGAGCAGATCATTTATGTTGTCATCCATGATTTGCTGTTTATGACAATGCTATGCATCCTAGCTGCCGTACTAAGGCAATTCTTTATGGTATACTCGCTAGTCCATGCGCTGTAGCTGGAAGAAATGATGCTATTAATAGAAGACTGCAGTACCTTCCATTAAATCTTAGCTGAGAGGTGGGGAGAGGCTGCCAACTTTTGTTGCAGATTATAAAGTGTGCAGTCTAGCAAGTGCGTATTAGCTAGATGCAAGTTCAAATATATTCCTAGCTACTCTGAGCCCATTAAAATGTACAGACATTTAATTTTTTTTTGCTGCTTCTACTGCCATAACAGAGAAATAAACATGAGTCATTTGGTGAAGCCATAGCAATGGTTAAGACTTCAATCTGCACTGTCAACGTGATCTGCGGTAATAATTGTCACTAAACATACCCAGTTGAAGACTGCTGTCTTTGAGCAGTGGTAGCATTTTAAATATGCTTCAGCTAATGTTATAAATGAAGGCAGAGCATGACCAAATGGACTCCTTCACAGAGCTAACTTTCATGCAGGGACAGGCAGCGCTGTTGAGTCCCTGCACAGAGGTGGGCAGGCCTGCCTGACACAGGTATCCTGAAGGTCACAGTGTCCTGCTGTAGGGCCACCACCTGCCACCTCTCTGCCACCTGCCAGATGCTACTGCTTACAGGTGCCCTTGGCCATGCCTAGGGCTGTACCATAGGGCTGGTCTCCTTTATCACCACTGTTCCGGGACTCAGTCATGCCCTAGCAACTCACCTTGCAATCACCTCAAGAAGGTCTGAGCAAGATACAAAAGCAGTTAAATGATTGCAAAACAGCCTATCTCGGCTATTTTCTACCAAAACACAAAGATGAGAAAACCTCGGACAAACTATCTGCAAAATCCCCAGATTTTATTAATGTATGGCTTTTGTTTTGCCATAAAATCTCATAGAAGACAAATAGCCTATTTTGCAAACAGCTTCTGTTTTCATGCATAAAAGTTGATTTAAGTAATCTGTAAAATACAGGTACACATATATTCTTTTCCTGACTAAAATGCTAGATTTATTACTTGCTATTGTTTTATGGTTAATCCATTACCAGCATTGAAATGATTTGTTGTTTTAAATCCATCCTCTAGCAACCATTGTCACTTTGTTTTTACATGGGATATTCTACTCGTTCTGAAATAATGAAGCTGACAGCCATCATCCTCTGTAGGTCTCAGCATTCAGGTCACTACTGTACAGTACCCCTCTCCTCCCCATGCACAACTCCCAGCCAGGCAATGATATCACAGATGCACCAGTCATTGGCAACTCTGAAGCAAGGCCACTCTGAAGTTGGCCCTGCTTTGAGCAGGGATTGGATCAGATGACCTCCAGAAGCCCCTTGACTTAGATTGTTCTATAATCTTGTGATCAGTGGACTCCTCTCTCCCTGGAAATAGTAAGCCTGTAATCATGGGCAGAGACCTCTAAGCTCTCACATTCACTACTGAGTTGACTTTTGCAGCTGTGCCTGTTGACTGCACTTATTTTTGACTGAGATCAGACAGTCAGAAAGCTCACAGCGCTGCTACTATCCAGAGCTCATCCATCAGAGGTATCAACACTGACAAAGACAGAACTCCAGGAAACTTCCAGCTGGTATTTAAACATGCAAAACATCTCTACCTGTAGGACCAGCAAGGGGAGGACCTGGCTAGCACCCACACACACCCATGCTAAGAGGTTCAGTGACTGATTGTGGCAAGGGTCCCACTGAAACTCCTGGTGGAGGAGTGTGCTAGAAAGCCCATTCAGAGGAATCTCTAAATGCATCTTCACTTTGTAGACAGGGTATATGCAAATACGAGTCAACAGATACAAAAAAAAAATCTTTTTTTTTTTTTTTCAGGACTGCTTATTGCAACACTGTTTTAATACATGAACAAAACCTGTAAGGCTTTGGGCTTGATCACTCTGTGAGGCCTTTGAACCTCTGCCTCTGTGTGAAAGAATAAGAAAATTGTTGAGTACTCACAGCTCTGCAATTTTAAATAAGCTTCATATTTTGCTAACTGCTTATTCCTAATCTTTGCATTCAAGAAAGGTTAATGGGATCACTGCAAGATCAAATGTTTATATGACTGTGGATTAACCTTTAGTACTAACTCAGTTTCTTGCAAATATAAACTGTTCAGTATGGATACCTGCTAACCATGCTGTAGCAGTATGGACAACAGTTCAAGCATTCATTAACTGAGTGCTAAATTATAGTGATAATCACGTACTTTTCAATCATTTCAATCCCTCCTTATTGCTCATTACAACACAAGCATAAATGACGCATTCAAACTTCAAAAAACTGAAGTGAGAAATAAGAATTATCATTTAAACCCACTCTGTGAACTTGACCATGATATAATTTTATTCTGCTTTGTGCTAAGAGCATTATAACTATCTGGGGAGGCAAAGATCTTCAGCTTAAAAATATTATTTAGGTATGTGATCTTCGTTTCTTATCTACACTGGTCTCTTTCTTTAGATTGTCTTCTAACTATAAGCCTCAGGGCCAAGGATTCTGCAGAATTTCCTACCTTTTTCCTGCTTCTGCCTGAATCTGAAGTATACTGTGGCAGCTTTATGTTTTCTCCCTGCTGAAGTGTATTTCTATAAAGGGACTGGCAAGCAAGATGTGGCTCATCTTATAGCTGAGAAGTACTCAGCATGGATGGGAAGCCCTTGGCAGGGCCACACCAGCAGAGGACTCAAATGTATTCAGCTCTCCTCTCTATTTTACTGAACTCCAGTAGCAGCACTTGTCTTCTACAGTCATGAGGAACAAAGAAGCCTGTATGTGTTGATCTGGGCTTGAGACTGCTCTTAGTTATGTTAGGTTTATGAGATTACAATCTTTTGATTCCTCGTCTATGTACTGCATGGTTAGGGATTGTTCTTTTAGGCAGTTCTTTTGGAAGATCAGCCCACTACTTTTCCCCATATTTTTGTTAAGATGTATACCTGGTTCAAAATTGAGGAGGAGAAGAAGAATAGGATTTAGAAGGGAGATATTTAAAGAATAATCTTTACAAGGACTTTTTTTCCACACTGTCACCTTCCAGTTTCTAATTTGGACAGCCATGCTCAAAGTATTAACCCAGAATGTAGGCCCACAGACCAGATGTTGTTGTAGATGCAGTGGAATTAGACAGGAGGAATCTGTTTCCTTGGCTGTTTGAAAGGCATTTCTGGGGAGGCTAAACCAAAACACAGAAGTCACAAAATGGCTTGCATGCAACTTTGTCATCAATTGCTAAATAAAATGATCCCGAGATGAAGGTGGACATGTTGGTCAGTGTCTGTTCATGGTCTTTTTCATATTCCAGAAAAAAAGTATTATTTATTTCCTTCCTTTACATAAACAACATGAAGGAGAAAAAAAAAAAAAAAATAATGTAGTTTTGTTTGCTTCTGAAAAAATGGCCTGAGAAAGAAGACAGTGGGGTAGCATCAATTGAAAAAGGATGCTCACCGCCATCAGAAATGCCATGTGTGGATTACCTCTTTGGCTAGAGCCTAGAAATAGAAAAGTAAGTACAATACATGAAATTTTAAAACTCTTGTGCAACTTCAGTCAAGTACCATATTCTACAACTTCCAGTGTTATTCAAGAAGCCTTATTTCAGCTACATTTGTTCACTGCCAAGTGTTAAGACATATTTTTAGCAGATGAAAACTGTCACTGCATGAAGCACCTAGGGAACATGCCCAGGAGGATAGAGGGAAGAACCTGCATGCGTATTTAAGTAGTTCATCATTCTCGGCTCTGCATCTGATGTCAGGGCAAATATTTAGCTGTGGTTTGTAGTAAGTGACAATACTGGGTTTTCTCCAGAGGAAAGGTATTTCTTAGTAAAGATGCCAGAAACAGTTCATGAGTGAGCCTAGAGAAAACCTTGTCCTTGTATCTCCTTAACGTGCTCACAAGGCTGCATTTGCAAGAGACTTAGGGCTTAGGATCTTTTTTGGCTGCAGATTAGTTGCAACACTGTGTGGGTTAAGTATCCACAGCAGAAGACTGACTGAGGATTTTCCCATGCTTTCCAGGGATAAGACATGGCCTCATTATCCCATAATAACCCAAGAAAATTTGCAGACACTCCAGAAACTATATTTTCAAAGAAATCTTTCAAGGAGAAGCTGGTAAGAATGACCATATTCCTTTGCTGCCCAAATTCTTTGTTTCCACTGTTTTGATCCCTGCAAAACTTTTGAGAGAAAAGACTTTTGAGAGAATCCAATCCATATCATTATTATGGTTGCTTTTAAGACTTAAGAATGATCATAGATAACTCATTAGCCTTTAAGTTTGGATCTTCTCTACCATCTACTAAGACAGGTTTATAATCCTTCATTTTAATATGGAATCTGTACTGGGAAGGCTACAAAGAAAAGTTTCTTGAATATTCTCCAAAGGAAATTCATGGGTACTTAACGACAGAGCAAAGACTCTATCAGCAGATATTTCCTCACCTTAATTTTAGAAAACATAACATCAAATATTACTTCGAATTTCATTAACTTTTGTAGACATTACATTACTCTGTATACACGGAAATTTGCAGTGGGAAAAATAATCTATTTTAGATGAATTTCTGCTTTTGGAATTTCTGATCATAAAGCTCCTTCCTTCCTAACATGACCAAAAGAGAAAGATGGAGAACACCGAAAATACCAATACAGTAAGGAGACATAGTCTTAGCATATCTCTCTTCGTCTGTCTATCTCCTTACTTACGAGTTTCTCATCCCACTGGCATCCAGAGCAGAGACACACTGGACTTCCCTATCTGTCCCAGATGGATAAAATCTATTTAAACCTGTTCTCTTCCATAATTCTTTTCATTCTTCTGATTGGAAGAAGCAATTTGTGACAGTTGCCTATCATCTTGCAAGAGAAATATGAGGATTTTCAAACATTAAGATACCAGCCGAAAATTCCTTTTATCTGATTCTTTCACTTGGCCTTTTCTAGAGAAACAGCTGAATAAGTTCTTTCTTTAGTATTTCTTTTTGAGTGTTCCCTTTTAAAGTTCCTTTTAAAGATTTTTAAAAATCATTATTATTTTTCATTTTTCTTTTATTTTTGCAAAAGTGTTTCCTAATTGTTTTCCCCCCCAAGATCTGCTTCAAACATTTTTAATGGACTTAGGTCAAGATCTAAAAAAGTATGAATTTTTAAAAGAGGCTAGAAACTTCCAGAGTCTTCATAATTATGAATGGCTTGCTTCATAGCCCAGAGATGCTGAAACGTGCTGGACATCTCCCTCTTTGTCTTGAAAACAGAGTGCCTCAAGCTGGAGCATTTCAGGTTTGATTGCACCCTCCTAGCACATATGCATCATATGCATCCCTTCTGCTTACCCCCTAATGGGGAACCAGGCACTTGGCAGAGTGCAAGTTCCCTGTGGAGGCTGGCATCGTACTGCACATCATGCATGGAATGTGGCTCTCCAAAGAAAGCCCCCATGGCTACTCAGCTTTTAGAGTGCAGATAGAGGAAGAAGAGTCATTTCTTACATTTCATATAAGATACGGATATATGAAGATATTTCCCATTATAGGAGTAAACCCCGGACGCTGTGCCACAGCAACACTGGCTGTAAGATTTCCCAACCACTGCAATTCCTTGTTTCTAGCTAGACTTGTAGAGAGTTGCTCATGCCTTGAGACAGTTCTGATACCTAAGAAACACAAAGTAGGATTTTCTTAGAGTTATAATGGAAGTCAGTGTTTAGCCCACAGGATGAGATGTCAGTACATAAATCCCGTAAGTAACTGTACAATCAATGGATATATAGATATTATAAATGCCAAAAAGCTCAGCTAAGTTGTTAAACCAGAGCAAAGAAAGATAAAGCGCTCACCCGTATCCTGGGCTCGCTGGGAACCTCCAGAGGAG
>JAOWBP010000001.1:108418258-108440540 GCA_028571105.1 Tragopan temminckii | reverse complement strand
AGAAAGGGAATTAAGAAATTGTTATTTTCTGTTTTTTAAAGAGTAGTTTGAGTGATGACCGAAACCAGCTCAGTAAGTGCCTCCGCAAAGAAGTGTTTATTAGTGTTGCAGAGATCTTTCATCTACCAAACCAATGGCAAAAAGCAGAAATGAATGAATAAGTGCAAAGAAATGTGAATTTCTGTAGCAAAATAGAAGCAGAGCTGATAAAATCCAGTTTGCATAATATCTGTAAAAAGAGAATGGATACAGTTCTCTGAATTTGTCAGATTCTGTAGCCATGATGCAGGCAGGTAAACTATTAGATGAGCGCTCACATTCTGACAATACCTCCCAACCACAGGACTGTCACTCCAATTCAATTTTTCATCTCGCATGTTAATATTTAAAATTAAACTGCACACTCAGAAGGAGCTTGATTGTCAAACATGACCTTCAAAGTGCAGTAGTTGATTTTTCTTTTCATACCTTTATTCTGATTTTTCAATGGTATTTCTATACCTTGGCAGGCTAAAGTAAGGTTCATGTTCTATACTTAAACACTGGTTTGCAAGGGGGAAGTCCTACAGAATTATAGAATCACAGAATTGTAGGAGTTGGAAGGAATCTCTGGTGGTCATCGAGTCCAACCGCCTGCTAAAGCAGGTTCCCTGCAGATGGTTGCACAGGCTGCTTCTACACTTAGCTGCTGGTGCATTCAGCAGAAACCCTCCCAGTCTGCCATTCATCTGAACCAAGGACCATAGTATATCACTTCAGCCTGGCTAGCCTGAACCTGGGAGCTCAGAAACATTCTTAGATGTTCTAGTTATTGTGATTAGAGAACAGAATGTTGTTCTGCAAGTACTGAAATGCGCTTACACAGTGTTTACTGTGCGACAGAAGTTGGTGACTTCCCTAAGAAGAAATGTTTTACAGTGAATGGCAAAGGTTCTTTTGGGGCTGATGCTGCGAGATGGCTACAGAGACATAGCTCTTTGATAGCTTGAACACCTTCATGATTTTCTGTAAACCCTTCTCTTGATTATGAGTCATGCTAATCCGCTGGGGAAACAAGAGCAATCCTACGTGATTTGGGTCTTGTCTCAGCTAACCAAAGCAGTTTCAATTTCAGATTGAATCAGTCCAAAGAGGTCTGAAAAGACTTGCAACAAGATGTACCATGTAAATTCCAACAATGAATAAATCAGAAGTAATCGTGAGCTGTGTCTGGATATTCTGTGAAGAGGAAGAAGAGAAAATTAATCAAGTGCACTATTCATTGCAAAATTATTTTTTTCACTCTAATCATGAAGTATTGTATGGAGAGGAACTGTATGCTTCTCAACCTTTTGGTTCTTAATGCAAGTGGTTTTCCAAGAACAGGGCAGGGTGTGGTTTCACCCTTAGCCCTCTGTTCCCATCCCAATAACCTAACTGTACATCCACTGTGTTTCCCACTGCTATCTTTGTAGACTTCACTGATACTGGCCTGAAAGGAATGCTGTACTAAGTGCCTTCAGCTCTTCCATTTCACCTGTGATACATTCTGACCACAAGCTACTTGCTTAGTGGAGGACTGACTGGGCTAATCCAGAATCCACGGCAAGACAAATACTTGGTTTCTACTGCTAAATATTTAGAATTCCTTCTTACTGTTTCAGAGAAAAGTGAAACTTGATAGTTATTATGGATTCTTGTCTGTTCAAGACTGTTGTTTTCCTGTTCAAAATTTAAAAGGAAGATTGTTGTTTTCAAAACGTGATGAGGTTGTCTCATTATTTCAGTCCAATACCTTCATTCCATTGAAACAGTGATGAATATTATCAAAACATTGGCTCATTGTCCTTCTTGCTTTAATACACGAACTCACAAATCTTAAGAGTTTAATGCACCAGAGAGTAAAGGAATGTGATTAATAAAGTGTCTTTGTGTCTGTAAACATTTACAATCATGAGAAAAATAGGAACAAAAAACCCAACAAAACAATTCAGTTGGAGTTTGGTAACATAATGGATGCCTATTAATGTCTCCAGGTCTGTCACTCTGGACTAACAAAACAGCTTCTAAATCCAGGTACCAACTGGTGCTTTCTTCAGGCTGTTTTTCTCCTTTTCAACGTATCATTTTCCATAGAATCATATAATGGCTCAGATTGGAAGGAACCTCAAAGATCATCTAGCTCCAACACTCCTACCATGTGCAGGGTTGCCAACCACTAAATCAGGCACTAGATCAGGTTGCCCAGGGCCTTATCCAGTCTGGCCTTGTGTGTCCCCATTCCACTCCAGGGATGGAGCAGCCACAATCTCTCTGGGCACCCTCTTTCAGTGCCTTACTATCACCTCAGGGAAAAAATTTCCCCTGACATCTAATCTGTATCTCCCCTCTTTTCATTTAAAGCCATTTCCCCTTGTCCTATCCCTATCTGCTCATGTAAAAAGTTGATTTCCCTCCTGTTTGTAAGCTTCCTTTAAGAACTGGAAGGCCACAAAGGGGTCTCAGTGGAGCCTTCTCTTCTGTAAGCTAAACAGGCCCAGCTCCCTCAACCTGTCTTCATAGGAGAGGTTTGATCATTCTCATGGCCTTTGATCATCCTCATGGCCCTCCTCAGGATTCTTTCCAACAGCTTTGCATCATTCTTGTGCAGGGCACAAGACCTTCCCAGACCTGGACGCAGGTCTGGACCCTTGTGAGACGGGGTCTCACAAGGGCAGAGTAGTGTCCCATAGAAAAAAGTTACAAAACCAAAAGTTTTAGTTTAGAAATTTGTTAGGAGAAACTGGTACATGCTCTATTTCTGTGTAGGTAGCTTAATTTGTACAATATTCTAGCGCTCCAATCCAGTTCATACTCCATTGACTATGAAATAAAACTAGAAGAAAATAGGCATTTACTCTCACCTTTTCTGTTCAGAGGCCATTGGGGTATCCTGAATATCTCTGAGGACCCAGTAGTGCATTAAAAGGCCATTCATCACAGGCATGAAATCACTGAAGACTTCATACAGAACATTTCAGTACTATAGAAATTGTCTCTGCAGTATGTAGTTCTTTGCTCTTCATGATTAAAGGGAGCACTAGAAAAACTGACTGTTGATTTTATGTGAGGGAAGCAAGAGCAGAAATGAGGAATATTAGGTTGCCTTTACTGCAACGCGTTTGGTATTGGTGGTCAGGATAAAGTCTGCAAATGCAAAGAGACAGCCACAAGACATTTTCATGCAAAGAAAACCTCAGTTCTACAGGAGGGAGCCTTGTGTGCATAGGTAGAGCGTTTCCATTTCTCTTTCTTGGTTAGTTTCGATATTTTGTTTGGCTTGCTTTGGTGGAATATTTTTTCTTCAGACACTCTGGCAAAACAAATTGCAGGAGTTGCATCCGTGATGAGCTGCCAGCCATTCCCCTGAAACAACCTGGATTGGTCTCACTGAGGGGAAGAGGATTTCAGCGTTGGGATAGTTTTAGCATCTAGAGAGTAAGAGAAATATCTGCTGGCAGTTAACGTAGAATAAAAACAGGAGAGGAAGGACAAGAGCCATAACATGGAACATGTATCCAACAACAAGGAATCCATTTCTCTTCTATGTACCTTGTTATTTAGAACTTTGCATCCAGCTTGCTCATGGCAACTACAAAACACATAATAAAATTAATAACAGTTCATTGCCACCAGCTGCTCATGAGAAACAGATGTAATTGTGGATCCATTTAGTCAGCATTTCTTTCTGCCCAGTTATACCTCATCTTGAGCAGGATATGTTTGAATAATGAATCGCGTATTGGACTATGAAGTAGGACACATATAAATCAAATTGTTCTCCTTAATTATTATGGTTCACTAAGCACTAGGTCTACAGTTAAGCACAGGAAATTTGTAGAAACACAGTCTGAGGAAAATTCAGTTTTAGCTTCATTCATCTGGAGGTTTCCTCTTCAAAGGATTCAGTGTGAGCTATGGGGTTGCATTTACAGGGTAGACAATCCACTGTCCTGCCACAAAACAACTGTTTTGTCATTCCGTCTTGGGGATTTTCCTAAATCTTTTGTTTGTCTTAACAGCAAGAAGATAACAGCACAACCAGTCCTGTGACCTCTCTGTCAATGCTTTCCTCTAGAAATTTTCATTTGAAATATTGTGGATCCCCCTTTGCCTGAAATGTGATGTAACACTGGAATATTTCCTCTGCAGAAACATTTTCATGTTTCAGAAGGAAAATGACATGGTTTTCTAAGTCTCTTAAAAACATGATTTACAAGTCTTATTATGATTCAGATTTAAAAATGCCCCCTTGCCCAAAAAGCATATTGAGAAATGTAATGACATCTGAATGTTGGAGCGGGTGAACAAGGAATTTTTCCATTGGCCATTGATCTTCATGTAAGGATAATCAAAGCAGCTTAGTAGAGCAAGCTTTGGACAAACACTCTGAGAGACTTAAGGACTCATGTATGATGCAACTGACAGAAAATTGATAGTTTATTCAAATAGCGAATTAAATCTTAAATGAAAAACAAGTTGGAAGCATTCATAATTTAGAAGAAACCCATAAATCCCATAAGAGAAGGGAGAAACTGGTTTAGTCACATTTTTTTACTTCAAATTAGATACTCATGTAGTGTCTAGAGCTATGTCTGTAATATACATCTCAAAAATAAATAAATTATAAAATAAAAAAAAATGGATGGTAATACTTTTAGACAGTCTTACTTAAAGAACCAGAGACTTGGAAAAAAACAGTCAGAGATGAGCAAAGTCCAGGTAAAATATTATGGCAGTGAAGAAAAAGGAGACAGCAGATAGAAGAGTTATAAGCACCGGTAGTGAAGGCTGCCCTTCTGCAGATCTCCATCCCATGGCCAGTCAAGGACATGCCTGAGAAGGTATGAGGTTCAGCAGGTTGACATCATGGCTCTCCCACAAAAGAATCCCCTTAAATTGAGTGCAGGGGAGGCTTTCCCCGACCCTGGTTCCTGCTGTCAGTCTTTACATGAGGACCTCAGTGAATCCCAGATGATGACCTGCTTTTGAGGCTTTTTGATCAGATCTATGTGAAATTGACCAAAAGGTTTAGACAACGTTCAGGAGGCAGGAGAGACAGGCACTCAGTCAGTGATCTAACATACCTAATTTCCTTAGGAATGCATGCAAAGAATGAATGCCCTAGGAAAAAAAATTGTTAAAAAGCTTTTTTTTAATATGTACTCTGTAGTACTTTGAATTTCTCAATCTTGGTTAAGTTTCAAAGGGGAAGGAGGAGCAAAATATTTCTCCTGTTCTCTGAAGTTTATTGAACTGAAAGGATTCAGACTCCTGTATACTGATGAAAGTGTTGAGCACTGCCACCTTTCATCACATTTCAATAATGAATTCCTGGGCATTAGAAGAGTACTTTTGTGCAAAAACGTAGGCAGTAATTTATCTTTTTTTTTTTCATCTTTTCTTCATCCTTTTTTACATCCATTCTGATTTCCTCAGGAAACAAAGATTATGCAGATGCATCCATGCACAATTCCCTCATTCAAGAGAAAGATCCAGATATCAAAATTATTTAAGTTTCTACAGTTCTTATAAAAAACTATAGCCAAGAGAAACACATTTTTCCAAAATTTGCTAACTCCTGCTTTTCAGGGGTTGGTAACTGCAGAAATTTCTGAGAATCTCACAGTTTACTGAGCAGGAGACACCCTACTCCACCTTGGAATAATGATTTCAGCAATTGGGAGAGAGTGACGTGGCAAGTCAGAGTTATATACTAGTCATGGCCAGATTTAGCATTAAGCTGAGAGATAAAGTGACTTGTTTATTTGGAAACACAAATTTGCAGCTATGGAATAATGGTGCAAGAAATGCAGTGAAGTTATTAAATTTATTAGCATTAAGTAACTTGCTGCACTGCACCAACATTGCCACTGCTTTCTGGGTCAGCCCATACCAGACTCTGTAACCTAGCCCAGACTTGGCGTGCTCTGAAGAGCGTCTGGAGCCGTGTCCTGTCTGCTTCTGGCCAAGGCTGAATGATCAGGCCACAGTACACAAGATGCTGCACCTGAGATGGATTCTGAATGTGGGTACAGATTGGAGGCAAGTGGCTGGAGAGCAGCTCAGCAGGAAGGGACCTGGGGGTGCTGGTGACAGCAGCTCAGCATGAGCCAGCAGCATGCTCTGGCAGCCAAGGGGCAAACTGTATTTTGGGATGCATTAAGCACAGCAACACCAGCTGGACAAAAGAGGAGATTTTCCCTCTGTATTTACTGTTGGCCTGACCTCACCTTGATTATGGTGTGCAGTTCTGTGCTCCGCAATATAAAAACAATGTTAAGCTCCTTGAAAGCACCCAGAGGAGGGCACCAAGGCTGGTAGCAGGGCTGAAGGCATGTCCTGTGGGGAGAGGCTGAGGGCACTGGGCTGTCCGATCTGAAGAGGATGACAAGAGGTGAGCTCACTGCTGCCTGCAGTGCCCTGACGAGGGGAAGTAGAGGGAGGTGTGGGGCTTTGCTCCTAGGAACTGATGGTGGGAGAGGAATGGCACAAAGCTGTGCTGGGGAGAGTCAGGCTAGGCATTTGGAAACATTTTGGGTGGTCAAACACTGGAACAGGCTTCTCAGAGAAGTGGTTAATGCCCCATGCCTGTCAGTGTTCAAGATGCATTTGGACAATGCCCTCAATAATATGCTTTAACTTTTGGCTAGCCCCGATGTGGCCAGGTGAATTTAATGGTCTCTGAAGGTCCCTTCCAACTGAACTATTCAATTCTATGGGTTATTTGGATGGCACAGAATCCCCCTAGATTTTATGCAATATCATAACACAGGTTAACCATTTGAAGCTAAGTAGTTGTAGGTTTTTACTTAAAATGCAAATACACAGCAAATGCACTGCTCTTCTGACTGATGAGAATACTTACGCAG
Source organism: Tragopan temminckii (assembly GCA_028571105.1). Lineage (NCBI taxonomy): Eukaryota > Metazoa > Chordata > Aves > Galliformes > Phasianidae > Tragopan > Tragopan temminckii. The sequence goes on along the minus strand of JAOWBP010000001.1, from coordinate 108,433,650 downwards.
CTGTGGGCTTGGAGGGATGCAGACCCTTGGGTGTCTACATAACAGTACGTCTACTTGAGCATTGATTCTGCTCCTCGCTACAGTTTGAACAGGTCAGTATGACCAGGCTGATTCTCAATTGGATTTTAAATGTATTTTTCAGGCATAGTAGCTGATAATTTGCTCCAAAACTGGCTAGAGAGGTTTAAACTGTAAAGCCTTTGAAAAATGTAGACGTCGCAAATTATAGTCTTATACAACCATATAAGTGGTAGCTGTAAGTGTAGCTCATTACTAAATTCCTACAGGAAAACAAAATGAAACAACAACAAAACGATGACCACTGAATATATTTGTGCAAAATAGGATGAAATGGTTTTCTGGGACAGGGGTATGCTACAATGTTGAGCATTAGCTGTTGGCTCCCTTGGCTGATTACAAAGGTTCTCATGTCATTGCTGGAATCCTGTGAAGGAGAAGATTTTAGGTACATGCACAGATAGGATATTATAGTGTAATTCATTTAAACAATCAAGTGACTGGCTGACAGCTGAGTGATTATATATCAGAATTATAGAGAAACAGGTTTAGATTAACTCCTGCTTTGCTAGCTGGTGTGCTCACTGGTTAGTGTAAGAGGTGAATGTCACGTTATCAGAATAACTGAGTATATATTTGTATCTCCTGGAGTGAGCCTCTGAGGATACACAGGCACGCAGGTGCCTATGTATGTATCCCATGTATGCTTCATTTTCAAGTAGGTGTTGAGATGCTCTGCCCAATCACGAGCACAGTATATCAAACCATGCAAACCTTTGGCGTCCCTGGTCTTTCAAGTGCCTAAGCATTTGAGCAGATTTTTTCATGAATGCCAGTCTTAAATGTTGAGGGCATTTTTAGTCTCTGTTTTTGCCAAACTTTTCATAATTAAATCAAAAAGTACAAGAAATTAAAGGTACGGTGTATGAATCCAAGCATTTCATTGAAATGAATGCAAGGGTGTGCTTGAATGAGTGAACCTCCATGAATATCCACTAATAGGATCTCAAGAAGAGTACAGTTAATTACTATGTGAATTAGCTATGTGAATGATGAATAATTATATCATTATAAATACCCACTGGCCAACATTAGCTTGAAGAATTGTCGCTGCGTGATGAAATGTGGATCAAAATCCTGCAGCTTGCAGCAACGTTGTGCATAGGTGTATGGGGACACAGAATACAGCCTTCTTTGCTATGGAACAAATCTATCTATCACTAGGCTGATGGAAATGAAACCCTGGCAGATAGCTGGGCATCGCCTGTGCTGTGCTGTGAAAGGTGCAGCACTAAGTGGGTGCTTCCTTGTCACAGCACCTATCCCCAGCACAACACCTGTCCCAAACAGCTCTGAGGCAGCACTGCAGAGCAGCACAGCTGCTAGCAGGCAGGCAGAGCTGACAGACCCAAACCAGCAGCTGCTTGCTAAAAATGACCAATTCAACCCACTTTTGAAGGACACCAGCCAAGTAAACCGTTGCTGTGAAATGCACTGTACCCATGCTTAGCACACTGTGGTGACTGTGTTGATTGGGCTTGCCAGCCCTGAGAACACAGGTGGGGTCTAGCAGTACAACAGCCATGCAAATTTCATGAGTAGACAAATAACAGATTTATACACTTCACACCGACACTGACACAGTGCATGCTTCCACTTGAAAAAAAGAGAGAACTAGGAAATACAGATCTAGCACTACAGAAAAGCAGGAAGCCGAGCGAAACTGAAAACCAGTACTTTCTAAGTATTACAAAATAACAAGATCCTATCACGTCTCTTCTAGTGACATCCTGCAGGTCATTATAGTCTGCTAGGTGATCCTATGTGGCATATCCATCTGAACTGGGCTTAGGTGGCAAGGTTTTCAGAGCATGGGGCTGCCGGGATGACCTCTCTAAACAGAGATCAGCAGTGCCCCATGTCAGAGCAGAGCTCTCCACAGCAGCAGATCTGTTTTTCTCCAGTTGATTTGTTTGTTGGTGATTGTGTGGCAGAGTGATTTACTTAGTTAAACTCATTCAAAGACAAAACAGCCCTTGAGAACTTGATACAAATATAATTGTCTTCATACCTGCACTTGCTGTCCACAAGGCCAACTATGTTCTGGGTGGCATTAAAAAAGGGGTGGCCAGCAGGGAGATGGAGGTGATTGTCCCCCTCTGCTCATCTCTTGTGAGGCCCCATCTGGAGTACTGCATCCAGGCCTGGGGCTCCCAGTACAGGAAGGATGTGGAGCTCTTGGATCAGGTCCAGAGGAGGGCCACTAAGATGATCAGAGGGCTGGAGCACCTCTCCGATGAGGAAACGTTGAGGGAACTGGGATTGCTTAGCTTGGAGAAGAGAAGGCTCTTGGAAGACCTCATTGTGGCCTTCCAGTACTTGAAGGGAGTGTATAAACAAGAGGGGGAACAACTGTTCGTATGGGTGGATAGTGATAGGGCGAGGGGGAATGGTCTTAAACTGAGACAGGGGTTTAGGTTAGATAGGTTTAGGTTAGATATTAGGAGGAAGTTTTTCACACACAGGGTGATGACACACTGGAACAGGTTGCCCAAGGAGGTTGTGGATGCCCCATCCCTGGAGGCATTCAAGGCCGGGCTGGATGTGGCTCTGGGCAGCCTGGTCTGGTGGTTGGCAACCTGCACATAACAGGGGGTTGAAACTAGAAAGTAAACATTATGGTCCTTTTCAACCCAGGCCATTCTATGTTTCTATGATATGTTGTCCTTTGTTTACTGATGGGTTTTTAAATGTGTGGGAATTGTACATGGACTTTTAAGAGTTCATAATAGACTTCTTAAAAGCTTCAGGTCACAGAAGAAAAGATAAAGCTAGCCATTGCTAGGGCATTGTTCCCTTTCATTTGCAGCTGCTCAGTGGATAGAGGACTGACTGGGCACCTTGCTTAATGCTAGACATCAGTGCTGTTGCTTGGAGCAGTAACAGAGACCTTGAGAAATCCTATCCAGCACAGCCACTTCCTAGAAAACCAGCAGTATTGCACAACTGTCAGTTGCAAACATGGCAGTGTGTGTGCATAGGCAGCACCAACATCCCTGGAGATACCAATGAGAAAATAGATTTAGAAAAGAATAAACTCCTTTGTTTTCGTATTCTTCATTTTTATAAGACAGAGTTTATTTGTTTTCTTTCTTTTCTTGGTTTGTGTTTTCCCTGGAGTACTTTCTTTTTCTTCTTTTGTCTTTGCAACAGAACATTTAGTTTTCAATATTCTCCAGTATGTTTCCATGAATAGATGTTTTTACTCTCGATGACTGAAATATATCCAGCAACAAACCCATCGATTCTGCTTGTGCCTAAGAAAATTCACAATACTGATCTCTCAGGGCATAAGTAGTTACTGTGAAAAGCAAATACTGCATTTTACCATTATTATTATTATTATTATCTATGTCCAATTACAGCTTGTGGAAAAATGTTGGAATTTGTAGACTCGTAACAATCCTGAGGAAACCAATCTTGAGAGAAGTTCAGAAAGAACATTGGTACAGCTCCTACAGGCTTTGTTCTTGTACCCAGATCATGGAAACACTGTAAAGGCTCAGCAGCTTTTAACTGCTGACACTGTCTTTACTATTCCCGTCAGGGAAGTGCCTTTAGCATCCCTCTTCTCCTGCATGTTGTATGTATTTGCCAGCATTTTAGCTATGCAAGTCTTGTTGGTACCTGTGAGAAGAGAGCAATTTGAAGACTGGTGCAGAAGCTACAGTTGTAAATCAATGTTCGTTCTTTCCATTAGGCTACTTTTACTTCTGTCAATAAACATCAGTTATGAAGGAAGGCAGCACACTTCCCAAAATTTACAAAAAGAGCTATATCAAGGTTACACCTTACTCTGCTGTTCCAGCAGGGAATGTATGGGCAGTAGGGACTTCTACCTGTGACAATGCATTGAGCTCTTCCAAAGAAACAAATTGTTTTGCAAAACTGTAGGAGCACATGCTTTCTTCCTCTTTTGTTTTGTTTTGTTTTGTTTTTGTTTTGTTTTGGTTTGGTTTTTTTGTTTTGTTTTGTTTTTTGTTTTTTGCTGTCTTGGTGTCTTTGCTCAGACTCGAAACCAGTTATAATAATAAGTAACTTGAGTCTCAGGCTGTCTAATGGAAAAACAAAATGTCCCTTTGGCAGCCACAGAGGGAACGGTGCTGTAGGTGGCACTGATGAGGACAGTGCTGAATGCTGAGGAGCAGGGCGATGGTCTTCTCCCATTCCCACTCACATGGCAGCTGAACCCTGAGCACATCTTGCGCTGAAGAGTTTCGGGGAATTGCTTCCAAAGGGCTGTGGACAGAAAAAGCACCTGTAGAGGTCTCTCTTCACTTGGTCTGAGGATATATATGTGTTGCCAAGAGAATGCTCTGTGCTCTTCTCAAGCGAAGGAAAGCACAGTGATGAAGCTTTCGGAAATACCATTGTACAGATTTAGTTAATTCATCCAGAACCTTTACCATTCAATTTCTTCTGCCATTTTTGAAGTGATGAATTCAAAACATACAGTGCTAATTGTCAGGCAGCTACACCTAAACCCTGTAATAGCTAGATGCTCTAGCGGGAATTGACAGCTGACACATATGGAAAGTGTTACTTACCATGGCCTGAAATTGGGGGAATTATGTGACAAAATTAAATGCTTACACGCTTCCAGGCAGCAGCTCTTATTTTAGTGAAGAACAAAAAAATACAGATCTTGCACAAAGATTTACTGCAGGTAAGTTTGATCAGGATTTTATACCTACAATATACCACTTCAAATTATATCACCAGGTATACACGGAAACTCATTTGCCTTGATGAATATCACAGCTTGCTTAATACAGCCAACAGCAACACAATGCCTTACAGCAGCAGCATTTTTGCAAAGAAACACAAACACCCATCTTTTGCATTCTTCTCACAGGTAGCCATTTAAAAACACTTCTTTGTATGATTAAGTTTAATTAAGCCTACTGGATTCACTTAGCAGAATTTTTCTTCCATTATCAAGATTTTGAAAGATTTTGTTACAATTATTTGTAATATTTGATTGTATCTTCTTTTTGTTCTTTGGTTTTGTTTTTTTTTTTTCCTGTGAAAGTGTGAAAGTATTCAGTTTTTAGAGATTCTGCCTGACAGAATCTGCTGCACTGCTGTGCTCTGCTGAGTAGCCAACATATTTTATAGGTAAAAAGGCCTGTTGCTCAAAAAGGGATTCCTGTGGGTGAACTCCACAGCAATTAAGCTGAGAAAGTGTAGGAATTCAGTATGTATCAGTCTGGTTTGCTTTCCAAACTCTGAGTTAGGTGCTGGCATGATGTTGTATGCATTCTCAAAATGTCTTTCCCGCAGGGGAATTACAGGAATTACAGGAATTGTGGAACAATTATTTTCTGTTTTGTGAACAACAGAACAGTTCTATTAAAAAAAAAAAAAAACCCACACAAAAAAACCCCAAACCCAACAAACAACAACAACAACAAAAGCAAGAGGAAAAAGGCAGACAAGGTGGTCTGAAGAGTTCCCATATCTGAGCAACTGTTAAATTGCTTTCCTGTTTGTAATCTGAATAAATGATGACTGTGAACACTTTTGAATTATTTGCCAGATCACTGCCTGGGAAATGACTGGGGCAAGTATTCCTGAAACCATTCAGAGTAAATTATGGGTGAAAAAGTGAGACAGCATATGCATGATTTAGAAACTGGCCAGTACTTGGCAAGCAGAAAACAATGCGAACTGTATCTGAAATTACTCTGGAGCGTAGTTTTCCCTGGAGCGAATCAAGTCAAAAATAAGGTAACATGAAGCACAGCAATAAAAAAAAAAGCTGTTGACTAAGCACCCTAGAGCCTTTAAACAACAAATATAATTTCCCTTGTTAAAATAATTCACAGAATTACAGAAGTGTTGGGGTTGGAAAGGACCTCTGGAGATTGAGTCCAACTCCCTGCTAAAGTAGGTTCCCTACAGTAGGTTGCACAGGAAAGTGTCCAGGCTGGTCTTGAATTTCATCTCCAGAGAAGGAGGCTTAACCTCTCTGGGCAGCTTGTTCCTATGCTCTTGTCACACTCACAGTAAAGAAGTTCTTTTTTGTATATGTGTGAAACTTCATGTGTTCCAGTTTCTGTCTGTTGCCTCTATTGCTGCAAAAATAGTCTGACCCTGTTGACTTGACTCACCAGTCACCAAGGGAAACCCAAAACCAGGAGCTCACTCCAAAGGCACTTCTTGGAATTTTGGACTTTCAGTGTCATCTGGACATCCAGAGCCTGCTCACATGGGACCAACCTGGATCCCCTTTCTCCAAGGAGTCCATAACATCTCCCCTCCTTGAGAAGCCTCAGCTGTGTCACAATAAGAGTGCTCTCCTACTTGTTTCTCTGAACTGAGGTAAGAGGTGAAGACTGGCTTGTCACTTAGGACAGAGAATCCATTGAATTCAGTCAGGAGATCTATCAGAGCTGAGCTATGGGATGTCCCAGCAAACTAGGAATGGGGAATCCTCACCTGCTGCCTGTGAACGACATCTTCAGCTGATAGCAAGTGTGTTCCAGTCATGAGCCTTGGTTTTTCCATCCCCCGCAGCTGCAAACCAACAGCATTACTTTAAATCACACAGACTTCAGCAAAGTTGGCCTTTGCTCAGAGCAGGGAGTGTAGGTGTAGCCTTTTGAATCCTTTGTGTTTGTCACCCAATCCACAAACTGGAAAATAAATAGGCTAGGTTAATTCTTCTTGAAGTCCCAGATTCCAGCCTAAATTCATACTCCTCATACACCTCTCTATTCAGTCCCTCACTTATCACACTTCTTTCTTCACCCAGAGATTTCAGGCTCATAGAAAGCAGTTTTTGCAGCATGCAAGCTGGAGTTTGTCCTTTTGCCCAAAGGCTGCTTTACTATTCCTATTATAAGTCAATTGAGGAGAGAAACATTTCCTATTTGATTGCAGAAAATTGCGTTCAGAGATACAGAATCATTGCACAAAACAAAGTGCTGGTTAAGCCAATTAAAAGAGTCTAAATTAAAAGAAAGAAACAAGCTGTTGTCAATATACCAATGTCAGTTCTCACCAGTGCTTTGAATTAACCAATAATCAGGCTTTTCAGGCAGTCCAGTCCCATATCCATTGAAGAAAATGGCAAAACTCCCAAAGATACTGTGGGAGCAAAATCCAGTAAATAATCTGCAAGCTGCTAGTTCAATAAAAGTCATAGTAATTATGCAGATGGCTATATAAAGAAGTTCAACTGAAAATCGTTTTTTGTTAAAAAAGAAAAAAAAAACACAAAAAAAAGAGAGATGAATGTGGAAGAGAAATTCTGTTGTAGCAGAAAATTACTGAAGTCTTGGATTTCAGAGATAGCAGGCAATAAATCACTTGACATTGTAAAGTGTGGGCAAATTGTAATAGATATCAAGATGGGCTTGAAGGACAGGTCTATAAGAAGTTACACATTTCTGTATTAAAATAGAATCTTGCAGATTTAGTTACATGCTGAGTTTTGCACCACTGGAAGCAACTGATATGCACTACTATACTAGAGTATTAATTAGCATATTACTGATCTATTTAGATTTGCATTCCTTGAAATACGGAGTTGGGTTCAAAAGAAAAGGAATAAAAAGGAAGAAATATGTGTAGATCTTCAGGCAAGGAAGAACCATTCTAAATTGCTACAGGAAAGTAAAATAGGGAAATCAAGTTAAATAGGGAATCTGTTTCTGGAAGCTGCAAAAACTTTAGTTGTCGCAGTCTGTAAGGGTGGGTGTCAGATAAACATTCCTTTGGAACGCCAAAAGGAGAAACAGATCCTGACTTGGGAAGGAAAGGTAGACTACAGGATCTCTTGAATTCTTTCCTTCCAGCCATCTTTTCTATGATTCTTTGGTTTTTATTTTTTTCAAAATGATGATTTTCTCGACTCTCAATTGGCTTCTGGTTTGGTTACAAAAGCATTATAAAATAAAGATTCCCTTTACCACATTTATTACAGCAGTGCCTAATTACTAACAAAAAAAGATTCCACTGCACTGAGTATTACTGCAAGCAGGCACTAGAGGATCAGCCACTCTGTGGCTTTGGGACTAAAAATCTCTTAGCAGCTTGCTCAGGTGGGGAGCTGCCTTCGTACTGTGTGCTGCATGCTATGTCCTTCTGCTTTTTTTGGAGACTTTTGTTTCATTTCTTATTTTCTTCCTCTCAGAGTACTTACAGTATAATAAAATCTGTACTTGCTGTGCTTTTGGTTGTTGATGCAGGTGTGAGTCCATTCCATGAATATCTGCCACTGGAACTAATATGCATATACTGGAAGGGTCTGCATTTCTTCTCTAGAGAGAGAGAAAAAGGGCAGACATTTAAAGTTGAAAGTTTAAATGGTATGTGGTCTGTGTTGCCTTGCAGAGGTGATTCCCTCCCTGCTGCCCAGTGGAGTATGCAGGGAACTTCAGATGTTGGAGCAGTTAACAGTGTGGAGCTCTATCAAGGGAGGGTCAGGCTGGGGGTTAGGGAAAGGTTCTGCACCAGAGGGCAGTGGGCATTGAACAGGCTGCCCAGGTCAGTGAGCACGGCCCCGAGTGCTGGAGTTCAGGGAGCATTTAGACAATGCTCTCAGACACAGGGTTTGGATTTCTGGGCTGTTCTGTGTGGAGCCAGGGGTTGGATTCAATGATCCTTGTGCATTTCTGAAAATATTCTATGACTCAATCTGGTGTTCAACATAGTATTATTTTTTTTAGATGGATCTAGCCTTTAAAATTCCTCTTTACAACGTGTTCTCTGGCTTCTTTCTTCACAGGTGGTATTCTTATTGTCACTCTCAGCAGTGTCAACTGCACCTTTTGTTTTTACTGTGACTGTCACAAATACTCCACCAGCAGATGCTTCTGCAACAGCTACCTTGAATCATCACCTTTCCACTCACTGCCATTTACATTCACTTTTTGGACGATCTCTTTTGGCCTGCAAAAATTATCCAACTGGCAGGAGCACTGTACTTGAAATAGGACTTTATACCACCATGCACGTGTAGAATGCCTAGGAGAGATTTTGCTGTCAGTGGGGCCTTACCCCCATGTTAATGCCAGCAGCATACAATTAATTTGGAATTTTCTTAGAGTATAAAAAATCTGTGATGACCTTCTGTTTTTGTTTTGTTTTGTTTTGTTTTTTAATATATATTCAGTTTTGATTTACTGTGGAAAATGATTCACGGATAACCCAGTACGTCTATCAAATTTGGTTGTGTATTTGGTTGTTTTCTTTTCACATTCATCCTCCAAAAGGAGGTCTTCCAGTTCTAGGCTCACCTTTTCTGATGTTATCCATTTTCTCTCTTGTGTTCCAATACGGTGAAGCTCAATGCACAGCCTCACAGAAATTATTTTGCCATGAAACACAAGAGAACTATTTTGTCTGCCATGACTCATGGACATCCTATGAGGATGTCCATCCTGGTGGAAAAAGGATTGAACAGGGGCCATAGACAAGTAATAGGAGGTAAGGAATTGATTAGAGCATCCAATAGATCAAACATATATATATATTTTCACTTGTTAACAGTTTCTGCAGATACTGATTTGGATAAAAACAGTAAAAATCTGGTGCTGCAAAATTTTATTTTCCTTGCTTCCAATTTATAAATGCATTATGCAGCACAGTCCTGGTCAATCACTTGCAAATTGCTTGCAAATCAACCTGAGAAAATTGGGAGAAACATTTGGAAGCCAGGGTGCTCACAGTTTGCCACAACGTTTGAAAGAGAAAACTACAAGACATCATGGTCTCAGAGAAAATTAAATCAAGTCAAGAATGTTTTTTGTGGCAAAGTAGGGATTGGCCTCTTCTCCCAAGAAACTAGCATTAGGACTAGAGGGAATTGCCTCATCTTGTGCCTGGGGAAGCGCAAGTTGGATATTAGGAAAAAATTTTTCTCTAAAAGAATAGTCAGATGCTGGAACAGACTGTGATGGTAGGTGGATAGTTTGACTGAATGATCTTGGAGGTCTTTTCCAACCTTGGTGATTCTATGATTCTATGAGAAGCAGTGGAAGCAAAATGGTCACAGCTAATCAGTTGTATTTAGTAAATACCTGTATAACTGTAGTGGGCTTCTATTGCTAGTAATGCTTGTCTGGCCCAAACTTGGCTGATGCAACATGTGTTGATATGGTTTCACTGCTATTGATTCCTGAGCTTGGAATAAACACATTGCAGTTATACCTATCCATACACCCCCAAATGCAACATAAAGCTTTCTAATGATAAAGATAACGAGCCAAAATAGAGCGGCTGGAAATTGCAATGCATCTTTTGTTGAAAGTCTTTAAATGCAAGCTGAATAAAAAACTATGTGGAATGATGTAGTTACAGATGATCATGCCTTTGGGCAGGTAGACAAAGTAATTGACCTCCCGGCGTCCTGACCAGGTGCATTTTTTTTTACTTTATAATCTTGATTTTCATTGGGCAACAAACCTCATTTTTTTCTGCTGCTCTTATACTGCCTCAGTGCAGTGTTGATACATCAGTCTTCAGAGTCACGTCTGAGCACTAGTAATGCCTACTATTAGGTTTGCTTGCAAAATTCATTTCTAAAATGACATTATTCTGAGATTGCTCTGAATGTAGCAAGTCACCTCACTTCTTGCTGCTGGGTTTTGTAGATCTGTGACTATACTTTGATCCAGAGAAAGCATTAAAATATGAAGAGCTATTGGAAATGATGACAGCTCTGTATTCTTTGAATTTAATGGAGGAGATGTATTTCTACTGTATAGAACTCTGAAGACCTGTTAGGTGAGCAAACTGTATGCAGAGGATGTCTTGCTGTTTAAATTCTGCATATCACTCTCTCAAACCTACCTGTAGCATTTGCCTCAGAGCTTCATCTGGTTTTATAACAGGAACAGAGGTTTAAGCTATCATTAGTGTATGAATCTAGCAGATTTAGCTTTACCAAGTTGTACAGTACTTTCTCAACTGGGTTTTTTAACAAAAAGCTGTGTTTTTGGCTTGCAATCTGGAGAATACTTTCACAGGACAATTCAGACTAAATAAATCCATGGGCTCTGCCTTTCCTGGACTAAGCAGTCAGTTTATAGACCATTACCTGGCAGTGAATTCCTGGAAAAGTGGCCAGCCTCAGATCATTGTGGACAATGTCTTTGGAGTATCTTCCATAGCTTCAGAGAGAAAGGGGTTGTTGCATGGAGTTTTGCTCTTGGCAGTCAGACACAGGAGCCCCTCTGTGCATTTCTTTTCCTCTGAAGGTGTTCAGCTAAACAAGTCTGAATTGAGGTTCAGTTTTATCTCTTATTAGGCAAGGTACTTGTTAAACCATGCGTTTTAGATGTAGCCTTTGAATAGAGAAAATGTATTCCTATCTCAGACTTGCTCTTTCCTTGGGCATTTTAAATAACTGTTAATACACAGATTTTAAATTTAAGTTAATATGGTATTTAGGATGTAACACTCCTTTGTGGTTTAACCTGTCATTATGTCTGATTATTCCACTACACTATGAGCTTACTCAGAGTAGAAGAGAAAAACATCTTGTCTTCCTGACAAGGCAAAGAAGAAGAATATGATTACGTAAAGGAGAGAGTGGGTCCCACTCTGTCTCTCTTGTGCTGTATCTGCATCACTGCTATTCCTGGCATTTCAGCAAAGTTGTTCTGAATTTGCATCTGTGTCAGTGAGGGCAGGATGTGGCCCACACTGTGTAAAGGCTGCATCCTGTTGTCATGGCAATGAAAGTTCTAAAAATTGTGGAAGAACAGAACACTGGGTTGTTGTGATAAATGATGCATTAGAAGCTACTGTCTTCTTAAAGCTTCTTACTTTTAATTGATGCCTTTTTGTGTGGAATCTATTTTTATTGATGCATGCAATTAGCCAAGATGCTGTGGTAGGTAGTGGCTTTAATATTCCAGTGGCCAAATGTGAGATGACCGGGTTAGATTTTATAGTAAGATGAGTGATTGGTTAGCTTAAACTTGTATGACAAACTTATGTTCTGTGCTTTCCTATTGATTTCTGCAACAGCTGTCACACAGCAGCAGAAATCAACCTAAAGCTAATGTTATCACAGTGACAAGAAGGAAACCACCTTTCTGACATCTGAATAATTCTGTATTCTGTAGCAGGTTTAAAGGGAAAAGAAATGTTTCAGTGAATCCCATGTTTTTTTTCTTTCAAAATTTTTGCAGGGAAGCTATAACTTGCACAGTGCTTTTTGATGATCTCTCTGGTCTGCACTGGACTGAACTTTGTGGTCTATAAATCTATCCCCACCAGCCCTCTGAGTTTACAAATCATTGGGTTGGCTGTGCTTGGTTAGCTCCATCAGCTCCTCCTTGACAAATGAGCCTGGCATCAGCCATGTCCTTGGAAGGAGAGACCTGACTCACTTCCTCCAGGAGAGCTATGGGTGTTGCTGATTAAGGAGTGAGCACAGAAAGGAAACACTGGGAAGCTAAAGGCAATAGCGAAAGAAAGGTGAATTCAAGTTTTAATGATGTATCACATCATGATGTATATAAAATGGGATGCGTTCTTGTCCCAGTTTACAAGAACCTAATTTCATGTGTCTGCATATGGGTCTCCATGTGTCTAAGCTCCCAGCATTGACGCTGCTGTGGGATCTCTTTATCTAAATGGGGCACTTATTGCCATTTGAGACATTCTGAGTTGTCAAAGACATTTGGGATTTCAGAGAGGTCTGACCGCTTTTCAAGCAGTAGAAGCATAGGTCTAAAATGGAGAGGAAGCTCTTTCTAGTTGCTAATTAGTGTGCATCACTCATCTTTTGTATCTAGAGTATTGTTCTAGTGATTATAAGCAAAAGATATGACAGCTGTTTGGGTGCTCCAGTAACACCAGTCTATAGATGAGTGGAAGTGGAAGGGAGATATGCCATCACAGATCAGCTCTGTGCTTACTGACACCTGGATAAACAACTGTAGAATGTTGATAGGAATTTCTATTAAAAGCTTATATCACAGATATATAAATACAGAAATTCACAGATATTTAAATACAGAAATTAATAAACTAGATTTTTAGAGAAAATCTCTGTCATGCCTTTGAGTGCTGATGATTAGAAAAGGGACACCAACATTATGTGAGGTTGAGTGAAGTATGGTGTTTGTGTCCTGCACTGAGTTTTATCAGCAAATTTCAGGATGCATACAGATCAGCAGGAAAGCAATACTCACTGAAATTAAAATTCAGTAGGATTCTTGAGCATACAAATTGTTTTTTACTGGAATTTCTCCTATAGTAAAGTTTAGGCACTTGCTAAACAGCAGCTAGGTTCCTACAAACTGGAATTTGCAGCATGACCTATAATGTTGTTCTGCTTTTCAATTGCTCTACTTACCTTATTCCCTGGAATTCACAGCAAGAAATTGCTGAGATAAAAGGGGTATTAACTATAGCAGCTTTTTAGTGCATCTCAGATGCCAGCTATCTTGGTGGAAGTTTCTGTGGAGGTCGGGGTCTGAACATCCCTCAATAGACTGTTGTGTTTGTGGCCACTCTCCAGGGACTCACATATGGAGCAGCCATCCCATCAGTGCCCTCGTTGTCCTCCAGAAGCGTGTGCTGTGTTGGAGGAACTGCAGAAAGTGATGTATCCCAGCTCCTCAGCCCTGCAAGCTCCTCAGCCCTGCAAGCTTAGTGTGGTCACTAAGACAGTGCTATCATGCTACCAGGGCAGATGGCTGGGAAAAACCATGGCAAGACCAGTGTGAGTGAGTAGAATCTGCAGTGGAGAGAGGAGAGCTGCAAGGAGGCTGCTAACAAATCCATCAGCCCCTTGGAGCTTAACTGTGTGATTTGCGCAGCTTTTCCCAGAGACAATGTGTGCATGCTCACATATTCAGCAAAATAACTCATGTCTTGGAAGGCAGCAAAATGAAAACTACACAGCAGTGAAAATAATAATGGCTGGGGGCTGCTATAGGATTATTATTTTTAGCTCTTAAATAGTGACAGTACTTTCTATGCTGTACAGTGATGAAGGTAAAATGTAATTCCTGCTCAGATTAAGTTGCTGGGAAGAAAATATATAAATCCACAGCTTTAATGAAAAGAAACAGCAGAAGTGGGTGCAGTCAGAAAAGCACTTAAAGAGTCATTTTTATTTATTCAGGTCAAAATAGGATGTAGATTGCAGAAGGTAAATCTCATGGGAAGCAAGCACTGGCCTTTACTACACTAAAGTTGCTTTCAGATTTGAAGAATAGGCAATGCTTGAGCTTGTTTTTAACCCGTGGAACTCCACAACATACCAAAAATTAAACAAAACCCATAGAACACACATAAACTAATGAAACAATCTGTTGTACATTGCTCCCTCCTGCTCCCACGCTAAGTTACACACATTCTGATAAATGTGAGGTAGCAAATTCACCTCCTGATATCTCAGTGAGAAGCAATTTAGTTTAGCACCTTAATTTACTAGCTAAGGTGCCACAGGTGTAGCTTGAGAAAGGGGACGGAGGAAAACGAGCAAGTCTGGACTTAGCTAAAACAACATTCAGTGAGCCCCATGTCAGCAGCAGTTGTGCTGAAGTTTTGTTTTTCAAGAATCTTTGCTCTTAGGCAACAAGGAATCCCAGCAGTCTGGAGCAGTTAGAAAGGTCATAATGTTCCCTTCTCTGGCAGACAGTCAGAGACGAGAGATGGACCTGGAACGAAGAGTGGACTTCAATGTTTCTTGTGTTTTCTGCATAATGGAAGGTGCTGATCAGAGCAGCAGTGTGAAATACTACCTTTGGCACACAACATGAGCCTCCGAGCTGGTGAAGATCACTCTGCTGAGAGCACAGGGACAACTTCATTCGTCAAATTGCATAGAAAGGAATGAAGAGTATATATTATTTGCTTTTATGTTTGCAGAGCTGTTAAAAATTCATGGCCCTGTTCTCCAGGAAATTCATCAGGCATGAATGAACTGAAAAGTGAGTTTTATGTTTCATATGTATATCTCGAGGAGAAGTGGAGAGTGGTTGTAACTCATGAACTAAAACTGAGTTTGATGTGATCAGCATTCTATGACGCTGTGTACATTTCCGTAGAAGTCTATGTGAAGATGAAGCAAATAGATGAGCCTTTTTAAAAGCTCTTGTTTTTATGAAACCTCTGAGGATGTCACCAAGGAAGAAGTTTAGCAGACCTTTTCGCCTTTCAATACCTAAAAGGAGCCTACGTAGAGGAGGGGAACCATCTCTTTGAAAGGGTAGACGACAACCGAACAAGGGGAAATGGGTTTAAGTTGAGGGAGAGGAGATTTAAGTTGAATGTCAGGGGAAAGCTCTTTACTTTGAGAGTGGTGAGGTACTGGAACAGGCTGCCCAGAGAGGTTGTGGATG
>JAOWBP010000001.1:108380394-108402085 GCA_028571105.1 Tragopan temminckii | reverse complement strand
TCCTCTTCCCCTTTTTCTTCTTCCCCCTCCTTTTCTTTTCCCCTCCCCCTTCCCTTTCCCATTCCTATTCCGCTTCCCCTTCCCCTTCCCCTTTCCCTTTCCCTTTCCATTTCCATTTCCCTTCTTCTCCCTCCAGATTAATCGCATTTTATCCATTTTCAGGAAACCAGTTTTGTAGAATTCTTCTGCAACATGCAAGAGGAAGCCTATGTTTTCCTGAAAAGAAATTAAAATTATGCGTTTCCAATGGTCTTTGATTTGTTTACTTGATTGTTTGTATTTGTTTGCAAAGTTCTCCAAGTTTCAGATTCATGCAAACAATATACAGGTAAAGTATTTACTAATTTACTAATTTCCAGCTAATTTTTTTTTCCTCAGGAGGCAAGGCTATGGAGGCAATTTTTGTTTCTTCTGTTGCAGTGATAACATCTGATGATATACCCCCTGGCAGTGTTTATGAAAGTCAAGTAAGAACACACTAAAGCACTTATCGAATGGGATATGTAATTAGTACATCAATACAATCACATAATCCATAAACATTTCCCTTTCATAAGCTCTTATCACATTATCACTGATTATTTAGAAAAATCATTAGTGTTATGTGACATTCTTCCTATATTATTTTTAGCCTTAAGTGCAGATAAAATATGCTGAGGATCAGGGATATATGATGGGGAACAATTTGAGGCAAGAATGGTAATGGAATAATTGGACCCACTTCAAAGACTTACAAGTTGCAACACCATTTCACAACTTCCAGCCTGCACACATCTGGCCAGGGCTGAGTGGGAAGGAGCCACTGCAGTGTGCCAGGAGCTGGGTTTGCCCATCCAGCCATTTTGCTGTGCTGAATAGCTAAAGGAAGATGGTTCACTTACTTGAAGGGCAGTGAACAAAACCATGTTGAAAAATACACATGCTAGGATGTTCTTGTGAAAGCAGAGATGCCTAATGTGCACATAAGACACAAGAAAAGCTTTGTACTGATGCAAAACATTGAAAATTCTTCACTACAAACATCTCTTGATACAGCTCACCAGCAACCACACCAATTCCTCTGTAAAACTCCATTACTCACTGAAATTAGCAAAATGCATTCTTGTAACTCCAGGGAGAAATATAAGCAGTACCAAGTGGATGTGTTGATGCTGCTCTCTTACACAGGCAACAAAAGATTATGTTTTGTTAGTCTGTACAGCAAACTTGACTGCAGTAACAAGTTCAAGGGAGCTAAGACAAATGGTTATAAGCGATTATTTATGGCTAGATTTTATTTCATCTCCCTTGAGCCTGCTACAGATGGGTTTACTTTAATAAAATAATAGGAAGCTGTCTTATTGTCTGGCTCAAAGTTAGTACTGCACTTTCAGAGAAGCTAATCTTGTCTTGGGTTCCCTGCTGAGCTGTGTTAACTGCTAACGTTTCATTCTGTGTCTTTTAAAAGACATGTCATGCCACATGCATTTCTCTGAACTTGGCGGGACAGACTGGCTGCTGTGATGGCACAGGGCACGGGGCAGCCACAGCACAGTCTGGGCTGGGCCTCATGTGGCCTTTGAGCTGTGGGGTCGATATGGCTGGCCTAGGCATTAGTCAAAGAAAGAGAAATACAACATGATCACAGACTTGTTCTGCTAGTCCTTCTGCTGCACTGGAAGATGAACGAAATCAGAAGATTACTGTCATCACAAGCCCTTCTTTCCAAAGCCTGCAGAAACGAAGCAGGTCATAAAAAGCTGATCCACACTAGACAAGCAAGGCTGTTCAGCCTCTGCCAAGGTTTCCCCAGCCCAACAGTGCGAGGCTCCAACACTGCTCATTCCTTCAGGTCAGTGGCTGGCAGTGTTGCTCCCTTCATTAACAGCCGTGGGTAACACTAACAGCTAGAGCTAGTTAATCCTGGCCTAGTGGCAAGAGGAGATGGCTTCTGAAGGCCTCCTTCTGTTTCTTACCTGTGACGGTGGCTTAGTTCTGTGACCAAACTATCACAGTTGCTTATAGCAGAGGCAGGAGATGTAAAAAGGTCCTATAGATATTATGGGCAGCTCGGGACATGCTTAAATAGAGGCCAGTGAAAACTTGCTATGCTCAGAGCCAGTCTATTGTTAGAGAAAATAAAGCAGAAATAAATGGGACACTGCATTACTAAAGCTGAAGTTGAATTCTGATAGAGCAAAACCTTGCAAGCATTATTCTGTCTTTCTTTCTCCCTGTGTCCTCAGTTCTGGCAGAACAAGACAAATTAACAACATGAAAGGTTTCATCTTGGAGGAAGCAGCAAAGCAGCCTTGCTTTTTTCAAATGTACAAGATCTTATTTGCCACCACTGTACATTTAGGGTCTTTTATTTCATTGTTTAAAAATGAATTACCATACTGTTGTGCCTTTTCTATATTTATGTCATTCCTAGTGTCTAAATGATCTTATGTCTTCTAAAAACATTCTCAAATGTAGACATGCTGTAATCTAACAAGTCAGTACATAAGAAGTTTTTATTGCTTTCTGCAACATTCAGAAAGGAAACCCTTTCCACTTGGAGGCATAGCAGCTTATTTCCCTTACAATGACCCAACACGCTTCCCAGTCGCTCTAATTTTTTTTTATTTTTTATTTTTTAAGTGAATAAAATCACCAGAAACCTCCATGTGAAGAGGGCCATATAAGAGTTTATTACCTTCACATGACACACAGCAAAGAAGGAGTTGGTAAATGTGTGCAGTAGATGTCTGTGGTTGATGGAGCAGGATTGAAAGAGTCATAGTAAATGTTGGGAAAGCACAGAGATTATATATTATTCTCTAATAATACAGTGATGTGATTTTTTTCCTGGTTTTCTTTTCCTCAGCTGATGAATTTTTTACTGTTAAGAGCATGAAAGAAATAATATGAGTAATGTTGGTGGCAGCTCTCACCACACTGTCCAAAGAAGGGAGTACCTCCAGCTCCATGCAGAGGTTGGAATACCAACCAGGTACGGTGCCAACCCAGTCCCTGTGCAGCCTCTATGCTTCCAGGGACTGAAGCAAGTGTCATGGTGTCTTGTAGGCCCAGCACCTCTCAATGCATTTTTATGTCTGCTATGCAGGATGTATGTTTACTGGAACAATATATTTTTGGCACCAGCGTGAGAATTGGTTGGGAGGTTTGACTTTGTCACTTGCATCAGTATTCAGATTTTCCTGATTAATGTAATGGAACAGATAGTCTGCTTCAGTCTTCAGCCTACAATCAAATCTAATCCTAAAAGTTTATCAGCAATAGTCAAAGATCTCAACAAAGTAACCTGAGGTAGAAATAAAAGTTTCTTTCAAACTAACTCTCATAAAATTGATGATTGCACATTCCCACATTTTTTATTTGGTCAAGCAAAGAGCAACCAAGAGGCTGCTAGAAGCAGCTTCCACTGGCAGGCTGGCATAGTTTGTATTGCTGCCACCTATATCCATAGAGCTGGAAGAGAAAACTATTTCTCTGCCCTGTCAGTGTGCATGGGTGAGTGTGCTGAGCTACTAAATGCCTGACACTGGTTGCTATCACAGTCGTGCTGCTTTCCTCAAAAAGAAAACAGGAGAAGCTTTTCCTTAAACTCGCTACAGATGAGTGAGAATTTAGCATAAGCATATACTGAGCAGAAGTGATTTGTCCTTTCTTTGGTACACTAAGTGTTCTGCAAGTCTCATAAATAATTTTTAAAGCTACCTACTGTGATAAAATATGCAGTCAGACTCTGGCTGAAATACTGTGATGTACTGATATTGAAAACTCCACGTCTCAGATCATATTTTCATTCTTTTACCTGATATCTTCCCACCTCCCTTTTAATTCCCACGAAAACTCTGAATTTGTTCATTGTGCAACATCCATCAGAGGGTTTACACTATGTAGATTATTACCAGCAGGATGGCTGTGTTTAAATTAACATACAAAATACCCTGTGTACAGACAGAGAATGATACATTCATCTTCTCTGAAGACACTAAAATGGTGAACTTGAACATCTTAGCTTGTTCAGTCATTTTATTCTCTTTTTTTTTTTTTTTTTTGTGGAAAATACAGTATAATATTAGTCTCTGCAAGATTATATCTCGACTCTACTTCATTTTCCAGAGATTTATTACACGGCAGAATAAATTCAAAGCACAGAAACTGCCTGTCTCGGCATAACATTTTGTCAGATAGTATCGTTTCAGTAAATATTGTTTGTTTTCTTTTTTTTTTTTTCAGGAAAAAAAAAAAGAAGAAGAAGAAGAAGAAAGAAAGGAATATGCATTATGCTGAGAAAAATTCAGACTGCAGGTATTTCCAGATCTATGAATTCGGTGGAGAAGGAATTGAATCCATACTTCATACCTGATTAAAATGAGTAACAAAACAGACGGATCAAGTGCCCGGTGTGATTTTTAAGCATTGTTCTTGCACTTGTTTCGATTTTATTGGCAAATGGTGCCCTCTGCAGCATGCATTCTGCATCTATAGGATCCTGGGCGCAATGCGCTCCTCAGACCCTTATTGCACCACTGGTGAGAGACGCTGTGCCAAAAATATATTGCACTTACTTATACGGCGTCTTCCAGACAAGACTTTAATTATTTTTAATAATTTTTAATAATTTAAGTAATTATTAACTTCTTTGTTATATTTATTCATATGGGATCCCTATGTGTCACGATAAACACTCTTCATGCCTTTAAAGGTATTACTGAATTTTTTTCATTGTTCTTTTACTTTAGTAGGGATTTTTCATTAAATCTCACTGTATGCTGTAATACTTACTTTTTTTTCTATTAAATCCTAAGTTATTTTAAAGAAGACCCTTCAGTCATGATAATGGAGTCTAGTTCAGTTATTTTCCTTTTCTGAAACAGTCCCCCATCTAATGTACATAATTTATCTCACAATGTACAGCCTCTTATTTAAAGACAACTTTTGATCTTTTACAGAGTGTTGATAGCATCTGATTCATAATAGAATAAGTTCAGCCAAAGAACAGAGACTTGCTGGGATCAGAAAGCTAAGAGCTGTTGGACAAACATCTGTCAGGAACAGTTCAGCTAGAGCTGAGGCCAGAACATTGACTCATGAGGTCGCCTTTACTTTCCAGTCTCTTCTTTTATTGTTCTATGAAAAACTTTGTTTGACAAAACCTCTTTGCTACTGTGTCATACTGCTACAGCAAAGATCAACATCAATTCCCATACTGAAGAGCTGTAATTATACAAGAGCTGCTCCAAAACTAATACCTTTTTTTTTTTCTTTTTTTTTGGCCCATGAGGTCAGAGGCAGATGTTGGTAGGAGGAGCTGTACCTTCCCATCAATATCCCATTACATGTTGTTGCTCTGTAACAGATTTCAGCAAAGGGGCCTTCTGACACAATGGTATCTGACGTGGAAGTGCAGATGAAGTAAAGGTGTGTCACTGAATTCTTCTGTGTCCAAAAAAATGACCCATTGGCATTCATTGACGCTTGCTGAACATTTGTGGAGATCAAATAGTGGATATGAGCACAGTGTGCTATTTCAGGAATGGTGACAGTGACAGTGGGCCACCTCCAGTGGTGTAGATTTTTATGAGCACAATGCACAGGCTCTTGCTCATTGCAAATGAAAATGCACAGCTAATGACATTTTGCAGCTGGGAACTTGTTCTATCAAATAGTGTTATTGTGGTCTTTGTACCTGTCATAATTTCCAAGGAAAAAAATTAGGAGGCATCATTTTCAGGATGAACTATTTACATACAGAAAAGATGTGTTGTTGAGGCCAAAGACATGGACTTCACCTAAATAGCAGCCTGGATCAGATGACATTGCTGCTCAATTTTGATGGCCTCCTGATAACTTATTTAATTCTGTCTTGGCTATCTCCAAATTTGATATCTCAGACACCATATGTAAGATATTAGATTTAGAGGCAGGCCTTCAACTCTAGGCATGCTTCTGTTTCAGCAATAGCAAGTGTATAAGTTTTCTTTCCCCCATGTGCTTCAGTACATGTAAGAGGAGGTGCTGCTAACCATTTAACTTGTGTTTTGTATTTTGGGTATATTTAATCCAACTCCTAGCTTCAAATGCATCACAGCACTTTGGTATTTCCATATTCATTCCATGCACAGATAAGAAGTCTGCTAAGTCTGTGACCTTTCTACAAATATGTAAAAAAGAAGCAGTGATGGATCTACTGAGGTAGGCATTCCCAGCTGAATGCAGTTCTCCAGAGCAGAAATGGAAACCTGATTTTCCTCCTTTGACTCTTCAGAGGAAGCCAGTATAGGGTGTGTCAGCCCAAGGACAGGTCTGATCTCAACGGAGATAGACAAATACTGAATTAAAGGGCAGTCACAGAGCAGAAAGCCTGACCTCCCTCTCAACACAGTCTGATATGTTAACATACCACCTGTAATGGACTAGCTCAGGTACTGACACTGCTTCCAATGCAGCATGCAGCCTGGAGGAATTTGTGATGGGCTCTTTTCGCTGACTGTCACTCTGAATGTAAGAAGTCCAAGTTCCTGTAAATCCCTATAGCTAAACAAGTTTTTCTTGACCAGAAAAAAAATCAAATTATTTTAACTGGCAGGATTGGACCAAATGTTTTCTGTTCAATTTAATAATTTGTTCACTTACAAACAGTTCTCTAAGAGACTGACAAAAACTGTAACATGAAGAAGTGACTGATTTATTCACCCATCTCTTGCTATCAGAAGCATCTTCCATGTACTGGAACTTCATAGTAGGAGCAGTCATTACAGCAAAACTGTCGAAAGCCAGTGATGGTCCAGAATGTTTGATTATGTAATTCAAGAGAAGATATTTTCATCTTGAATTTTCAGCCATGAATATATGTGCATACAAACACATGTTACAGAAAGAGAAAGCTTCCTCTGGTATGTACAGAAAATCAGATTAGCACACATGGTGCAGTATCCGGAATGTATTTAATGCCAGTTAAAGGACATGAGAAGGAGAGATAAGACTAGCACTGAGTGAACTACTGTTATTCAGAGTGTTCCTGCTTTATCTTTCCCTTCTCAGGTTAAACTACAGACTAGAACTAAAAAGAGAATAATAATAATAAATAAATATTTAAGTAAATGAATAAATACTCATATAAATGAATAAATACTTTTTCAGATTATCTCCAAAGTACTTACTTTTTCGTGAATTTTCATTTTCTTTAAGTATTTTTTAAGAAAGTTTTTATCTATTGAGATGACTGAATTCTACTTTTCCCAACATAACCGTGCTACCATGTTCTTGCTTAGATTCTTAACCTTCTGATTCAGTCTGAATGTGCTCACATTAAGCAAGGAACTAAAAAAATATAAAACAAACAAACAAATGAACAAAAACAACAACAACAAATCCTGCATGTATGTTAGTTAACAGACGTGGAATAATGGTCTCCTCCAACAAGATATGTGACATTCAGGTCTAATCTTCATGCCACACTTTGTGTATATTTCATCAAAGGTGAAGTCTTAAAAGCACACATCTGACCTCAATGTACTCGTTGGGGATCAAGTACAACACAATTCTTGTTCACTATAACCCATATTTCCAAGAGAGTGCTTTGGACTGGCCTCTTCATAAGGGAAACTGTACGGACACCAGCTGCAAGGGAATGCAGATATATAACTGAAGCTGTTGTAAAGCATCACAGCTGGTCTGTAGCCTGAAGAAGGTGGATCAACAGTAACACTTTTGCCAGGAACATAAGATTGTTGTTGCTGATCCACAGACGCCCTGCCAAGCTGAGGGAACAAGATGAATAGAGATGAAACAAAAGACTGGCAGCAGATGCTAGGCTAACCAACAAAGGCAAAGCAGCCCTGAGCCTGGAATCTGTACAGCTGCTCCAAACTCCTAGGCCAGAAAAAACAGGCACTGGGCTAAGAGTGTTGCAGAAGGGCTGCTGGGGTCTCAAGCAGTTATGCAGGGCTCTTTTAAAATTGCTTGGAGCAGATATATGAAGCTAGGAGAAAGCTAAAGGCTCGTGTGATGCAAATCTGTCAGAAATGTAACTTACCCATAATATTTTCATTTTGTTTTAGAGCTGTAGGAGAGAAGTTGCTTTTAACCTTTAGTTTTAATCAATCAAAAATATTCCTATGAAAAGGAACAAGAGGGAAAAATAATAAAAGAAATGTTAAACATGTTGCATTTTTGACATCAGGCCTTTTTTTTTTTTTTTTTTAATGTCCTGAGGGATAAATATATTTTATGCAGTTGCTGCCTGAGAAGTCACGGGTTCACTGAGCCTTTCCAGTTCACACAAATCTAATTGCTTAAAATACATTGCAAGCCTGGATTACCATCATTCCCAAATGAGTTTCTTGCTGCCTGTAATTAATGGCAACTAAAAAAAATAAACTAAGAAAATTGATTGATTTCATGCACGTTTTTCTCAATTAGCTCAAGGAACTCTTTAAGATTCCCAAGCTTCAGAAGAGTTATGTTGTCCTACTGTATGACCAGGCATGCTCAGCTGAACCACTCTGTCATCTGTGCAGCGAGGCCAAGACCTCTCAGAGTATTAAGCAGCTTGTATGCCCGTTTCATTCTTCCTTATGACTATTTAAGAGGATTTAAAAAAAAACTTGTATCATATTGGGTCCACAGATATCACGTTACTTGCAAGTTTACTTCACTGGACCAGCAACGAATTAGCATCTGTCATAGACAGCACCTCCACATTCAGGCTTGAGGGGGGATGAATAAGATGCACAGAAGCAGTGATGGAAAAGTAAGCCTTACTAGGTGGAAGTTCACCAAGCAATTAAATTAAGGAAAGTAAGTTAAGTTAAAAGTTATTTGCCTTCATGAGGTGTTGAATCAGCAGCTGCAGATTTGAGATTGCTAAGCCAGGTTCTCACTGCTGATAACAAATGCTTTTCTATAAACTTAGACAATTAGTGCCGACAGTGGGTCTCCTGTTTTTCCAAATAACATTGTTAGCATCTCTGGAATGCAAGGCAGCAGGCTTGAACAGTAAAACTACAAATTAACGGAGAAGCAGCAGATTGGTGAACAGAGTTGTGACCAATGAAACAACCAACCAGAGCCAGTCAAGCATCCTCTATCCTAACCCAAGTCCAAGAAAATAACATGATGACCTTCATCAGAAAGACCACTGAGAGATACATGTGTAAAAGAGCTGAGACTTGGGGTAAGGGAGGGAGATGTCAATCATTCTGGGGACTCATTGTAATAACCCAAACTTTTCTTGGACATCTAATGCGTATGTAAGCAGCTTGTTCTTTAAGCACATGCCTTTCTTGCCCACCAGTATGCAGGCTAGGTGGGAACATCTCCCCTGCATCCGGCGTGTACACAGCACTGCTTTATAACTACTCTGTGGTGGTAGAGTTTGATTTCCCCACGTCTCAGTGACAATGCATCAGTGTTTGCATCTGAGTCCTTAACTTCCTGCATCTCCCTGGAAAGAAGAAATTTCAACTGTAAGCAATGGTGAACCAGTAACTATAACTTGGACCACTTTGCCCTATCACCAGTGAATGAGTGAAGGGCAGAAATAGAACAGAGTAAAGAACAAATTGATGCTGTGCAGAGCATATTTCAGGCTTTACAGTGTTGATCTGAGGTGGATAAAATGGAAACTAAAATGAAAAAATTTGAGTCACACAAAAATGTGTTTTAATGACATCATTTGACTACAACCCTTACACCCACCATAAGTCATATTAGAAACTTTGACCACTTACAGAAAAAGCTGAATAAATTCTGTAGTTCTCTGAGTTTATTGTAATAGTATAACCATTGTATTAATGCCCTTAATAAGTCTGTATCTAGGTGATCTTCATAAATGCTTAATATTTGAGGATTTAATAAAAGTGTCCCACTTAATGGTTCAACCTCAATAAAGCATGATTTTATGGGGATAGTATACGGTTTCATCTATCAATCTCTTCACGTGGACTTATGAGTAATAAAAGAATATGTATTAGAATTCATCTTTAATAAGAGCCATTTATTTAACCAAGGCTGGATTCTAGGAGGGAACAAGTTCATTTACAGATTTCAAAGGAATCTATAAAAAAACCTATTCATCTGCCTTAATTATATCGATGCTGGGACTTGAATTTACTCCATCTTCATAAATACTACTTACAGTTTAATTTCAGGTTCAACACGGAGTACACTTGAAAATTAAAGTTCAGAGAACTTAGAGTTTCCAATCAGACCAGTCTTCTAAGGTCCTGTGTTAAAAACTTTTGGAGTCCTGATAAAGAGACTGAGAGACTCTTTTTATATTAAAGCATCATGAGAACAATAATGGGTAAGAGAGCATGAAGAACTTTAAGTCTTTTGGAGAGTCCTGTTGATATGTCTTTAACGTGGATTATTATTATGGCAGTGTTATAAGCTCTGCTAAGCTTTATATCCTTTTTTTGCCTTCCTTTCAATTTTAAAGCTCACCCACACATTCAACTTATTCAGTAGCCAGAAATAAATATGCAGGGGTATCAGAAAAAAGGGCAACAGAGATAATGGAGTTGTTATCAAGACAGAAAATGGACTCCGCCACTTCAGTGTCTGTAGCACATGTGTAAATTAAAAATACTTTTCTGGGATCACATAAAAATATTTGAGATATAGGGGTGCGAGAAGTGGAAGGGGATAAAACCGAGTCTGAATTCCACATTCTGAAAATAAGTGTGATCTGCCTCCATTCACATAAGGCCAGCAGATTACAGTACACTTTTTTTTTCTTTTTTAGTATAGTCAAAATTAAAAGACTATCCTGATCTACAGTTTGTCCTGGTCCTACATGGAACAGTTTGTCAAGCAGATTTACTGCTACCTAGAGAAAGGCTACCAAACATAAAACCAGCATCTCAGCAAGAGCCCTGCTACATGTCAGCAATTCTTAGAGCTTCATCCTTGCCTACAAATGAGATATTTTTCTTTTGGGACTCTTTAAACAGTTGAACTGTAAGTGTCATCCTCTATTTTGCTCCATTGTGCATTTCTTCATTTGTCTCTGATAGGATTTCCTTGTATCTTTCTGTGAAAAGGAGAGAGATAGAAGATGCAAGGCTCTGTTTACGTTTGTGTGTCTCCTAGTCACCAAGACAAAAGTTCCTTTAGTTCACAGCGGGGTATCATGATCACCACACAGAAAGCTTAAGACTGCACTGCCAACTCATATACACAGGCCTGGGGATCTTTCTGTCTTCCTGACCTGGGTGACAGCACTAGTGTCACAGGCTACACCCAGGCACTCCTCTTCCAATGGGGTGAGACTGCTCACTGTATCCTTACACTGAAGTGGGGCTGGGAGGACTGCCTAATCCTCCCCAACTATGAAGACAGGGACTCAGCTACAAGTAGCATGGAGACAATTGCTGGAAAATAGACGGGAAGTAGTTTTCTCCAACCTATTCTGAGCCTTTTTTCCTTTTGTCGCTAGGTAGCCATTTCTACTTCGAATTTACAGAGGTCAGAGATGGAGTACCTCTGCTATTGTTCTGGCTGGAGAAATGTCTTTTCATCACATGGTGGAAAAGTGACCTGAGAATCCTTAGAATTTCCATACTGACAACTCTTTTTCTTACTATTGCTTTAGTATGGTGACAGACAAGCTTTTATTTTCACTTCCTAACAGACATTAATTCACTCATTTGGTGGTTGTTTAAGTTGGTTAAGCTGGAAAGAAACTGCAGTTCTCAGAAAGAATCTAAAAAAATAATGTCAGTGTGCCTGCTTTTATTTCCCGTTGGAAGTTCTTTTATTTTTTAATGACTATTTTTAAGGTTGTTCATTATTGCAATTATTTCTATTACTACTACTAATTTTGTTTGGAGTTTTTTGTTTATTTGTTTTGTAAATATGTTTATACACAAAGCTAATTTTGCTTAAAAGGATGTTCTCAGATTAGAGCCCACTAATCAGTAACTGAATTTACCAACACCTAAACACAGCTCTCTTTCTTTTGATGATCACAAAGATTAAAGGATGGAGAAAAAAAAGCTTTGGATATTAAGAAGCTTGCAAAAGGTGAGTATTTCTAGCACTCACATGCTAAAAAGTACTGCATTTCATCAGCTGAAAATATACTGTTATACTTGTCTCGCTTTGGTAAACCACTAAACCTGCTTGAAAATGCATCATGACAGTAAGAATACATTCAAGAAGATTTTCATTGATGCTAATTTTTATGCAGTTAGGCACTAAGCTTCAAACAATTTAATTTTTATTTATGCGCTTTCTGAAATTAACTTGCTTCTCCCAATTTAGAGTTTAAGTAAACAACATTCTTCAAGAAGGAAAAGTTCTGAAACCACAGAACTGATATTTTTTTTCAGAGCAACCAGAAAATAAATTAAAATATAATAAAATTAAAAATTAAATTAAAAAAAAAAAAAAAGAAGAAATACACAGAGAGACTAGTTGTCTTCAAGCTGTGTCTTTCCAGATTGCCCCAACCCAAGTGCTACACCTTGCACTTGGCCTAACTGAATTTCAGTAGGTTTACAAGGAGTTATTTTTCACTCTTCTTCAAGTCCTTTTGGATGACATTTCTTCTTTTTTTTTTGTATCAACTCAGGGTGATGTCATCAGCAACCTTGCTGAGGGTGCTTTCAATCCCACTGTTTATGTCATTGATAAAGGCCATGCATCTTTTAAATACTTGCAGGGATGGTAACTCAAAAGCTTTCCTGGGTGACCCATTTCAATACTTCAAAACCCTCCCTGTGAAGAATTTTTTCCTGGAAAAATTGTTATAATGGAAGGCATCCCTGCCCATTGAAGGATAGCCTCTATGAAAGAGGTCACTTCAACCCAAGCTATTCTATGATTCTATGAAGACTGAAACGTCAAAGAGACACATATTGGTTTTTAGTCTGTCAACTTGGAAGGACAGGAAGCTGTGCTAAAAAGACGCTGATAAACATAAATATGCTAACACCTAAGTTTCAAATCTCTCAAAGATTTTCCTTTCATTCACAGCTATCTCTGTGGAAATTGCACTCTGCTTTTTCATTCTCAAGTTACCAGTCTAGCAGCAGACTTTTTAAAAATAAGCTGGTGATGAGGAGGCAAAAATAAACTGAAAATGTAATTTTTCACCTTCCAGAGAGTACAGAAGGGCAGAAGAACACACTGAGAGCAGCTCTGTGGAGAAGGACTTGTAGGTTCTGGTGGATGAGAAGCTGGATATGAGCCAGCAGTGTACTCTTGCAGCCCAGAAAGCCAACGCTATCCTAGGCTGCATCAACAGAGGAGTGGCCAGCAGGGAGAGGGAGGGGATTGTTCCCCTTTACTCTGCTCTCAGAAGGACTCATTTGGAGTACTGCATCGAAGCCTGGGGCGCCCAGAACAAGAAAGATATGAAGCTGTTGGAACAGGTCCAGAGGAGGCCACTAAGATGATCTGAGTGATGAAGCACCTCTCCTATGAAGAAGGGTTGAAGGAACTGAGCTTGTTTAGCTTGGAGAAGAGAAGGCTCCAGGGAGACCTGGAAAAAAAAAAAAGAAAAAAAAAAGGTTTTGTGTGCTTATATACAATAAATATATTGCACACAAGGAATGCTCCAAAGTGCCTCCTTTTCTTTATGGTGTTGGCCAACAGTATCAGAGGGAGATGTTAGTGATATGGCAATGGGGGTTGAAGCTTCCTGCAAATATTCCATTGCATTCTGTTGCTGTATGACAGATGGCAGCAGAGGGGCAGTCTGACAGAATGGTGTCTGACAGGGAAGAGCATATGAAGCAAAGGTGTGTCACTGAATTCCTCCACGCAGAAAAACTGGCACCCACTGACATTCACTGATGCTTCCTGAGCATCTATGGAGACCAGCCAGTGGATGTGAGCAAAGTGAAGTGGTGGGTGGTGCATCTAAGAACAGACACCTCTGCTGGTGCAGATTTTCACGAGCATGATATGCAGGTTCTTTTTTATCACTGGTGAAAATGCATAGCTAATGGCGGTGAATACTTGCAAAATGGTGTTCTGCAGCTGAGAATTTGCTCTGTCAAACAGTGTTATTGTGCTCTTTGTGTCTATTGTTGCTTCTATGGAAATAAACAGGAGGCATCACTTTTGGAGTGACCAATGGATTTTATATGCAGCCCAAAAAAATTCCTCTTCAATCAGTGAAGCCCAGGCAAGAGAAAAGGTTGGGTGCTCACTGACTATGCCCACTTGTGATAAGTGTTTCATATTCAGCAACTGATATTCCTGAAACAAGGCTTAGCATCAGTCTTTACAACCAGTGAACACAGTCACTTGGTATATGACACAACATGAACAAGCTGTGGCTGAGAAAATGTTTACAAGTTTGACATTTTGACCACCAGCACATTTGTGTCAGACAGTCAAAGGCAGTGAATCTTTAATTAAGTCTTTAAATAAAGTTGCTAGAATTCCAAAGTACTTACACTTCTGCACACTTTTGAAAACTGGGCTGTGGAATTGAAATAATGTCAAGTCATGAAACAGTTATCTGTTTGGTCATTTCCTAATACATAGCACATAAGAGTTCATGCCACAGTTTTATTTCTACTCCCATCCTCCTGACTTCTGTAAGTAAAGCTACAGCCTCTTCTTTTCTGGAAGGCAGCATTTCATTTGCTAAATATAAAAGTCTGGCATTAAAATAAATGGTAATGTTAGTATAGTTGAGGGAAAAGGCAGTACTTAAATGGTGTTTAATATTTCAAAATGAAATTTAAAATAAAAACTTCCTCTTAATAATGACTTTAATAATTTCAGGGAAAAATGGAAAATTTTATGATGAGGACATTCCACTTCTAATGAACTTTTGTAATTGCATTTCACCACACTAGCTAGTAATCTGACATTTTGAAAATTGACAGATTTTCAGTAATAATTTAACTCACAAAAGTAATGCAAAATCTACATTCTTAGCAGTATTTCATTTTTTCTCCATTGCTTCTGTCTGTCTGAGTTGTCTTGGGGAAATCAAAATTTGCATCTAAGCCCTAAAAGATCCTCAATGAGAACTGGACCTTGTCACTTTCAATGTGAAGATTACCTCACTGATCCTGTGTTTCAAAATTAGACCATAGAAGCCCAATTCCAGGGTTATCTGGAGCCCCTTCCTTTGATTCTAATAAAATTAAGAACATATTCTGATAGTTGCTGAGAAATAGCCACATTATGCTCATGGCTTATCTGGACAGAGAAAGATCAGTGCCAAAATTCCAAGGCTAAGATCTGTCAGAAAAATGGCCAAAAATGGAAGTGCTTAATGGGCAGACTATTGTCTAATAGAAGCCTGTTAAGATGAAAACTGGTAGGATACTGGGACAGACATTGAGAAAAGTACTCACGGCATTCAAATCTAGCCACATAGTTTTTTTTTTTTCTTCATTCTGTTTTGCATGAAGCAATACATACAATACCACAACTGAAAGTTCTAAAATTGCTAGGAGATATGTCTGGGATATATATATTTAGCTTTGTGTCTTTATTCCTGCTTACACACACTTTAATATACCAACATTTTATAAAAGTTTAACGAAAAAAATGTTGCCTTAGATGGAAAAATGTCTTTCCAATGTTCAAAAAATGTAATCTAGGTTCATATAGGATTTAAAGTACAGCAATTGCAGTTTAATTACACTTACAGATGTGATTTCCATTGTGGGTCTCTGTTAAATGGTCACCATCACAATACCAGGCATTTCCAGATGCCAAGAAGGAATACGTAAGCTGAAACCAGCTACAGCTTTTTGCTCTCTGATTCTTTTGTTAAGTTGTTCAGCTCCTATACTTTATACTGATAAAGACACATTTTCAGTCTTTATCATGTTGGTCTCTTTAAGTCATGAAAAAACATTTACACCACCATTTGATCCTCTCAGATGAAATGTCTAAAATGAAGGCCACTCTCTAGTCACCACTGTATTGAGATACAATTATTACTTACACTGTAGTCAGTCACAACCTATGCTATTCCCCAAGCTTCACGGGTATTATTGCCCAACACAGACCTGTTAGAATGGGTCCAGAAGAGTACACAAAGATGGTCAGAGGGCTAGAGCACCTATCCTGTGAAGAAAGTTTGTGGAGCAGAGCTTGTTCAGCCTGGAGAAAGAGCTTATAAGAAAGATGTGGAAAAAATTTTTTAGTATAGCCCACAGTGACAGAACAAGGGGCAACAGTTTTAAAACAAAGATACATAGCTTTAGATTGAATATGAAAACAAATAAACAAACGGAAAAAAAAAAAAAAAAACAAACCCTTCTCACTCAGAGGGCAGTGAGGCCCTGGCACAACTGCCCAGAGAAACTGTGGATGCTCCATCACTGGAGGTGATCAGGACCAAATTGGATGGAGCCCTAGACAGAGTGATGCGTGGGTGGAAACTAGTCCACAGCTGGGCAGTTTGGACTGGGTGGGTTTTAAGGTCCATTCCAACCTCACAAAACCTCACAGGGAGGCTAAATTTCTAGCTAGAAAACTAACCCTTTTATCAGTACATTTTCAACAACTATTAGGAAGCAATGACATATGACTTGGATATCTCACTTTTTGATTAAACAGGAGTGAAATGTTAAATGAAATGAATATCACCCTGAAAATATTGTTTTCCCACCTTAAAGAAAAAAATTATCAAGAAATGAATTTATACCACAGATTTGAAACAATAACGTAGGCAATTTCAGTAGGAATAAAAAATGTATTTAACTTGTTTTTGGTATGTGACAAGGAGCTTCAGTTGTTCATCTTCCAAATGAATGATTTATTGAGTCGTTTCAGAGTGCGAGGTAGTCTAATCACAGATTAGAACTAAGGGAAAGTCCAGACTGGTGTAAAACCTGATTACAGACATTATGCTTTGCACATATGGGAAATTAATGTTATTTTTTGTGCATCTCTATTTAAAATCTGGAGTTTTCAGAAGGTATAAAATCAACAAGAGACCCACAACATCTGCTTTTCATGAATCTGCAGAAAAATAGTTGATTATATTAAAATGAGTTTCACCATACATTAGCTCTCAAACTAACTGAAGCATCTTTAAATGATGGGGTTAGTACTAATTAGTTAGACAATTAAACTGGCCAGGAAGTTGTAAATCTCTCTGTTCCAGAGGCTTCAAGAGGATTCACAAGCTCCTACCCGAGCATTTCAACAGTCTGTCTGTATTTTTAGCTGAACTGTGTACATACTGCAATTGTGCAATAAGGTACAGCAAGTATTCTATTTTCCAAACATTTGTTTCATTTATTAAAAAAAAATAAATAGCGGTGAGTTCAATTGTGTCTAAAATGATGAGCGGATACCTTCTAGAAGTATATATCTGAAATAAACCGTATTTATGACAAAATAAAATTCAGGTTCTGCAAAATACAGACACAGACTGGGAGACTAGTGGCTGGACAACAAGTCAGTAGGAGAACAATTAGAGATATGGGTGACAGCAGTGTGTCCTGGCATTCCGGAGGGCAAAATCCATTTTGAGGTGCATTGAACACAGTACACCCATCCAGTCAGAGGCTCTCTGTGTGTTTGAGGCACTGGTGTGTTCTCATCTTGAGTATCATGTGCAAATTTGGTTTCCAAAATATAAAAAGGATGTTAAAGTACTGAAAGGATCCAGAAGAGGCAACAAAGCTGGCAGAAGGGCTGTAAGGCACATCCTGTGAAGAGAGGCTGAGCACACACAGGTTGCTCAGTCGGGAGAAGGGAAGGCCAGGAGGTGACCTCACTGCTCTCTGCAGCTCCCTCAGGAGGGAAGCAGAGGGAGGTGCCGGGCTTGCTCCTGGGCACGAATGACAGGATGGGAACAGCACTGAGTTGCACCAGGGGAGACACTAGTAAACATTTCTGTACCACGAGAGTGGTCAGACGCTGGCACAAGCTTACTAGTGAGGAGGTGGATGCCTTGTCTCAGTGTTAAATAAGTGTTTGGACACTACTGTCTATAATGCATTCTGTTGGAAGAGATGATCTTTGAAGATCTCTTCCAACTGAACTATTCCATTCCATTTCAATCTACTGAACTGTGGGCTAACAGTCCAACTATTTTTCTCTATGTTTACACAGGCACCTGGGACCCATGACAGAGTTGTTACAGTTCAGCAAGTTGCCTCGTGCTCACAGCTCCCCAGTTAGCTTTAGGATTAAAATAAAACGTAGAACAAGACTCTTTGAGGATGTCCACAGCAAAAGCTCTACCACCTTTAAGAGTATCTGGAATGGATCCTTTAATATAATTTAATTGAAAAAGATCTCAGATCAAATCCCTCCAATTAAACTAAATATTTAGAAATATACGAGTTGCAGGCTATCATAGATATGAAGTAGTGGGGAAAAAAAATGTCTTGGGTAAAAGCATGCTAAGAAAAAAATCTTTAAAAGTTTAAGTACATCAGAACCTCCTAACAATAAAATATGTTTGGATCAATATTCCTAGACAACAACTTGTGATAGATGTTAGGAGAATCTATTGAACTGGTAAGAAAACACACTAATCAAAGCCTTGTAAGTCCTTTCAGTGACAATGTTCTGAATGTGTAGTTAGTTTCAATATATGTATGTTTGATACAGTTCAATTTTTATCACTAGTCCAAAGAGAGATATGTAATCTGTTTCCATATAACTTCAAGACTGTGAATACTGTCCATCAGACTGTAAAATATCTTAGTATTGATCACAGAAACAAAGCTGTCTTAAATAATTTATGCTCTACATTAATACGTATCATGATTTGAATCATTAAAAATGATCATTCATGTGAATGATTTAATTTTTTTCTTATGATGTCATTAAGATCCATGAAGTCAATCCAGCACACATTAAAGTCCACAGAAGAGCTTCCACTGGAATCAATGAGCTTTGAATTGTCTTGTAATTGCTAATTAGACAGAGACTGAGAGAAATTCCCTGTATCTTTATGAACCTTTATGCAAGCACTTTCTCTGACTGCTGTGGATTTCTTTCAAAGAAAAGATGCCTACCTTTAAAGACAGTTGCACATAAACTGTGAAGACTAATTTCTCACTCCACTGGCCTGAACTGAAAAATGCAACATTTGTTCCGGAAGAACCAAGAGATATATAGACATGAATCAGAAAATTTCTCATTATCTGAGTAAGATAATGATATAAGATACACACATCTGTTGTCATATATTTTAATAAAACATTTAGACTTGAAGACTAGGAAACTATCATATAGGATTCATTTTCTTCTCTTTTCACATGGAGGCTTTCTTCTGAAAGTGTCTCAGGTCAGCTTTCAGAAATGAAGTTTATGTGGTCTATAAATTTAGAGAATAAATCACTCAGTAAACACAATAGCTAAAAATTAACTGTCCATTCTCAAGACTGTCTGCCCTACCACAGAGGGCACGGTTACAAGGACAAACATCTGCACTATACGGGAGATATATATAATCCACAGGCACCAGATTATCAGCTCCTTACCTTTGGTGAACAGCAGGATTGTTCCAGAGATGTAACTTGACAACAAATACAGGGAAAAATTGGATATTACAGGAAAGTTTTGGTAAACCCAACAAACTCTTGAGAGCTTGAGCTATATGGATCTAACACCACATGCATCTTTTTTGAGGCCTATCATATAGGGATTTTGTATAGTCTAAATTTCACACACTGATTGTATCAAGAGAAGCATGATCAGCAGGTTGATGGAAGTGATTCTACTTTGCTCTCATGAGATCCAACCTGGAGTACAGTGCCCATTTCTGGAGTTCCCAGCACAAGAAGGACACGGAGCTGTTGAAGTGGGTCTAGAGGAGGGCCATGAAGATAATCAGAGGGCTGGAGCACCTCCCCTATGGGGACAGGCTGAGAGAGCTGGGGATCTTCAGACTGGAGAAGTAAGGGCTCAAGTGAGGCTTTATAGCAGCCATCCGGTACTTGAAGGGGGCCTACAGAAAAGCTGGAAGGGACTTTTTGTAACAGCATGTGGCAACAGGATGAAGGAAAAGGACTCTGAACTAGAAGATGGTAGAATTAGACTAGATATTAGGTAGACATTCTTCCCTGTGAGAATGATGAGACACTGGAACAGGCTGCCAAGAGGTTGTGAATGCCTCTTCCCTGGAGGCATTTAAGGCCAGGATGGGTGGGGCTTTCGATAACCTGATCTAAAGAAAGCTTCCTGTCCCTTCCTGTAGCAGGGGGTTGGAACTAGATGATCTTGAAATCCCTATCAAGCCATTCTATGATTCTATGATTCTAACTAAGTGAAAACTAAGAACAGTAAGAACTGGACTTGGCAAAACTTTTCCTTCTTCAAAATTCATAAAGTATTCTAAAAAGAAGGTAAATGAAGAAGTTTGAACACACTCTGGAATGCATTTTCAGCCTCCCTTGTGGCTTGTTACCAGATTTGTCCTGCACCAGGAGTACAGAAAATTAATCTTTCTACTGACATTATCTGTCCTATCGAAACGATTATCAACAGCAGCAGGGTCCTGGTAACCAGGATGGTGCAGCTCTTGTCACACAAGGAGACTATTTTCCATGAGATAGGATGTAAAGTGTGGTTATCTCCATTTCTTCGCTTAACTTTCAAGATTTTGCCATACTGATTTGAAAAAGTCTTCTCAAGTTCTGACAAGTCCAAAGTAGACTTCAAATGTTTCTTCTTGACTAGTCTGTATCATCTGCAGGTGTGCCTGTGCATGACAGTAGAACTGTTGATTTGAGTAAAGAGGCCTATTTATATAGAGAAGGCTATATAAAGAGATTGAGGTGATTTCTTCTCAAGAACCTAACTGATAATGAAGCTACAGTGAATTCCATGCATTCTCCTTTTAACAGGTACCGCAAAAAAATACCGTGACTGGTTGGATAGATGGAGGAGGAGCAGTGGATGTTACGTATCTTGACTTCAGTAAGGCTTTTGACACTGTCTCCTATAACATAGTGCATAAGCTTAGGAGGTGATGAAGTAGAAGAGTGGACAGCAAGGTAGACTGAGACCTGGCCGACTGGCAGAGTTTGGTGGTTGTGATCAGTGATGCAGAACCTGGTTGGAGGCCTGTAGTTATTACTGTTCCCTAGGGGTAGTTACTGGTTCCATCTTGCTCAACACCATAAATTACCAAAATGAAAGGACAGAGTGCACCTTCTGCAAGTTTGAAGATGATACAAAGCTGAGATGAGGCACACCAGAAGGCTGTTCTGCCATTCAACAAGACCTGGACAGGCTGAGAGTTGATCAGAGAGAAACCTGATGGGCTTCAACAAGCAGAAGTGTAAAGTCCTACACCTGAGGAGGAATAACTGCATGCATCAGTACAGGTTAGGGGTGGACCTGCTGAAAAGGAGCTCTGCAAAGGAGCTAGAAGTCCTGGTGGACAACACTTGGCCATGAGCCAACAGCGTGCCCTTGTGACCAAGAAGGGGTGCATTAAAAAGAACGTGGCCAGCAGGTTGAATTAGGTGATTCTCTCCCTCTACTCTGCCCTGGGGCCAAATGTGGAGCACTGTGTCCTGTTCTGGGCTCTCCAGTTCAAGAAAGAGAGGGAACTGCTGGATAGAGTCAGGTGGAGGACCACAAAGGTGATTAATGACCCTTATGACAGAAGGCTGTGAGACCTGGGACTGTTCAGCTTAGAGAAGAGAAGAACAAGAAGGGATCTTTCCCAGGGTTCTGAAGGAGCTGGCTGAGGTGGTTGCCGAGCCGCTCTCCATCATATTTGAAAAGTTGTGGCTGTCAG
>JAOWBP010000001.1:108337889-108380294 GCA_028571105.1 Tragopan temminckii | reverse complement strand
GGTCTGGTGGTTGGCGACCCTGCACATAGCAGGGGGGTTGAAACTGGATGATCATTGTGGTCCTTTTCAACCCAGGCTATTCTGTGATTCTATGGTTCTATGATTCTTTCTAGCAAAGTGATAAATATTAAGATTGGATTAGGAAGACAGAGTGATAGCTTTTCAGTTCACACCTCCTGCAGCCCACAGCACTTGATCCAATTTGCTCTCATCACTAACTCTGTTTATAAATGAAGAAGCCTCACACCTTAATATTTATAGGTCAGAGCTGTGGGTCTATGTAGTGAACTATGAAAGAAATCAATTGTATAACAGTAAAACCAGAGATAATTTATAGTCGGGTAGCAAAAATCTCTTAGATTACTTTTATCTCTCATCTAAAATGCATTTGTTGAGAGGATGGGAAAAGTACTGTTGGCAGTCTCAGGTGAAGCTTTCTGTGGGCCACCAGGAACTATGACACGAATTACTGTTGTGATTTTTTTTTTTTTTTACTTTCTTTTCCTATCTGTCTAATATATCTGCCATGGAAATAAATTGTGCAATTGCATCCATTTTTGGTAGATTCAGAAAGAAAATGCAACCCAAACAGCAGAAACATCAAGCACTCATGTTATGACAACTGGTTTTTGGACCAGTTTCTTGCAAGCTGCTTAGCAGCTCCTGTTTTAGGCATACATGTTTGCTCCAGCACTTTGCAGGTTCACCCAACAGCTACAGCAAAAGGAATAAAGTAATATTGATCTTCCTTTCCTCTGAACTGTGTGTACTCACTCACTCTGAGTTACAGAATCACTGGTAGTAGAATGAACTACCTGATTTGAAGGAAAGCTGGATTATTAAGCCGGTTTTGTTCCTAGGATTCCTTTGAATTCAGTATTGCTCTTAACTCTGATTTCACGTTTGTCTTCATGTGTCAACATTCCCTGTCAGTAGCAGGGATGAAGCATTAACAGGAACAGCTATATGATACTTCATTCTGGGCATAGCATCGTCCCCAAAGCCTCTCATCACTTCACGAGCCTTCATGGATGGCCATCTAGTAGAATACCTGTGTCTTGCTGACAGGTGTTTGAAAGTGAGTGCCTTGGAAATGTCATCATTGTTTTTGCAGCAGCTGTAATGTATGTTTTAAGAACTGAGCTTGCTTCTATTTTTCTCTGTTCCCTTTATAGCACTGCATTTAATTGTTATAATCGAGGTAGTATTTATAGAGAGTAATAATTGTAGTTAGAAACCTATCATATCTGGAAAAGAGAAAACCAGATAATTTGATTAAATATTTATCCAAAAGACAATTAATTTTGGTGAATTTGGACACTACATTTTGGAATGCTAACAGCTGCTGGCCAGACTTTGTTTCAGAACATACTGAGGTCTGGGAACATTTAAACATCAGATTTGTTTATTGAATGGCAAAATCAAGCTGAAGGATGTCATGCTAATTGGT
Source organism: Tragopan temminckii (assembly GCA_028571105.1). Classification (NCBI taxonomy): domain Eukaryota; kingdom Metazoa; phylum Chordata; class Aves; order Galliformes; family Phasianidae; genus Tragopan; species Tragopan temminckii. The sequence goes on along the minus strand of JAOWBP010000001.1, from coordinate 108,378,844 downwards.
CACAGTGGATTCATGAGACATGATTTTCAAAAGGAAATTCAAAGTTGATTGAGTAGATGTAAGCCAGGAGGGTATGTACTGCCTTTGTTCAAATAAACAATGTATAGAGCATTAAATATGAAGTACTGAATAGCCTTTAAGGAAGGGAGCTTTCTGTTTCAAAAGTGGAGCATGAATTTCATGATTAATTATATGTTAGTTATGGAAGAGACCCTTAAACTAAATTTCATGTCTGGCTAAAAACTGAAATTTGCGTGTGTTCATTAAATACAGCATTAGAATAAGAGCAGCTGTATGGTTATAGCAGAACACTCAGCTAGCACACTTGAAAGATCCTTGAACTTTTTTTTCAGGTCGTGTCAGCAATGAGCCAAAAATATATCTTATGCTATTGAAGATCTTCATTCTTTATTCTTTGTATATTTCTACATCTCTTGGGCACAGAGCAATATCTTGAATATATTGGGATTTGAGTATCTGTGTAAGTGAACATGGACTTGACGGTTAAAGGGAAAAATAAAATAATTAGGGTGATATGTGAAGAAAGTCAAGAATACTAAAAGAATAGGCAAGACAAAAAAAAAAAAAATTCTAGCCTTGAGTTCTCCTAAACCACAGAGCTTTCTCCCAAATAAACCTGGAAAAGAATGACATTGCTGCAGGCATCCAGGCATCTAGGCTGGACTTCTGTCTGTAAATGGCATAATGTCTCAAAGGTAGCTATACATATTGTTAAGATACTTATACGCATAGTGTTAATTCACACAGAAGGAACTATCTGACTATTAGACCTCTGAAAACAAAACTGGAAGATATCTGTGGCAGGAATTTAAAGCTAGTAAGTGACCATTAATAGTAGTTAATGCTATGATTTCAAGAGTTGATAACCTCCATATGTAACTTGTACTTTGGGAAGGAATGGAGTTAGTAAATGACCAGCACTTAGGGGAGAGTTTGATGTACTGGTGGGTAGAGTTCCCATTCACAGGAATCACAACAGACTGGAAGAGTGGTCTGAAGGAAGATACGAAATTCAACAAACTAAAATACAAAGTCCTGCACTTGGGACAAGAAGAAATCCATGCAAAAGTAAAGTAATGGTGTACAGGACTATGGAGTTCTTTGCCCAAAGAGATCCTGGGAATCCCAGTGTACAGCAGACTGAAAATGGGTCAGAATTATGACTACAGCATTCTGGGCTGTATTAGCAAGAATATAGCCAGCAAGTAATAGTTTCTCTTTCCTACACGGCAGTTATGAAGGTGTGTCTAGGATATTGTGTCAAGTTTTGGACACAAGAAAGACATCAATAATCAGTAGAGATTTTGTGGAGGGGCACTGTGACAGTTCATGGGGATGAACAATGAACATGATGAATAGGATGAGAATGGGGCATCTGGTCTTGCTCAGCCTAAAAAAAAATGAGAAGAAAAAAGGTCTAACTGCTTCCTTTACTGTTGAAAAGGGGGTGTATAGGAAGACAGACAGGCATTTTTCCAGACATGCAAGGGCAAGAGGCAGTGGGCACAAGCTACGGTAAAGGAAAATACAGTCAGATACAGGGGAAAAATTTCTTCCCATGGACATGATTCAGCACTTCACAAGGTTGTCTCAGGATATTTTGGATCAGGTTGGAGACTTTCAGCACCTAAGGGGAGAAGGCCTTGCTCCGCCTCACTTAACCTCAAAGCCAGTACGCTTTGGAACAAGGGACTGGACAAAATGGCCTCCAGAACTTCCTTCCAACAGAAATTGCTCTGACTCTAGAAAAATCAAAATGACAAGTGATATTATTACAAAATAGACTGAGGATTCTGCAGTAGTTAGAAACCAGCAAGTTTCTGCAAAAACGCTGGAATACTTAAAGAAACAGTGAGGAGAAATTGTAAATATGTACCAAATAATGATAGCCTAAGGAAAATGGATGAGAAGTTCATAACAAAAACAAGGACACTCAATGAAATATAGGGTGGTAAGCTCAAAGCTGATAAAAGCCGAGTTTTCTGCATTACGAATTATTAGATAATGCCAAAGCTACAATTTTGAAAGACTGATACAGGTGTTTGGAGAGCATAGGGAAAAATAGATTAAGAAAGGCTTTATTAGCTAGAAAAGAGATTAGAAGACTGATAAAAGTCCACATTTTGGATTTTAAAAAGTTCTAACTGCAACTCACATGAGGCCTATATTAGAAAAGCTAAGACCTCATTTTTCTGTTGTTGAGATTTGTCAACTGTCCCTGGCAAGAAATCCTATTTTAGGAAATTCAGAGTATTACTTCCCAAAGCAGTGGAAAGTCATGCAAGTTTTTGTAAAACAGGAACAATCTCTTCCTGCAGAAAGGGATTATATTCAACTCTATGGAATATGTATTATCATAGACATCATCAAGGAACAATCAGAGAAGTTTTTCTTTTATTGCTTTCTAACAGCTATATTCAGAACTTTTCATTTCTTTTTTAGAAAATAATTGATTTATCTGAATGACTGTAATCTTTCTGTTTCTTTTAAGATAATGCTGAGACCTTTAAAATTTTCCCATGAAACATGAATCCAGGTGTTCCCAAACTACATCAGAATGTCATATGTAATGTTGTATTTCTTACAAACATGGCTAGCAATGGCACTCCAGCCTTTTGTCAGTGTGTGCTTTGCCTTTCCCAAAATGAGCTGAGTTTCTTATCTGAGGAGAAACACTTCTACAGACTGCATCTGAGCTCTGGGGCCAGGACTGCTTTCAGGTCCTAGATCAGGGGTTCCTGGCCACTGAACATGAAAGGTCCCAGATTTTGAGCTTGAACTTTCATTAGGTGGTGTCTAGGTGTGTGGGCAAAGGACAGAGGCATTCTCCCATGGATACTTCATTTTGCAGAACACTCCAAACCATCAAAGCCATCAAGGGATTGGTACCTGGAGCACATCTGGCTTGGAGTTAAGACCAGCCACTGTGAATGATTCTTTCCTTCAGTATGAAAAGTAGTGTTGTTTTTATTCAGTTTATCAGAGAATTTAAACATAGAAAAACTTACAGTTGTGTTTAGACCTGAAGATAGCATGAGGCAATTTAAATGCTTAATAGAGCCATTCAGACAAGTGATTTACTATTGCATACATGGCTTTTTCTTCATTTGTTATGCACAGAACTGTATGAAAACAATAGCAAACTAGAAACCAGTAACAAGCAAATAAATAAAAAATTACAGGCATATAAAAGCTGACAGGCAAATGTGCTGGATTCCAACTATATCTGGAGAAGAAGGCAGAGGGTTTTGTTCTTTTTATTTGCTACTACTATAAAAGGTGAACTGAAAAATGAAGTTGTGCAGGCATTAGCCCCACAGCACTGCTCTTCATAACTGGCTTTATAATGAGGCACCACAAACATCTTACTGAATTTCAGGTTATTTTCAAGTATTCTATCATTATCTATTTATTGGTCTTACCTAAATGAACAGCCCTGATCTGCTTAGCACGCTTCTACTGCAGATTGTGTAATAAATGAAATTATAAGGAGCAGCAAATATCCAAATCAGTATAATAACTATGAGGTTTAAAACTCACTAAGATACTGCAGTAAACTGCTTGCAGGATTCCTCATCCTTCTTCTTCGAACTGGTGTCTGAAATAGTTAAGTAAAAAATGATAAGAGTTAAGTAAAAAATGATAAACTCCGATAATCTCACGTTAGTATGTAGACCTCTTGCTCTGATGGTTGGACATACTGTGCTGGTTTAATTAGCTATCTAGTAGCAATTTCCATACCTTTGGAAAAAGAACCATTCACAAGAAACGGGTGAGAAGTTTACATATGCGCTTATGAATTACTGTAAATGTGTCTAGAAATTAATCTGTGCACTTCCCATCTTGCCTACAAATAACTATTCAGTCACACTAGAATCTTGAGTGCTCTGTCATTAAGCTTGCCACATACTTCACCTAAATAAATACATCTTTTCGTTACTAGTATCTCATTAGAGAAGGTTTCCCACACATGCTGTTTTTAAATAGCAATTTCAGGGAAACACATAGCATTACTTCAAGCAGAACAAAAATTCTCTGATTTTTCATTAGTTTTCCTCCTAGTACCAAAATATTTCTGGAAGAGAATGACTGTAGCATCAACATTAGTTCTGCTGAAAGACAAGGCAGTACCTCAATTAATTTTATAGCAATTTTTTCAGCATTTTGCTTAATAGTCATGCAGAATCCTTTCTCTTCTAATTTCCCGTGCCCACCAAAACTAAAATCTAACATACGTTTGTTCCTTCTGTCATGTCCTCATTTGACTCTTCTCATTCTTTTTTGCTTCTCATTGGCTCATGAGACTTCTGATAAACTTCAAGATGCCCAAGGTTCCCAGTTTTTACTGAAGATGCTCTTACTTTTACAGTCCCTGCCCTTGTGGTGAGCATTCCCTGGAGAGAGACATTTCGGGCAATTGGAAGGCTCAACATTAGGACATGTAAATGTTTAAATTATGCCTTGCAGATCAATGACAAGAAATAGGACATCTATTTCTGGTAACATCGTGGATTTATAGTTATGAGTCAAGGCTAATGCAAGGTGAACTCCTCCCTTTATGATCACTGCCACAAATGCATTAGCTCATCCATGAATTTAAAAATCGACCTCCAGACAGTTAGTTGGCAATTTGGCACCTTGCTTTGATTGTATACAATTTAACAAAAGAACATCCAGCACTAATTCAATAGTAACATTACTTCTGCCTTTCAGGAATGATTTATTCATTTGGATATGATGTCCAAATCACATTTCCTTAAGGAGAGGGGTTCACTTTGTTTGTTTGCAGTTTATAGTACTGCTTCTCAAGGATAAGAGTAAAATTGTTGTCACTGATATTTGGTTCAATATAAGCATGCTATGAAGATGGTCCTCTGCACAGAAAATCCAGGTAGTAGGTGGATGGGAAACAGGGTACAGATACATGGTGGAGGGCATTTCTAAAATAAATTGTTCTAAGAAGATTGTTACCTACTTTAATAAGGAATTCATGTAGCTATAGGTCTAAGACATAAACATCTCTGTAGCTGTGGATCTCACGTCTACTGAATGTGTGTTCAGTTCTCCCAGCACCCCGTGTTGGGAGAGCTGAAACAACTGAAACAACTTCCTGTGACTGAAGGTATACTTTAGGAGGAAGTATATTTTCTTGGATTTAGTTCTATCCCTTTGTTTCCAGACCAGGCAGATAAGTAGCCCTATCAGTGAAAAAAAAAAAAACAACAACAAAACAACAAACAAGATAACATGGCTATCTGACTCTACCAAATCAGCTGTCAGCACGGGGTGATATAAGGTGGCCAAGCAGGCATGTTGTCATTTACACACAGAAAAGCATTAAGGTTTCCAGAATAGTTAACAGTGCTGCAGAGGTCTGCTGGGATTATCACTGTGATACACGAGTTGAGAGACCAAGCTATTCATAAATATGTCAACTAGACATATTTATACTCATTAAGTAAGCCTTTATCAGTCAAAAAGGAGGTTAACAGACATCTGTGGCTGATGTCTCATGTTTTAGTGTCTGAAGAAGCTAAGGTTATCCAGCAATCGTGTATATACAATGTGAGTGATCTGAGGCTTTCCTTCCACTGTTAGTCCACCTATGGGGTGCCCGTGCCAACCAGTAATTCTTTTTCTGGGGTCATTATGCATTTGATAGCAGGCTAGCTGGGAAGACAGTTCAGCTACGTACTTGGTGGGATAACTAGCCTAACAGTTGCAGACAGATGGGGAAAAATGTTTAGCTGGAAATATGACAAGATGTCACTGCTCATACACCTGTGTTTGAATCTCAGTGTTCTCAATGATGCTCTTATTATGGGAAAAACTGAACACTGAAAGAATTTGAGTCTTGAGTTGGCTGGTATTTCTGATGTTCTCGTAGAGCTGGTGTAGGTGTCTGGTGAGAAGATATCTGAAAGGAAACTCCACCCGGGACAAGGCAATTTCTGATTGGGAATTATACTGTTGCTGTACATATTCTCTTTTTCCATGGTTGCATGTGTGTAGGGAAAAACAAGAACATTTTAGCAAAGGAATACTTTTGTTCCAGTGGTGCACTGATGAGCTCCTTTCCCACCGATGCTATTTATGTGACAATGTGGAGGATATCCCAACAAGGAAAGTGATAATGTTTCATTCTGATCAGTTGAACTCAAATTCAATTGTCTGATTTTAATCACAGGTAATAGTACCACCAAATGCCATCACACTCAATTATTCAGAGAAGGGTCATTGTGACATTCTTTGGTTTGGTGCAAAGCTCTCTCCTTCCTTCTGTTTCTCTTGTTGCTGTTGTTTTTGTTTTATTTTGGTTTTGTTTTGTTTTTCCAATTTTGTTCTTCACTTGCCTTTTCAGGAAATCAGAGGGATTTCCATCATGAAGTTAAGTAGCACTGGGGATCCTTCTCTTGCCCCTTTCTGCTCCAAACCATTTCTCGAGATATTTTGTTGCACGTAACCTTCCAGTAAGGGAAGAACTGACATGCTTTGTCAAAGAAGTGCATTTGTGATGCCTTATCTTTGCCTTACAGTTCCACAAAGAATTAGCTGAAATGGGCAACAGTATCAGAGACTCTACAATTACAATGAAATTAATGTCTCGATTATCTCTTCTGCTGTTTTAAAGCTAGGACCACATTGTTCATATCAGGCGATGTCACTTCTCTATGTGTAGTATCAACTGCAAGTTTAAGAGTTTTTGCCTTCCCACAAACTCCTTAATGACAAAGGGGTTGAAAGGGAGAACAGAGGAGGAACTGAAGTGGAAAATCCTCCTACTCTCAATTGAAGCAACTCTCATTTAAAATCACATAGCAGCCTCCATAATAGGAAATAGATTAATTATAAGATTATAACGTGAAACTACTGCAGTAAGAGCCCTTGAGCTAGGCACAAAGGTAGCATCTCTATCCCGTCCACTCCCTAAGCTGGAGACTTCTCCATGCTCCCTTTGGGTTCTGTCTTGAACAGGTCTTGAGATTTCTGTCCAAAATTTCTCTGAGCTTCTTTCTAGCCTTTGGCCCACAGGATAACTACTATGAATGCTTTTTGGTATCAGAAACTCATCTCAAAAGTATAAGAGGAGAGAAAGTTGTGCAGAAAACTCTGTTTTTCAGAGAAAGGGAAGACAGGACGGTGAAATTGCAGTCTTGACTTTGGACTTGAACTGCAAGTATGTGTTCATCAAGTTTATTATTCACTTTGTGCCCTGAAGCTCAAATTAATGAAAAATTCCTTTCTCTGAAACTTGGAGAGGACCTGAGCTATTTCAAGAATAGTAGCTTATTATTCTCCAGAATAGCCTCACAACTAGGGATAATTCCACCTCCCAGATATTTGCTATGTGCCTACGATAATCTGAATTTCCTAGAATACAGCTTCTATGTTAAAAACAAACTGAAAGGTTTTTTTTTTTTTTTTTTTAATCTCTGAAAATTTCTTCATTTTTGTCTACTTGGCATGGATGTTAAATTTCCAGCCTCCATAATGAAGCATTTATTAGAATTGCAATTGAGTTATTTTAACTTCGAAAGGAATTTAGTAGACTGCAAAAATTGCCCTTCTCCTAAAGCAGGACCAACTGTCATTCACATTCGGGTATAATTCCTGCTGAAATTAAAGAGTGTTTTACTTGTGAAAGGACTAAAGTATATGCACAGGCTCTGGCAAAATGACAGCATTACAGGCTGTTGCTTTAAAAATGTGAACTGCCTGAAAGGAGAGATTAAGGATAAAATCTCCATGCCCACACCTTACGTGGGATGCAAGTTTGCTGTCCTGGTAACATTTTCTCCCCATAGTTTAGTTTTCATGGTCAGGTAGCTCATCAAATAGCATTTTGTTATGAAATCACTTGACTTGTCTTTCACTGAGGACTGCACTAATTATTAAATTGTAGTGGCTGCATTTTCAGATTTGTCCAGATGCTACCAAGTCTTGTATTAGAAAAGCCTCTGGCAAAAACGATACCTATGTGCTGTTTTTTCTAGAAACACTATGTTGACAAAACTTAAGTTTCTATTTTGAAAAAAAATCACGCTGAACAATTCACTCTCTCTCATTTCTTCAGAGTTCTTTCATATGCTGCCATCAGTTCACTCTGAACATCACAGCCACACCTGAAGATCCTGGCTGTCTTCTCAAGCATAATACATTTGGGAATCTCACCACTATTTATAAGTACTGGAGTAACTCTGGAAGTTGAATCTATTTCATGGATCACAATGTTGCAATATAGAAAGTATTAGAACTGTCTTTTTAATGACTCTTGTCTCTGTGATGCTTGGATCAAGACTTCTTGCATAAGCTATACAAAAGGGTCAAGAACACAGAGCAGTATGACCACTTCATATATAAGGTCATGCACTTTGTCATATTTTATAATTTTATCAGGTAATTTCATCATCTTTGCATAGCTTCATTTTTCTTGCCTGCCATCTATAGTTATCACATGAGAACTGTAATGTATCACAGGAGAAAGTAATGCCTCTTATTTTATTATGCTAGCTCACAATGAGAGAGAAAAGCAGATGTTGGTAGGATGGCAGTAGAGGTGTTATATTCTGAATTAGCAAAAAAGAAAAGGGAAATGTCAAAGAGTAATTCTCCACAATCTTCAACTGTATAAATAAATATAATATATAAATGAACATTACATATGAAGCAATATGCAATTTAATGTACAGTATAACATAAAATATAAATATATAAGTCATATTACAACTTATGTACTAATTATGTATATCTTTTATCATATATTGTATGTTTTGTATCGTATTCCATATGTTCTATGCTATACACATCTTACTGCTGTATCCTACATTTATATGTGCTACAAGGAATCATTTAGCAAGGCTTAGGACAAGACTCAACAAGACAAGAACCATCATCCCAGTGTGCAAACAAGAGGAGGTGAAATTTTTTTTCACTAGTATTTCCTTTAAATGGGAAAAGCTAGGAATAACTGATTTTGTTTTCAAAAGAAAATATTGCAACAAGGATTAGCAATCATAAAATAAAGAATAAAACAAAACAAAACAAAAAATTATAGCAAGGAAAATGTTGTAGCAAATTCATAAAGTAAAGACACGGTGACATTCTGGTTAGGGGTGTTTAGGGTGAGGAGATCTTGTGAGTCTGTATTTTTGAGTCACACATGGAGCACCTGGGCAGCAAGTCCCTTCATCTGCCTCAGGAGTCCACCTTCATCTGTGGAATATGGACACAAGTTGGTTTCCCTAAAGGTGACCCAAAGCAAGAGCTGGATATAGGTGATGTTTATTGTCCTCAGGAACAATGCCTGATTCTGCCTTCTGGAGGGGACTCACAGCGGCTGTAGTCCATATGCAACCATATGCAACCTGAAAACAAAGGAAGAGAGGATGAGCTTCCCATGTATGCTTCACAAACGCCAGCTTGTGCCATGGCTCAACACAGAGAGAGAGTTAGGTGCTTGAATCTAATGCACAGAAAATGCAATGCAGAGAGCGTCTATGGGTGGTGAAGAGAGGTGAGAAACACACATCATTCATGCTGAGCTATTAGAACAGACTTGGCGCTGCTTCGAATAGACAGTGTCAAGTGTCTTCCAAAGGTAGGTGCTTGTACTGAATGCCTTTCCTTATAATGTATAAGAGCAGTCAGAACTTTACTTTAAAAGCTGTGAAAATTTCCTTTGTACCTTTTTAAAGGAAATATTTCCTTTCACAGATTGCTTTTAAAATCAAAATTTACTGTATATTGGATATGTTAGTCCAAATTCAGTTCATGCTTGAAGGCAGATGGATGTTTCAAGGAATACCCCAGTTTCCATTTACTAGCGTCTTGTAGAGTAAAAGGAACTCTCCTCCTTTTTTTAAGTCTTTGATTTATACCTTGTACTTACATGTTCATTAGAGTGAAGCCCAGAACACAAGTCCTCCCTTGTACAGAATTACTTTAGCAATTAGCCTTCAAAGACCTCCTCTTGTTCTCACTTGAGCATCATTCATTGGCAGGACAAACACACACACTCACATGCATGCATACATACCCGTTTGTCTCTGTCCCTCCCCCCCTTTAACATATAATCCAAAATTTTCTTCCCCAGCATCCTATACTGAGTCTTGTACTTGCATGCAGTCACCCTCCATCTATGCGTTGACCTTGGAAGAGTCTCTCCCACTGACTCAACTCGATGTGTCTCACTCAGCCTATGAGGTGGTTGAATCCGATGGTATCCAGGAGGGGCCAAGACAGGACTTCATTGTGTCCCATGACCCCCCTCCCCCCCTCCATATACACACCCTTGGGCATCCCTGCTCCTTTTCATGTCTAGAGATAAGTCTTTTATCACATAACTTGAAAAACTGATAGTGGAAACATACCATGGCCATGTCTATTTTTGGAGGTCTTCAAGGAGCTGGGTGCTTCACTGATCTGCTCTCACTGGAAGCAGGCAAGCAGGGACATGGGGGCTGAGACCTTACCAGATTGGGAAACATTTTGTGTGTGCTCGTTATGTGTAGATATTTAAGTTAGACTTCAGCAGGTGCTTAGCCTGCTAAGGCTTCCATGGGAATTGGGACTGGTTTGGGATCCTTCTGGGTGTGGGAATTGATGAAGCTCCATGGGGCCCAGGACACCACTTGGGATCAGTATAGGCTGTCAGAAGGAGAAAACAACTCTCCAGAAGAAGGCAGTAAAAGCGCTAAAAATAAGCATGTTTTTTTGTATAACCAAGAGAAAAGAAAATCCTTGGGCACTGCAAAAACCTGCTATCAGGAGACAGGCTTTGATAACCTTTCAGTATTGATTAATCTGTTGCTGCATTCATTTGAAAAAAAGCCTACGGCTTGTTTAGGAAGTGGCAGCACTGCAGCTTAGTAATGTCCAAAATACCATATCACTATCAAGGCTAATTTAACACTGATGAGATCAATAAGGTTCCCAGGGCTAGAAGTAGATGAGAAACATGGCTCATTACATGCTGCTCTATTTCTCCATGGGAAAGAGAAAACACGCAGGAGAGTGAGAGGAGAGGGATGTAGAAACTTTGGAGACCTCAAAACTAGGCAGGTACTTTTTGCTGCTTTACTGAGTCACTTAAACTGACATCTCTCTGAAGCAGTGCAATGGAAATGGTTTCTTTCTGTCTCCAACTTAGTTAGGTGTGTCCCTTGACTGGAACAGGATGAAAGGTAATGGCATAAATTTCACTAGAGGAGGTTCAGATTGGATACTAAGAAAAAATTCTCAGAAGGAGTTGTGAGGCACTGGAACAGGCTGCCGAGAGAAGTGGTAGAGTCACCGACCCTGGAGGTATTCAGGGATGATGTGGATGTGGCGCTGAGGGATGTGGTTACTGGGCATGGTGGGAGTGGGCTGGTGGTTAGACTAGATGACCTGGGCACACTGCTGGCTCATGTTCAGCTGAGTGTGGACCAGCACCCCCAGGTCTGTTCCTTCTACAGTCTTCTAGCCACTCTGTCCCAAGCCTATAGCATTGCCTGGGGTTGTTGTGGCCAAAGTGCAGGATCTGCACTTGGACTTGTTGAACTTCATTAGCCTCAGCCCAGTGATGCAGCCTGTCCAGATTCCTCTGTAGAGCCTTCCTACCTTTAGGCAGATCGACGCTTCTTCCTAACTTGATGTCATCTGCAAACTTACTGAGGGAGCACTCAATGCCCTCATCCAGGTCATCCAGGTCATAAAGATACTGAACAGGATAGACCCAAATACCAAATCCTGGGGAACGCCACTCATGACTGGTTGCCAGCTGGATTTAGCTCCATTCACCAACACTCTCTGGGCCTGGCTTTCCAGCCAGTTCTTTACCCAGCAAAGAATGCCTGTCCAAGCCATGGGCTGCCAGCTTCTCCAGGAGAATACTGTGAGAGACAGTCAGAGGCTTTGACAGATGCAAAAAAAAACCCCACACCTGGACTCTTGAAAGTCAGATGTGACAGTGCTTCCAATTGCAGTGCAATCCAGCCACCCTGTCAGCATGATGTTCTGTACCAGGGGAGAGACAGATTTTGGAAGAAATAAAGGCAGCAAACTTTCTGCAGCTGACCTACAATCAACAGGACTAGTGGACATAAGCAACAGGAGAATATAAGGAAAAAGATGATATCCTCATTCTCTCTGGGATGGAAAGGTCAGACACCTGAAGGCAGTGGCTACGTTGTCCTGTTCAAAGAACTGAACAAGGATAAGGGAGAGTGCGAGACTGATTCCTTTGTTTTTTCACAGTTGAAAAAGGAAGGAACCTCTGTTCATGTACTAGTTTAACAACTGAACTAGCAAACTATATAGCAGCTGAATTCTCAGCTTGGGTGTGGGACTAATCAGAGTCCTTTCTTCTGTGCTGGAAAGACGTCAGCATTATGTCCCAGCAGCCCAACACCACTGTGAGCATCACAGTCCTGTATATTTCTTCCTCCAACCTTGAATTCTTTTCTTGCAAGAGACACTTCTGCAATAAGACAGATTGAGAATGATCTATATAGTCTGTACCCCATCTCACAATAGTGCTTTATTGCAGGCCACTATCGTCAGCTCTTTCTCTAGAGTGCGTTTTACTAATGCAATCTGCTAATGTAATACATTTATTCTGGCACTCAGTTTCAATGGTTTTCATTTTGTAATAATAAGAATAATGATAGAAGTGATATTAAAATAATAAATAGATTTTAATAGGAAAGAAAAACAGTACAGTGACAAAGTCTGTATCTTTGTTGGACTCAGGTATGAACTAGGCATGAATCTGCTCAGACTTCTCAATGCATTTCTAAAACAAAGAAATTTAAGCTTGAAGTGCTCATTTTTGGAGAGAAAAAGTAGATAGAATTCTAGCACTTTGTTGGTTAGATGAACAAAGATGATCAGAAGAACATCTTAGGGCTTCTAGTCCTTTTCAGAGGATGCAGGAAATTTCTGCACGTGTCCAAGTATATAAGTTGACTGCAAAAAGTCGAAGGAGTATTCCCTTCTGGGTTGCAGGTTCACATCCAGCCTGTCATTGCAGTGATGAAGAAAGAATTTCAGATGGTCACTGAGTGATTTATTTGGGAAGTGTTTATTTATACATTCCTGTCTGGCACATACATCATTGCCACTCATATTTCATGATGATGGGAAAGATGCCGTGTGTAATTATCTCAGCCAGGCAGTCATTTCCTTCTTTTAGAGAAAAATGAAGCATTTTTAAATCAAAAGTATGGAATGTCCTCCTTTCCAGAAGTACTACTTCTTTCCATTGTAAAATTTTATGTAGTTCAGGTAAGAATCTTCCTGTCTGAGAAAGTTAGCTGAAAAATGCATTGTAGTCACAATTTGTTTTCATTGCCAAACAACCAAACACTCTAACAAGCAATTTTTTTCTTTTTTTTTTCCCATTCATCCCATGTAATCAATCAGCAATATCACATGAGTACACTGGCCCAAAGACTAGCTGATCCCAGAGTAGTTCCAGCAAGTTAGATCTAACTGACTGGAGATGACAGCGGCACCAGAGCATTGCCTCCCCCATTAACCCTTGTCTCCTCACTTCTCCCAGAAGTTGTGGTGCTGGAGGTTGTGGAGGCTCTTCCCACCAGCCTCATGCCAAAGCAACACCATGGTCTCTGAAATCTATGTCAGCACCTGGGAAGTTGCCCTTAGCTGAATTATACTGGCAGGGGTTGTCTTCTGCAAGGCAGCCCATACCTCCCATGATGCTGTCCCACTAATGCCATCTTGTGGGATCCTTCGTTGCTTGTGACCCCTTGCTAAAAATGGGCTCAGCATCCCCATTCCCACCAGCTTGTATACGTGACTGCGTTTTGCATTTTTCATCTTAAAAGCACAGACCATTTGCATAAATACAATTAAGAAGAGAAGGGTCCTACAGATATGTGAGTCTTTCTGAACATTGCAGCCATGGAACAATATCCTAAAAGAGAAAAAATTCCCTGCAAAATTCATCTTCAAATTGAATGCAGAGATGTATGCAGGAGCGTAAGGTTTCATCCTCTCAGTAATTTCCACGAGAGCTAGCTTGCAGTCAAATAACACAGTCAAAGTTCAAGCCAGAGAAAATGAGCTCAAATTAAAAAATGAACAGAGCTCAGCTAAAACTAGAATCAATAAAGTAGCAAACTTAATGACCCGTTCATCTTACTATCAGGTAATTGAACCCAAATGATATTTAAGCAGAAAGAAAATTGGCCTTACTGTTTGTTAATAATTACTCATATTCCAGTAATAAGACTATAGAAGAATTCCCTTAAACACGTGATGTGGTAGCATTAGTACCAGCTCCAGGAAAGGGTATCTGATCAATGTCATCCATAAGAGAAGAACCAAATCTGAATTAAATATTTAATAGTTTTAGCACATATGATGTAAGTAGACTGAGAAATTGCAAAAAAAAAAAAAAAAAAAAAAAGAAAGAAAGAAAAACGAATCTCCAAAATAAGGAGAACTTAATTCATCAGCAACTTAGTTTACAGGTTTCCAGGGTCTCTTTGTTTGGAGAGTTTCACAACAGTGATATATCCGTTGGAGCATCTTGTCAGTCCACGTTTTTGAGCCAGTTTTCATGAAACAAAAGTGTAGATAACATGAAATGAAGGTGCATTGTCCTTACTCAGTACAGTTTGCATGCTTTCAGTCTGCTAATAATTTCATTTTAAGACTCATGATAACTTACTTGTAATTAGCTGGCAATACAAAATGCTATAAAACACTTTATGAAGTTACAAAAGACTATTTACTTTTTTTTAGTTGCCAGCGATGAATGAACTCAGTGAAACTAAAATACTATGTGAAATACATGGGACTGATTTGGGAAAGAAAAAAAAATATTTTTGAAGAAAACCTACACATCTGGCTAACATGACCCTTTTCTTGGTGATGTCAAGAAAAGGGAGCTTATTTCTCTCTTTGGAAGCTAGAAAGATAAAGCTGAATAAATATGCAAAGAATTAAGTTGGGGTGGGTTGAGACATGGGCAGGTTTAGTTAGATTGTTAGGACCACAATGAAGCTTTCTGAGGTAAGCAATCCTTTGGATTGATTCCAATGGGATATTTGCTAGAGTTTAATTCTGCAATTTCTTTGTGCTACTGATTGAGCTTTCTTTACCTTTTTGGAAGTCTTAGCATACTGAGATATGCACAATCTGAAGTAACCAAGATACCACCTCACATCCGGAAGACAGTGTTCCTTAACTGAGATACAGCACCTGGGCCTTCAAAACCCATTGGAAGATAATGTGAAATCAATTATTTAAATGAACAGTAGTCTTAATGGAACTGTTAGCGGAATATCAGTTTTTAGCCATCTGTGACGTGCAACATTTTGCATTTTAAATCACATTAAAATTTCATAGCAAGCAAAATAGATGTTGTGAGACTGTTTAAATCAACTGTTTTACTTTATACTGCTGAAGGTAAGGAAGATACCACATCCTAGCTGAGGAGAAAGAAATCTTTTTGCCAAGAAAGACAAGTTTTCCAGTAGTTTTAATTCAATTGTTTGAGCTTATGCAAAGATATCCATATAAGAACATCAATATTTTCATTGCATTGTAGATCTTAACAATCAAACATTGCATTTGCAGTAAAACTTAGTTCTTCTAATCACACCTTCAAGGTCTCCTTTCTCTGTTTGTCATATAAATTAAACACAATTAAATATAATTATAATTAAATATAATCAAAATATAATAAAGCAAAATCAAAATGATGGCAGTTGTTTAAAACTGTTTTCATGAAACTCGTGTATGAAGAACTGATTTAAAGGATATGCAATTATTTAACAGAGGAAGTATTATCAAGTCAGTTTTCTGTTGCACATGCCTTCTGGTATGCTGGAATTTTATACAGTGTTCATTTCAGAAGTCCTCACATTTTTGTAGATATTCTGACTCAAGCAGGAGGAGAAGTTGTTTATTATATGAACAATTCTCTGTCTAGAAGAAGCTTTGTTTATCTCTGCCGCATTTTATTATCCAGGATTTTATATCTCATGTAATAAGGGCAACATCCAACAAAAATATTTTACAGCATAGTTCTCAAATACAATCCTGTCTCAATTGTGAGACTCTTCTGTGGTAACTTTGATAGTGGAAAATCAAAATAGTGGGGAAGTAGTGACGAACATTCATACAGGAAACCTAGGGGAAAAGCTACCAGCAAAATGGCTACTTTAATTTTTTTCTGACTGACTAGGTGGAAATGAATAAGAAACTATGAGGGCTGCTCCAAAGTAATGCCTCCTATGTTATTATATTGGCCCATGATATCAGGGGCAGAGGGTGGTGGTATGACATTCATCAGTGCTTGCTGAGAATTTATGGAGACTAAACAGTAGATGTGAACATAGAGAAAGTTGGACTGTGTGGGCAAGATTTTCTTAGCAACAATGCCATTGTAGGAGCTGTGCATGATTTTCACTGGTGCTGATTTTTACTATCATGGTTCTTGTTCACCGTTGGTATATGTGGTAGGCAATATGGCTAAGTGAGACTCTGAGATGATGATGTCAACACTGCCAGGAAAAGAATGTGTAAGGTCATTAGAACCTAGGTTGTTCTGAAAGTAATGTCTCCTATTTATTTCCACATAAACTACAACAGATACAAAGAGCATGAAAACACTATTCGATAAAGTAAATTCTCAGCTATAAAACACTATTCTACAACATAGTCACATTCAAGTTCTGCGTCTTGATAACCAGCATGCCTGTCGTTCTGAAAAATTTGATCCAAATGGAAAAATCTCTCCCATCTATGAACAAGAAGCAGGAAAACATTAAAAATGACCAAGGGAAGTACCAGAGATGCTTGGTCCTTGATTTGACAACTCGTTTTTATTGAATAAATCATTGAGTCCAGTGGGACTAATGAACACATCAGTGCTCTTTTGTGACCTGAATGAGATTGTTTTTGCACTTGAAAACACAAGTAGGCTCTGCCAAGATGGAATTGGATCCAAGGATCTGTCTCAGAGACTCAGCCCATGGCAGTCTTACTGTTGTTGTTTCTGAAAAATGCTTTTGTTTTCTTTGCTTTTCTTCTGAAAATAGCAATGAAGTACTTCTGTTCATTTCCTTCATCATTTTTGTGGTTTTCACTTCTTGCAAGCTTTTCTCAGTTCTCAGATTGGTTGGGAATAAAGATATCTGTCTATTTTACTGATCAAAATAGAGTCATATTCCCCCTAGATATCCATTTTTTCGTATCTAAACTGTCAAGAAAGCAATCTGTCTAATTAAATAGGAAAACATAGCACTATGGGTCAGGAACCATCCCAAATTCCTTTGACAGAACCCAGTACGGTGAATTGTGGTCTGTGTCTTGGATTTAGAAATTGTCACATTGCAAACAGTGATCAAAAATCCCCTAAAACAGGATGGATTTTGGAAGAACAAAACAAAACAACATCATCAATAACAAAACAAACAAAAACAAACAAACAAAAAAATTCACCACTCAACAGATTCTCTAGTTTGTTAGAAATATTTTTATCCAGATCATTTACCATAGCATAAATTAATGTCTAGCACTCTTGTCAGGGAGAGAAAACAAATTTACATGAAGCACTTTGATGTATTTGTTAACTGACCCCTTTCCTACTTCCTTTAATTAGAATTTCAGGTAAAATGTATCATTTGTTTCTGATTGCTACATCCTAAAAGAGCAGGGAGCGAGTCATTTTAGATCAAGCTTTCACACTTGGTCCATATATAGTGGCTCTACATCTACCTCATAGCAAGTTGGCAGAGTGGATTAAGGAAAAGATAAATTACTGCACCATTTATCTGACTTTTCAGCTAAGACCTATATCCATAGTGGGATTGAATGAGAGAAATACAGGTCTAATTTATTTCTTATTCTGTTTTCTTTCTTACATTGTTTCTCTAAAGATTTCTTGTCATCTTTACCCTATAAAGAAAATGGACAGGGAAATAGGATTATCGTATATAATCTTGTCTAGACACAGTTCTACAAAGGGACTGAGTAGCCATGAAGGGCATGGGCTCAACATTGCTACTGCCTTAGTGAGAAAGTAAGTCAAAGAGATATTAATGTCGAAAGGCATCCTCCCTTGTCCCACAGTGTTGTGCTCATATAAACCAACTGCACAGGCCCCCCATAGCATCTGTCTTGCTTTTAAAGAGCTGAGGCATCCTCCTACCCATGCATTTCCTTTCAATAAAACCATTCAATAATGTGTACTATTTCCTTTGGTTACTGATGTTTGCAGTCACATGCTACTTATGACCATAATGATTAGCCTCAGGTGTCTTACTCTTAACAAATGGATGCTGCTTCTATCTTCCATAGTTTCCTGGATGCCCTGGGCTCTGCTTAGTGGCAACTGAAACCCATCCCTCCTGGAAAAGATATAGAGAGGCTCGGAACACTTTAGCAGAGTTTATATAAGGCCATTTCCTTAACACCTGGTGTGCATAAAAAGCACAGCAGTCTCTCTGAAGGCTACTAGAAACCCAGTGAAAAAAGTTCAGGAGAACAGTTGCTATGAAGGGAACCATGCACTCACGATGAGTACAGCAATGCAGGCTGTAAAAAACACAGTAGGAGAATATTAAGGATGACCTGTTAAACAGCCCAGGTAGACTCCATGGGAGTCCGTGAAATGATGAGAAGAGACCATTAGCTCATGTTGTTTAGAGATTTTACTTTATTTTTTTGTATTTTGGGGACTCTGCACGAAGTACTTTGAAAAAACCTGTGACACGTGGAATCAAACTCTATAACCACAAAGCAGTTATAAAGCAGGTGTGGTTTATTCAGTGCTGCGCACCGGGTGCAAGGGGGATAGGTCCATCTAACTTGCACACCGTCAGGAACAATCGTGCTACAGATATAGGCTGAACTAATACATAATCAATAGTTTTCCTGGAATTCAGATACATATTCATTACACTCCGAGAGTTCATTAGCATGCAGACCCTCCCCTCTTGCGGGCGCGTAGTGGGTTGTGGGATAAAGATTTGTCGTCTTCCTCATGAAGCCTTCTGACCTTTCTCGCTGTAAACTTCTGACTTTTAGGGGGGCATCCCCCCAAACTGGTTTCTTCTTGCCCTGTGGACATTGAATCACCTCCCTGCCAAATGTCCTCTGGCTGTTCTCAAACCCTTATCTTTATGGCCTTCATCCCCCTCACTATCCCAGACCCAGTGTCCACCATCCCTTATTTTCTAACAAGCTGTACATTCTTGCTTCTGTAAACTATCTCTAACTGTTCCCATTCACCCCCTTTATTCTCAGTCACAGTGAAGCCTTCTTGCCTTTTTACTTTCACTTACGGGGCCCTTCTCACCTTTCACCTGAAATGAGCCTGAAATGGAGGAGGGCTGACTTCTACCTCTTGACCAAACTGTTGTGAAATTCCGCTAGTGCACTCTCTCCCTCACCAATTCCCCCCCTCATAATGACAGTATAAAAGAGAAGAAAAGAAAAACAAGGAAAAGGATTTTTGTGAATCTGTTTTGGTCAGCAAGTAGACAGCAGTACGGCAAGATTTTAGTTTATTTGAAATACAAAGTGCTCTTGACTACACACATTTCCTAAGAAATCTTTGCTGCCTTTCCATTACCAGCTTGTACCACATCAAAGTTGGATAATAAGGCCTACAGATTTCTGAGAACCTGTTCTAGAACTTTTGTCAACAAAATGTGCCTCTCCACTTGAGATACTCATTGTGTCTCTTTCTGGGTGCTGCTTACATCACTTCACATTCCAACAAGCGTTACTTGGATGTCATCAAAATATTTACTTAGAATGAATTGGACCATTCCAAGTACTGTGATATTTACCAGGAATGATGGCTCAGATGTACAAGACTCACTATCTGCATTTTCCAGGGAAAAAGGAATAGCTTGTGAATCATCTTCACAGTCTTCCTGCTCTGAGTTAAGAGAATGAATTTGTGAGGGGATACAGCAGAACTCCAAACCTCCTACAGAACACAGAGGGAAGGAGAAGAATTAATTTCACCTCTGAATAAATCTTCCCTCAGATTCTGGCACTTGACCAAGGAGTCAAAGTAACCAGACTCGGTGGAGGATACACCTCTGAAGGAGCTCATTTCATTGGAATGACTAGGGACTTGGGATCATCACAGGTGATACTAAATTAGATGTCCAACAGTAAGTGGATTGGGGAATCTGAGCCAAGGAGACTGAGAACAGAAACTTTATCATCAGTTGAGGGATGAAAAAGAAATATCATGTGAGAATTTGTAGAAAAGTCGCCCTTATAAATTCATTAAAGGACAATGAATTCAGTTTGTAGATATGTCAGTTCCTCTCTTTGAACCAATTCTCTGTCTGATATGGCATTTATGTGCCTCTTTGATCACCCTTACACCTCAGTATCCAGAAACTTCTATCCCAAGAACTCAAGTGATACAGATAAATTTCATAGTTTGATGATATCAGGAGAGTCATTATTTCTTATTGGTGAGTGCAAAAAGTACCTCAAGGAATGTAGCAGTCCTGGAGACCACCTAATACACCAAAAGGAAGTGGAGAAGCAAAACATTACAGTCTTCAATTCTCCCGTAAGATACTGAGGAGATTTTGGAGAGGCCTGTCCTTCACTAACTTGAAATAAAGAAAAGGTTTTAGCCTAGGTAAAGAAAAGATAAATACCTCACTGAAACATCTTTATGGAAAGTCTACAAATGCTAGATAAGATATTCCACTTTTCAACCATGCACCTTCTCTGTCATCCATTTTTTCCTTTCCGTATTCATTCTGTGGACTATTTCAAGCAAGCCTTGCAATTAGATGCTGCAAAGACTTCTTCAACTGTGTGAATGTAAATAGTACTGTATTCTCTACAGTACAAGGCAGTTGAATTTAGTTATCAAGTGTCCCAGAAAGTAGATCTACCATTTCTCACAGGAATACATGGCTCAGTCTAATAAACATTCAGTAATAGGCAGGTTAACTTTTCTTGCTCTAGTGTTGTCCCCGTTTTTGGCTATAAGCATTCATCAGTTTACAAAATCCCTCTTCAGACTTGCCATCTATACACTGCCTGTGATTGCAACACAGAACATTGGTTTCTATACATCTTCATATTTATGACAAGATTTTCTGAATAGGAAATTAAGGACATTAAGACTGGGTTTTTAGAGTGGAGACTAGTACTCTTCTACGTGTTGAGTATGACATCAAGTCTTGTTTGGATCCTAGCACTTTGGTAGACACAGCAGTCAGCCTTTGGTTATCAATTACTTTTAGGCAATCACATCACTTTCAACTTACCATTAACCACATCTCACTGGACTGATACTGCAAAAGTGGACATAGGAGGTAAATCTTCTGCCAGGCGGAAACACAGGGTGAGAATGACTGTCATTTCAATGCTTTCGTGAATTTCTTTCTCTCTCCCACACTTATATCTCTCTATGGGAGAGAACTCAAATTGAAATTATTACATACTTCTATCTGGAACAAAGTCTCTTGACCTGGTTGCTCTTTTTTTTTTTCCAGAACTGATGTTTTCCATCTGGTAGATGTTATTCATTACTTGAAGACAGGTACAAAAAGCCACTTTTCATTCATTTCCCATTTTCAAGTTCTGAGCATCAGACCTCTCATATATGTCTCTCCTGATTCTGTGATTTTATACCAGAGTCAGAAAGGGAGAGTGCTTGAGATTATGACAGAAAAGGTGCTTAAGGCAACTTCAGATATATACACAAAAGTAATGGACTCATCCATACTTTAATGCCTTTGAGAAAGAAAAAAGGTACAGTTTTAACAGAAAATTTTCTTCTATAAAATCTTGGCAATTGAGCACTTAAAAAAAAAACATAGATGGGTAAAATTAGGAGATAGCTCTTAATAAAAATAGATCTTTTCCTCTGTGAAAATCACTGTCTGGACAATCTCCTCCTGGGCTGAGGAACCGGCAGAGTGAGGAAGAGAGAGGGACGAGACACTCAGTCAGAAGACAGCTGTGAAATTCTCAGCATTGAGTATATTCAAATCCACCCTTGAACCAGTTTCACCAAATGGCACACTATTAAAGCATAATGTTAAAAAATAAGTTTGAAGAATGTAACTGAAAAGTTTTCTGCATTCTAGAAAAGAAAGAGAGAAGGAAGGAAGGAAGGAAGGAAGGAAGGAAGGAAGGAAGGAAGGAAGGAAGGAAGGAAGGAAGGAAGGAAGGAAGGAAGTTTAGAAGCAATCTCAGTAGTTTCGCTCAAAATCATCTGCTGACATCTGGAATATGAGATATTTTTAAGTCAGGAATCTGAAACTTCTAGTGAAAGTACTCTTCTGATTCAAAGGTGATAGCCACAACTGGGAATGAGATATAGGGACAAAATTCTCTCTGCAACCACTAGCACTTTTATTTTTATTTTTATTTTTATTTTTTAAGCAGTCATTAGTGTATAAACAAAGATGAGATTGTTTTTCTCTGTGTCTAGACATGAGATACTCTAAGGATCTACAGAATGAGATTGATAGATTGCTCAAGAAAGAGGAAAAATATGTCTATAAAAAGGCATTGGTGTATTGC
Source organism: Tragopan temminckii (assembly GCA_028571105.1). Taxonomy (NCBI): domain Eukaryota; kingdom Metazoa; phylum Chordata; class Aves; order Galliformes; family Phasianidae; genus Tragopan; species Tragopan temminckii. The sequence goes on along the minus strand of JAOWBP010000001.1, from coordinate 108,356,290 downwards.
AAGTATCTGATCAATCTTCACAAAATTTCCCCTTCCCCAGCCTTTAAGTGCCATAACAAGGAAACAACAAATTGCTTCACCCCTCTTCCCATCGGGTAGCTCAGGGGACCTCCTAGCTTGAAAGATGCCCTGCACACTCATGGTCTTGGCTGCACCATGATGACAGCATCCTCCCACATAGTGATGCCTTCACCAGACGTTTGGCTTTTACATCTAGCTGGAGCCAACAGCCATGCTGGCAGCATTGTCTGATATGGCCCTGATGGTTAATGGGCTGTGAAAGCCATCAGAGAGGTTTTAACCCAATCTCTGCTACTAGGCATCCCTCTTGCCATGTGTTCTGGGCCTTTTCTTTTCCTGTGACTTGTCAGGATGACATATGATACTAACTGTCTGATACTACACAAATAAAGAAAGAGAACTGGGAGAGCATAATTTCCCAGGAAGCAGCCTGGGATGACATTATTAGCTTCCCATTATTAAAGGCAAACAACAAGTACCTGTTGCCTAATAAAGCAGGGGCAAATATTCACAGCTGCTACAAGAAAAGGGCGCTGCTTGCAATACGAAGAAACAAGAGGCTGATGGGCTGTGTAATAGAATTACAAATCAGTACAGGAAAACAAGCCGTTACTCTGACAAGCTAGTGTAGGTACAGATGAGATAATTGTGACCAAATAAATACCACAACAATAAAAATTTACTGAGAGGGTAGTGATAGACAGAGGCAGGCCATGGTGCAGAACTAATGGTCAAACCATTGCTAAAATTCAGCTCTCTCTAGCTCAAAATGAGATTAATTTGCTTTGTTATAAGGTAACAGCTATTAAAAGCCTCATGGGCCTACAAGTATATTGCAATGCAGAGATTGTGAAGAGAGATTTCTGTGTCAGATTTGTACTCCAATAATTATGCATGAGGCTTTTGTATATTATTTTGGAGAGGCTGAGATTATTAATGAGCAAGAATTATTTATGTATCTTTCAAAGTTATGTTCTCCCTTACAAAACTGATTAAGATGCGCTTATTGTTTTATTTTCTCCCTCTTTTCTCCTTCTGACTCATTCTAGACATACCAATCAATGGATAAATATTGTTTATTCCACTCATGATGGTATCCAATTGCATTCTTAGAGAAGTGTAAAAATCATATCAATCTGCCAAACTTTTGAGGTTGGCAAACCTCATTATCAGACCAGAACAACTCTATTTAGTTGTTATCAGGTGTTTAGAATCTTTTCAGAAACACTGAATGTATGTCGTAGCAAGAAACTTGGCAATAAAGGATATGCCAAGTGGAAAAGGAACATATTTCAACATCACATCACATCAAGATCACTTCACTTCCAAGTGCAAGGTCTTGCACCTGGGTTGGTCAAGCCCAAGTGCAAATACACACAGGCTGGAGAACAGCCTGTGGGAACTGTTGGAGCGGGTCCAGAGGAGGGCCGTGAGGATGATGAGAGGGCTGGAACACCTCTCCTACAAAGGCTGAGACAGATGGGGTTGTTCAACCTGAAGAAGAGGAGGCTCTGGGAAGATCTTATAGTGGCCTGCAGAAAAGATGAGGAGGGAGGCTATCAGGAAGTGGAGTGATAGGACAAATGATAATGACTTTCATCTAAAAGAAACTAGGCTGGCAGACCTGACCAGATAAGCACTAAAATCACAAGAAAATTAAGTCCGGGAGGGAAACCTGAAGCAAATCTGAGCAGGGCTGGTTTCCACATTAGCACAGGTATTTCAGCTAACAGTTATTTGCAGGACTTCCCAGATTAGCTGCAAGCCATCTGCATCTGAATATTCCTTTCCTGTCCAGCTAATCTTGAATACACAATTTGTTTTGCTTTCTTTCCTCATTCTTGATTTTATTCCACTGTACACCAGGGTTGAAGTCTCTTTTTGCTCTAGTAACTCTAAGTCCACCTTGATGCCACCTCCTTCTTTCAAGATTTTCTCAGTATGCTGGCCACAGCTGCTATGAACACTATTTCTTCTGCATTCCTTTGCTTTTCCTCTAGGCTTTCTTTAGATAGGGAATAATTTGGGACATTGTCTGTCACATCCTAAAACCTCTGTAGAGTGTCACAGAATATCACGGTACCATCCAACAAACCAGTAATAATGAGGATAATGACTTCTTTCATATCTGTCAAACTTGCTTTGTCAAGAACTCCATTTTCAAAGACACAGAAAATGAGATGTTTGTCTTGCCTTTCTGTCAAAAACATAATATTTCAAGTGAGTGTGAATTTCACTTATTATCATTATTTTCACTCACTTATGTAATAAATCTTCAAAAATGTTAGATATGCAAAAGCACATTAGATGACATGTCAGTTTATAACTACTTTCGTACTGTTAAAAATAGTGATTTTTACCATGTCTTCTGTAGATCTCACATTGTGGGGTCTTGCTAATGCCTGTGCTTACCCTCATTAGCTTAATAGAAATGCCTGCTGTTTCAGGACTTACCTGCTTTCTCTTTAAAAGGTTTTTGTTCATATCAATTTAAAAACATCCCAGGATAGTGTATTGTCCCTAAGCCAATGCAGTTTTCTGGAGTGTTTAATTTTAAAAGTACGCTTGCAGAAATCTCTTTGGCTTCATGGATGCAATTTCATTGAACCTCATATGTTTTTTCCTATGTAAATGACAAAATGATATGATCTGTAATATATATAAATAGAAAATAAGCTTGAAATAATAAGTAAGATAAAATGTTTACTACTCAAATAAGCTGGCAGTCCTCATAGCATTACTTTTAAAACTTGAAGAAAAAATTACAACTGTAGTTCAAACATTTTATTTTTTAAGGACTATTTTGTAGAAAACAGGACGCAGTAACGTCTGCCTGATGATTAAACATTCATCATTGTACAAAATACTGAGGAATAACTTCAGAAGTATATAAGCAATGGTTTATTCCAGTAGATGAAAGTGGATTTTGCTGTTTTCACATATCTGATCAGCCATAAAGCATCTTACATAAGAGGACGTAGATACATTTCATTCTTTCTTCTTCTATGATTAGATACAGGATCATCTCATTATACAGCTGAGTGAAACCAGAAGAGGCTCTTCAGTTTGTTATACAACTCATAGTTGGAGCCTCTTTTTTCCCCCCTCTTCTTTCCAAAAATAAGTGTAAGCTCATTGTAGAGACCTGGAAAAGCTCTCTGCAGCCCTCATACAGTAAACATTGTAGAATCATGGAATCACCAAGGTTGGAGAAGACCTCCAAGATCATCCAGTCCAGCCGTCCACCTGTCATCTCCTAAACCATGTCCCTCAGTACAACATCTAAACTTTCCTTCAACACCCCCAGGGACGATCACTCCACCCCCTTCCTGGGCAGCCTGATCACTTTTTCAGAGACTAAGTATTTTCTAACGTTCAACCTGAACCTTTCTTAGCTCAACTTGAGGCCATTCCCTCTAGTCCTATCAATCACTAGTTATAAGGGAGAAGAGGCTGACCACCACCTCACCACAATCTCCCTTCAGGTCATTGCAGAGAGCAGTAAGGTCTCCCCTGAGCCTCCTCTTCTGCAGACTGAACAATCCCAGTTCCCTCAGCCGCTCCCCATAAGAATTGTGCTCCAGACCCCTCACGGCTTCATTGCTCTTCTCTGAACACACTCCAGGGCCTCGATGTCTTTCCTGCAGTGAAGAATTCAAAACTGGAAACAGTACTCAAGTTGCATCAGAACCATTTGAACCAAATATTTGGCAAATTGCCAGTTTTTGCTCATGAGCAGTGTTAGAGTTGTATACACAATGCATTTGAAGTCCTTCAGCAATAAATGTTGCAAGCAAACCTCTTTTGGTATGACAAATTGAACGTACTTATGGTCTCATCTGGCCTTCAATGTTTATTTTGTTTTCTTCATTGCTCAGGAATTACGCTCATCACAATCCTTTTGCTTCATTAATTTATGTGATTAGCCACATTAGTGAGCTAGGCTCAGTCCTCCCATGACATTTAGGTGTCAGTTTCTAGGCAGGCTCCAAACCTCTGTGACTTCAGAAAAGTGAGGCTTCTAGATAAGGCTGGGGGTGGGTGCTCTGGTGCCTAATTTGGTGAGGGTCTGGAACTGGAAGTCATGACATTTACTGGTGGAATGGAAAGAAGAGCACCGAAACACTGTACTTCTTTACTGTCACTGAGCAACAAAGGTACATGTACATCAGCAGATTAACCGGTGCCAGAGACTGTTGTCTGGCCCTGGAACAAGAATCCCTGTGCTGTTCTGCTCAGAGTTCTGGGCACAAATCACAGCACACTAAGCAACCGTTCCTCGAGGATGGTTTGCATGAAACCACAATGTTTGGGGCACAGTTACTAGTATTTACTTGGGCTTTTCCATACCATTTGGACTCAGTGCTACATAGCGGTCCTTTAAATCAGTGTAGACACAGTCCAACAGAAATCTAATCAATTCATTTTGGCATCATTTCCTTCTCTTTAGCCTAGCTTCTTGATGGATTAACCAAAATTGAGTAAGAACTTTCAACTTGCCTTTTCACCACTGGTTTCTTAGCTGACTACCTAAGTATTTTCTTTATGTTTTGCTTGGCATAGTATAAGAAGGATCAGTGCTTAGACCATAAACCAATCCAGAGCATCCTAACACCCTATTGTTTAAAAATGAAAAATGACCAAAGCTAGGCTGTGAACTCATCTCTCATAATTTTGAGAAATTTCTCACTGAAAGGTCCTCTTTGATTTCAGTGAAGAAAGTGATGGAACAGTGACATGTTAAAATAAAATTTTTTTGACTTTGTATTCTTATCAAACATTTGTACAGCTCCTGCATATTAATTAGACCCTAAACTAAAGATGAAATTGGCATTTTAATTAATAACATTTGTTTTGAAATGTGTAATGGGTAGCATTATATGTGACATCTAGATACAAATGCTTTGTTCAAAAATTAAGAATTAAAGCCAGAAAAGTCAGATTTTTCCAGAAACGAAATAAAATCCTTTAATGAAAGAACACTTTGTATTTTTCAAAACGCCAGCACACTACTAGAACTACTAGAATCTACTGGGTGAAATTAAAAGCCCAGCAATCTCTACATATCACCAGTTTGCAATTATTTTGTTTGCTGTGTGTCTAGAAAAGCTTCTACCACTCAGTTGCTAAGACTAATGATTTTTCAATATTCCACATCCTTTTGAAACAGAATTACTGTGAGTTCCATCAGTCAACATGGACTGCTCTACCATTTATTGCGTTTACAAAAGCTGCTCTGGAAACTATCTCATGTGGTAGCAGGAGGAGCAGCTTCTGCCTATAAATCTCTTACTAGCTCACTTTCAAGATGTACATATTAATATATTATGATTTATGCTTCTGGATTGCATGGTGTAGTGCTCTCCAGTACGGAAAATAATTTATCAGCTTCAATGGCCACCTCCAGAATCTTAGCCCAGATGCGATCTGCAGTATATTTACTTGTCATATAACTCACTTGTAACCACACAATCAATCTGATCCAACAGGAAAGCCTGAAGAAAAATCAAAGTCAATGCAAAGATTCTTCATATGATATTATATGTCCATTCTGTCCTAGAAGAGAACATGGAAAAAAAAAAAAATGTCCAGCCTTTCTTTGGCTAGTTACTATAGGACAGGCACTTCTGTCCTTAAAATGCCCTAAAAACTTGGGTGGTATAAATTTATACCATTGTCTTGAGAAAGTTCTGGTCTGTGCTGCATCTTTAGCTGCAGCAGATTAATTTTGCAAAAACTGTTAACTAATGTTTTACATTCCATCTCGATGGCCAAAAAGTTGAGCTTTGTGACTGCTTAAAAAAATTGATTTGTTTGGAGAAGTGCCTTTGCCTGCTCCAGTATTTCACCACCCCCTTCACCAAGGGGCTTCATTCTGGATATGTCTGGGCTGTGGTTTCTTTGAAAACATTCTGTTACATAAACAAAATGTGTGTGGAAATTTGCGATTTTAAACCTAGAGTGTATATCCAACAATGGCTCCTGTGAATGCTTACCTCCAGTGAAGGAAAATCTATGAAACAAACTCTTCAGTCCATTAGACCTTCTTTTCTCTTTCTTGCCTTTGCTCTGGCTACCACTCCTCCCTTACTGCTTTCTTACTGCTTCTTAGTGTGTTTGGGTTTGACAGCTACTCACCAACAAAGAATTAGGCAATTTCAGAAGATGTGAAAGTTTTTCATCAGTACTGTAACATCAGTTTTCTAAAAAAGTCACATGCTTGAAAATAACTCCATGTAGTGTAAAAATTAATTGCATCTAGCTAGTGCCACGGCCCTGAATGGATGGCTGGATTAGTCCTGCTACTGATATCAACATGTGCTCATTTCTTTTCAGCATCCTGGAGAAGCAAGATTGTACCCACATTACAAAATGTCCTGCAATATCATACTGTAGATTGAACTCTCATCTTCTTTTTTCCTTCTGTGGTTACACCACTATAAATAAGAGTACTGGCAGATCTAGTGAGCAGCAATTTCCCAGTGTTTCTTAAACATTAACATTTTTCCTTCCTGTACAGACTGATCATTTGCATCAAATCTCTGATATATTTATCATTAAAAATATTTTCCATATTCAATAAGAAATATCTGAAAATTATAGAATATGTTGCACATGTTTGGCTCATAGAATCATAGAACCATGGAATGACCTGGGTTGAAAAGGACCACAATGATCACCAAGTTTCAACCCCCCTGCTATGTGCAGGGTCGCCAACCACCAGACCAGGCTGCCCGGAGCCACATCCAGCCTGGCCTTGAATGCCTCCAAGAATGGGGCATCCACAGCCTCCTTGGGCAACCTGTTCCAGTGTGTCACCACCGCTTTGCCACTTCTTTAATTTAAGTTGTAAAATGCTCCTGGAAGTTACAAATCAGGAAACTAGAAAGTCACTTTATACATAATTGTGAGTTCTGAACTAATAATTCATCCATAAATTGTATCCCAGAGATGCACTGGCAATGTTCTCTTATTATGATACAGGCCTCTTGGCAGAACAGCATAGTAGTTAGCTGAAAAAGAGTCTGCTTCATTTTGTTCAACCAAGGGAACTGCAGCAGAACCTCATTTAAGTATCGAGATCAACCAGAAACCAAGCGTGCTTGATGTTCTTTCCATTCCCCTGAACAAAGGCACGACCAGAAGCACTGAGATGTAATCAGTGCCAGAAGACTTCTTCACCTCCATTCAAAATAAAAGCTACAGTCAGAATTTTGTCACCTGGATCAGTTTTCTTTTGTGGAGTTTGGTTGTAAGAGATAAAGATGATGGGCAACTCATTTGTATATGTGTGAATTTAAGAGTATATAAATATAAAGAAGGAGCCACGCTTGACTGAATAGAATCAGTTTCCTCAGTCACTGATCATGATGCTACACAGAATATGCTATTCTCTTCTTTTAAAAGTGACAGAGGTGAATACTCACATACGGTAAGACAGTGGCCTAATACACATGATGTTTGTAAGTTGAAAGAATCCATAGACACTTACATTGCTCTCTACAGCTAGAGAAGTTTTGATTTCCAGTATTAAAAATAATTATTTTTTCAATATAAAGTCAAATTTAAATTTCTATCTCTACTGGCAAGTAATAGTCTCTTCCCTTGAGACAAGGAACAATAATTCCTCTTTAGGATCAGCAAAATAGAAAAAAAAGGATAATGGCACAGTGCCATTTTGGTTTTAAGATTTAGAGGGTTTTTTGGATTATTGAGCTACATATCTAGAAAGAAGTTCACCTGATCTGTAGATTATGCCTATTTAGCTCCCTTTTTCTTGTGTTGCCATATGGTTCCCTTGTGAATGCTGTGGTGACTGACACCAAGAAACTCAGAAATGGAACAGATGACAACTGGAAAACTGGGAAATATTTGCAACTAATTCTTGAGTCTCTGGGAGAGTTGTGCTTCTGTAATATTTCCTCCAACCTCTTTCATCTTCTAGAGAGAGTATAAATGAACAGCAACCATAAGGTTTATGAGAGATAAGATTATTCAGTTTGCCTCAATGTTTCTACATGAAGGGCAGTCTAGAAATAAATCACTGTTGAAACTGACTCTTGTAGTGTAAAAAGATAAAAATGTGATTTCATCAAATAGCGTACTTTGTATTTCTAGGGCTTGAACTTTCAGAGTTTACTCATACAGACTGTCTTTCACGAGTGTTGTGGTAATCTGGCAATTTTTATTTCAAGGTAAATGTTTGCTGAATTCAGCTGGTAATTTTTATCATAGAACCATAGAATTATAAAATCATTTGAGTTGAAAGGGACATTTAAAGGCCGTCTAATCAAAATCCCCTGCAATGAGCAGGGATGCCCACAGCTCTATCAGGTTGTTCAGAGCCCCGTCCAGCCTGACCTTGAGTGTCTCTAGGGACAGGGATCCACCAGCTCTCTGGCAACCTGTGCCAGTGCCTCATCATCCTTTTTGCAAAAAACTTCTTCCTTATATCTGATCTAAATCTCCTCTCTTTTATTTCAGACAAGGAATCAAAGTGTATACAAGTAAGAGCACAAGCATGATTCGGTGGCAGTACTGAAATATCTAAGTAAAATGGGTCTACCTCTTAGCAAGAATTTCGTAAAGAAATTAAAATCATCTTCACTTTTTATCTGTGGGTCTTGGGGAGGTGCACGAGGAGACAATAATAGATCATCACACAGAATTTGTCTTGAGAAGGTCCTAACTGCTGCTGCCTTGCAGAAACAGGTAACTCAGGCAAGGACAGAGATGAGGTCATGAAGTTAAGCAAGGATATAGGGGTACAGCATCCTCTGGGAAACAGCAGAAAGAGAATGATGAGAGAGTTGATTTAGAGAAATGAAAGGCTTTCTTTTCTCTCATCAGTAGCTGGATAATTGTCTGTACTCATGATATATAGCGTATGAAATGTTCCTTGAGAATTAATTTTCTAAAACCGGATCATTACTGAATGAGTAAATCCATGCAGACGGTTCCAAGGGGACAAGGATTTTGCTATCACCCAAAAAAAAGATGCTTGAAATGCAAGTAGTTTCTCAAGTCAGAGCCTACTGCGCTCGTGAACTTTGACGGTGCTGCTGGCAGATCCAGCCTCTTCCAGGGTGTTGCACTGCAACAGACAGCATCAGATAGATGTAGTAAAGCTTGAGGACAGAAAACAAATCAGTGCAGAGGTAGTGGTAGAACTACTACTGATGCACTAGCATTCTAAAAAAAAAAAACATACATTCAGTGTAGTTCTTAATTGTAAGGAAGTACAGTTACTTTTTAATCATCTTTTAAAATATTGTAGAAGAATAATTGAGGCTATAAAAACCCATAATAGATATAACTACAGTATTCATGGCTGCTCATGAATAACACCATAATGAATTTATCAGGCAAATGAGAAGGCCCAAAAAGCACAGCTTTAAAAGCTGAATGAGTTCAGTAATACATAGAGTAACAAATGTGCAAAAAACATTCACAGTTGGTACTGAGGCAATATTAGTTACGTGTTTTTGTTTTCACTGTGGGAAATCCGTGCCTGAAGATTTTATAATAACTAGACTATAGTTGTAGGGTTTAATATTTTTCACTGAATAGAATGGTGTTCTGGCATGCTCCAAAACACATGAGGTAAGGTGTCATTGTCAATTTAGTGTTCCTTGTTTTGTTATTTTTTTCCTTGAAATGTCTGAGCTTTAAAGTCTATTGCAAAGCTTATCACTTTGCCTTTGGTTTGTAAAAATGATGAGATTTTCTTTTTTTTTTTTCTCTCTCTTTTTTTTTACCTCTCCAGAGCGTTTTAAAAGTGTGTTTGGATGGATATTGCTATTTTATTTGTGCTGTTTCTTTGGTCTGCCCAGAATAATAAATAGAAACTTTTTCAAACAAGTGTTCATCCAAATACTGAATAGGTGTCTAAAGAGGGGATGAAAAAAAAAAACAACCCTAATTCTGCTTCACAGTCAACGTGTGCTGGAAAAACTTTTGCTTAGAAGCAGTGGGAAGAGACACCACTCCATTCCATAAGCAGTAACTTTGCCTTCTGACTGCTGAGGTGGCTGTAGAGGGCTGGGATGTGGGGCAGGGGAGGGGGATATCTCTCCTGGAAGCTCTTGTCTCCTTCTTATGGCAGCAAGGCTTCTGATCCTCACTTTCACATCTTTGTTCAGTCTCCGTGGTCACAGGTATCATAGATTGTCATCTCTGGGGCAGCAGTGCTCCATTTTTCTCACACCGTTGAGGCCTAGAGTTAGATCTGGATGAGGGACATCAATTTTAGTCCATTATCCACATTTACCAAAGCCTGCGGAGTAGCAGCTCAACATCTGTTCTTACTGTAAAGCTCAGCTTATGAAGTTATTCTTATGAAAAAAAAAGCAAGATTTAAGCCAACAGTGATCTTATAGCTTCAGAACATGCTCAAAGGTGAAAGTCAGTGCAAACCATTACAGGGAAAAGACCATGAAAGAGAAGCAATGAAACAAAGATGCCCATTCTGCAGGAGAGTCGAACTGTATGGTGGAACAGAGAAGGATTCAGATGACATTAGAAAGCCAATTACAGGTATCCGGTCTCTGAAGCAAGCTGTGTGATTTTAATCAGATGGGGAAAGATGGGAAAGGGAAGGATATCATGCAGTCAAATAAAAGAAAAATTAAAAAGATTTATTTAAAAAAAGACACTAGGAAAAATATGCGGTGGGGCAGAATTATAATAGAACTGAATCACAAAAGACAGAAAATGAAAAGAGCTTTTTGAAAAAAAGGTGTCTTAGCTGGTCTTTCTGAGGGGGGTGACCACAGAGAAGACAGAAAGAACTTTCCGCAGGGAAAACTTTGAAAAATACTTTAGAGCTCTTTGATGTGCTTTATCTTAGAAATTGAACTATTTATCTAGCGTACAGTTTAACGTAAGATATTCTCACAGAGTTCATCTCATGGATTACTGCTTACTTGATGGGGTATTTAAACAATATAACAACAAGTACAGCGTCACAGTCTGAATAGATGCACTTGCTTCCAACACCAGAAGTCTCTGTCCCTAATGTTACTCCAGGACAGAGGCATCTAAGCTGCTTCAGTGCTGGTGTGCCCACACCAGCCACATGCCACAGTCCCAGTTAAACATATTAGGGTAGATGCTGGAAGCAGTGTATTTGTGTTTACAGAGAGTAATGCTAACTTACTTGATTAATTAATTGATCTTCTCAGCAGTATTAATCCTGCTTCCCAGCAGAGCTGTGGGTTTAGATTCTGAAGCTAACTTACTCGGGGTACTGCAAGGTGCTGTGCCTACACATATGAGCAAGCACATAGGTCTCCCACTCCTCTGAACGTTAATGTCTTCACTTCAAATTGTAGGTGTTAGAGAAGAGTCTTAGGGCACCTAACCCAAACATCTGGCCAGACTTGTGATTTCTAAACTCTAGATGTCTATTTTAGGGTAACTTTTCCTCAGAAGTGTAAAGAATATTTCAGACAGTAAAGATGAGGAGGAAGCTTCCTTCTCTACAACAACCACATAAGACACATAGGGCAAGAAGTTCAGTCATAGATCAACCATCAGACGCTTGAATTAGGACAGATGACTCATCACAACAAGTTCTTTCTATACTTAACAAGGAAAAACTAGACACCTCCAGAAGGTAATTCACCCCACATCTTAGAAGGGTATTTCTCTCTTCTAAAGATGAAAACAAGGATGCAAAACTGCTCTAGAATATACATGTAAATTTCAGATAGCTAAAGTTAGGTGACAAGAATCCTAAGGAAGTTAGATACATTCTTTTCTCCCCCTATGATTTTTATATTGGGAATCTAAAATTTTTTTTGTGCGTGTTTCTCAGGATTGCTGATGCAGCTTGAGTGCTGCGTTCAGTTTTGGACTCCTCACTGCAAGAAAGAGATTAAGGTCCTGGAGTGTGTCCAGAGAAGGTCAGTGAAGCTGTGAAGGGTCTGGAGCACAATTCTTATGGGGAGCAGCTGAGGGAACTGGGATTGTTCAGTCTGGAGGAGAGGAGGCTCTGGGGAGACCTTACCTCTCTTTACAACTACCTGAAAGGAGGTTGTGGTGAAGTGGGGTTTGGCCTCCCCAGCAGTGATAGAATGAGAGGTAATGGCTTTAAATTGCACCAGGAGAGGTTCAGGTTGGATATTAGGAAGAATTTCTTCTCGGAAAGAGTGGTGAGGCATTGGAATAGGCTGTCCAGGAAGGTGGTGCAATCACCATATTTGGAGGTTTTCAAGAAAATGGTAGATGTTGCACTGAGTGATGCGATCTTAGAGTGATCATGGACATGGGCTGATGGTTGGACTGGATGACCTCAGCAGTCTTTCCAACCTTAATGATTCTATGATTTATAAAAATTGTATGTTCAAACAAGCAGTTTTACAGTCTTATCACCAATGTGTAAGCTTTACCAAATATGAAGTGACTGTTACTTATTGCAGATACCTACATGGTCATAAGCATTATGGCATAATATTACTCTCTTTATTTACTTCATATCTTCTTATTCATTCATAATTTAAAATATAATTCTGAATTAGAGTGAGCAGTATAACCATAAGCTTCATCATAAATATTCTCTTTGTGAGTGTTCTAATGCTAAAAGATGGAATCTAGTAGTGGGTAGAGATTTACATCCAGGTCTCTAATGCAATATGAGATAAATATCCTGTGTTTGGAGATGAGTATCCAGAGGATTCATGAAGCAAGGAAGAAGCAGTCTTTTCATTTACTGAATCTTGACTGCTTTCTAACCAAATACCAAACTGCTAGAAAAGTGATGGCAAACTTGGGGGGTTTCAGAGAAGGACTAGAAAGAGTTCTAAAATGTTCATTGCAGTGTGGTAAAACAGCACAGGGAAGACAAAAGCAGTGATCTGAGGAAGAAAGGAGTTGTAAATTGTATAATAGATCCATCTAATCTATTATGAACAGTCCTATCAAACACAGTTTTCCCTGTGGCTTTCTATTCGGAAAATATAGCAGAACAAAAGTCTCTTTTAAGTATAGACAACCCTATCTGTGCTACAAACTACTGCTTTGTCATTTACTGTCTAATATGATTTCTTCCTGTCAGTGAGGTAGCTGGTCTTATGGCTTTCTTATTTACTCTAGTGAAATTACCGGGTTTTCTCTATGCATATACAACACAGGCATCTACAGCTGCATAACTCCTTGCTTGCTAGGAAATGAGTAGGATATGCCCATCTTTTAACACTAATGTGGTTAAAAATATACTCTTTTCCATAAGGCATATATACAATCTGAATTATAAAGAACAGAGTAAAGCTTTTGGGATTTTTTTCCAGTTCCAGACTGAGCTCTCAAATTTTCCTTCAACAAAGATGAGAAATCTAAAATAACATGAGTATAAGTCGCAGTTTAGTGAGCTGAGGTCAATGCAATGTATTCTAACTGTCTGATTTGAAACTCTTGTTTTCATGGATGGACTACTGCTACTACTAGCACTCATTTTGGAATTTACAACCATTTTTTTCTAGAGTTGAAGAAGCTTGAGTGTCCTTCAGACTTAAAACCTGGGACTGACAGTAGAAGAGGGGCTGGTAAGTACTAGCAGAAAAGTAAACAACCACTTTATGAGAAAAGAAAAAGATGAGTTTCTAAGCACAGTCTCTTTCTCTCTCTCTTTTCTTTTTCTTTTTTTTTGTCCAAGTTAAACCATTACAAAATACTGGAAGGTACACAGAAGCACTGAGTTCATATACAGAAATGTATTTAAAAAAAATAAATGAATCTAAGCAGTCTGAAATCAATGGCTATTTTTTCAATACAGTGGTAGAGTATCTATGTAAGCATTTAAAATCGCAGTGCCTTAAACTTTACATGTCACATCATTTATGTTGAGGTGTGAAACCAAGTCACATAAACCTAGAACCACAAAGTCAGATTAAAAGAAAGAATAATGCAGAATTGGTAAATTGCAGCAGTAAGAATGAGAAAAAAGAAAGAACTATCACAGAAACTTATGCACATAGATACTGATGAATGTAGCGGACCAAGAGAAGAGATGCTTGGAATCTGATTCCTCATGGTTAAATTTGCTGGCTAATTTTGAGCTGTCTTACTTCCTATTACTGCTGACAGAGATCTAGCAAATGTAAGCATGAAATATAAAGGATTATTTACCTAATCAAAGCTTGGTGGCTATTTTAGGCTGCAATAAGTTTCTCTCTACACTCTGTTGACTTATGTTGACTGGATCTCTTTTGATTAGAATAAAGCCAAGCAACTAAGTCACATGAGGGTATTTGTATTGTAGCTAATGAAGTCAAGGTGAGATGAGTTTAGTCTCTAACCTGAGATACATTTTACCTTATTGTGGAGTGAGTGCAGAGATAACACATAAATAAAATAAAATAATATATATATATTTTTAAGGGAAAGGAAAAAGCTGAGATTGTTCAATTATGAAAATAGGATGAGAGAATCAAAATCTGGGAAAAAATACAGGAAATTAACTATACTGGTGGAAAATAAATACTCCTCTCAATTTGACACCTGCCTGGAAAGCCATTTCCGTTTTACCAGTCAAGGTTATTTCAATGGAGATGTCATTATATGACCAGCTTATCCATCATTTTTAAATTCAATTATACATTTATATAACATGCACAATTACATTTTATATTATTTTAATTATATATTTTTATGTTTTTTATCGTTGACCTTATTTTATTAAAATTGAAGTAGTACCACAGTTTAATAAGTCTCAGGAATTGTTTTTCTTTTTGATTTGATTTTGCAGTAAGTATCACAACACATTAAGATATTAAGGTTGTTTTTCTTTCCTTCTTTCTTTCTGTCTTTTTTTTTTTTTTTTTTGTAACTATTCAGAAAGGAAATAGAACCTTTGATGACTTAATAAACTTAAATCAACCATAATTACACCATTAAGCTGCACAGTAGACAAGTATCAGGAAGCTAACTATCTTCTAAAATAATATTTACTTGGTATAGCTTGAAGTTTTGAAAAACAAATTCGAACATCCACAGGTGGCTGATTGACGAACAGTATTTTTTTGCAAATTCTAAGGTTAAAACACATCTCTTATGCAATTAAGATAAAATGTTTGAAAACTTTGTCAGGAATTTGGAGGGAACACCATTTGCCTTGGAAGGTGTTATGAGACAGAGCGTTGGTGACTAATCTGTTATGTGCGTTTTGTACACAAGGGTTTTGTATACAAATACACACGCATAGAGCAAGGAGTGATTTTGCTGTTGAAAAGCATAACTGAACTATCTGAAACATTCTTTTGTTATTCACAAGGAAATTAGAGCAGCCACAAGGCATGGACGTAAAAGTGGTGAGGAGTATTTCCTCCACTGTTCCACTCAAGCAGCATCTACATGCTGCAAGGATTTAAGGAGTGACTTTACTAAAATGCAAGAATCACTCAATAGGAAGATAGTGAGGATTGCTGAGAAAACTCTCCAGCACTGGACTACCTGAACTTTTTCCACTGAGATAAATAATATGAAAAACAAAAGCCCAGATCCTGAATGAAGGCTCAGGAATTAGCTTGTCTAAGCCACAGTCAAATGTACAAATATAGTCCCATAAATAGCAGAGCATTTTTTACAACAAAGCTGTAAACTACTATAACTACTGTCCACCAGCTCTGTCTGCAGTAGAAATGAGGAATGTTTTGCCTGGGAAATGGGAGAATTTGTGTGACTGACAAAGCATGAGACCTATGCACACCATTTCCCAAATCTCCTTGCTGATAGGTTCACTGTTATATAAAATACGTATGTTTTTTGAAAATGGTTTTATAGCTCTGTACTTCATATTTGCACCACCAACACCACTGTCAGAATGTATTCTGTACGTATATCAAACTGGGTATCATGGGATGACTTCAGATAGCTGTTTACTTGGACAGTGCAAGAAGTGTATTGTCTTTCGGAAAGACAAAAATTTTGCCAAGGTTTAACTTATGCAAAACTAATTTCAAACTCACCTTTTCCCAAATGACCGTTTAATCTTATAAGATCCAAAGGCATACCATCTGGCCTTAGCAAATCATTACAGTGGTTTGATCAGCCTACGTAGGAGCTAGTGACCAAAACTCGTACCCAGGAATTGCCTCACAGATTCTATGAATAATGAAACATTTAAGAGAGCTCTCTTGCTGCTGATATGTCAACAAGCAAGACTGAACTCCCTGAATTATCAAAGTTATATTCACAGATCTTATACGTAAAAAACTTAATTCTGCTGGAGTTATTTCTCTTGCTAAGATATTTTTAAAGCGAAGTACCCTTTACCCAGAGACTAATGCAGACAACCTCTCTGTTAATTTAATTTTACAATACTCATTTGCCAGGCTATCACTTGTTTTCATTTTTCTAGACAAGCAGCTACAGTTCACCAGCCCATGCACTTGAACTGCAGATTGTATCTGCATGAAACTCATAATTCATACCACAACAGCATGCAAGAGCCCATTTGGAAAATGATGCCCATCAGGAAGAGATTCATTTCTCTGCATGAATTTTTGGCAACACTCTATTCTTCATAATTTGTACTGCAACTGCTTGCACTTACTGGCACCACAGGTGTACCTTTGTGTGTTCATTTTTAACTGCAGGTGATTAAGGAAAGAATATCTGTCAATGATAAGTCATCTGCTTCATCTTTATCAAATTTCCTAGTGCTTGACTTACAGCTTTTTCAGTCTGAATCAGTATGACTATGGTATTAATGAGAAAATCAAGCATCATCAACCCTAAATCTTGAACAGATCATCTGACTGACATTTGGATGAGGAATGAGTACTATGAGTTACAACTAGATGTGACTAATCCAAGTACCACACCTTCATAGCACGTAACCTGTATGAAATAAATGCAAAACCCTGCACATTTTGCAAGAATGGGACTTAATTATTTAAAAAAGCCATATAATTCCTCCTATCTCCTTAGACAAGGCTTTTCAAAGAATTTTTGAAGGCTGGTTTAGCCACACTTCATCAGTGCTTTTACTCAGAGATTCCATATTTGAAAATGATAAACTATGTCTGAGAAATACCCTTTGTTTGCTTTTTATTCTGAGGAAAAATAATCCAAACAAAATCAAGTAAATAATCTTTACAATGGACTACCAGTCTCAAAAAGTAAAATTCAGAAGATGCACCAGTGTGCAAGAGGTCTGAGTTAGTCACAAGCACTGAGGTTAGGGTGTTGCACTATTGAATTTGTTTCTATAGGCTCCAGCAAAGGTAAGAGTCTTAGGTTGATAGAAGTGCAGGCCACTTCTTTCTCTGAAGGTCTTCTTCTTTCTCTGAAGGTCTTCTTCTTTCTCTGAAGGTCTTCTAATCATAAGATAGGCAAGTATTTAGGCTTCTTTTGGTCCAGTTATTAGAAATGCTTGCAGTAAGGCAGCAAATAAGTCTTCATGCATTCTCAGGACAAGAACATACAAGCCTTGAGACCTACTGTAGAATCATAGAATTATTTGAGTTGGAGGGAACCATTAAAAGTCATCTGGTCCAACTGCCTTGCAATGAGCATGAACATCTACAGCCAGATCGGCATGCTTAGAGCCCTGTTCATTCTGACCAGTACAATGAAAACTGGATATGGATGTAAAAGTTAACAAATGTGAATTAGTAAATAATTAGTAACTAAACAAATACTGGCTACGCTGACTAGCTAAAGTTAGCATGGAAAAAAAGTCACATCTTGCAAATAGATTATGTTCCTACCAATCCAAGCTGCTTGCTGATGAAAATCTTTGTTCACTTAATTGACTTCTCTCTTGAAAAGTTCTGATGTTCTAGGTTAGTTCAGTAATACAAATAGGAGAACGAAACCCATAAAAAGAAGCCTGATTTCCAGAGAAGCGCAGGATAGAAGCAGAGTGGGAGAAAGATAATTCAGACCTGCAAACAAATTAAGATTTACCAGTCTTCTTTGGATTCTTCAGTTAAAGGAGAAGCTTTATTGCATCACATACTATTTGAACGTTCTCTTTAAGTCTCATAAATTTTGTTTTTCTCATGTTAGAAAGGAAGTGGTAATCTTAGCATGAAATGGCTTTGATGGAAATAATGCATTGGAATGCCCTTCAGAAAAAATAATTGCTATTTTGGTGGGATAAAGGGAAAAAGCATTTGTAAACAGTTGAATGCAACAATTTATAATAGCTTAAAAGCATTTTAAGTAGGCACACTTAAGGCTAAATCACAGGATGTGTGAAGGAAGTTTGAGGGGAGCACCAGGAAATCATTGGTGGATAAGGGGAAGGCAGCCGATGTCATTTACCTGGACTTGAGCAGGGCGTTTGACATGGTCCCTCACCACATCCTTATCTCCAAATTGGAGGGATGTGGATTTGATGGGTGGACCACTCGATGGATAAGAAACTGGTTGAA
>JAOWBP010000001.1:108312797-108337789 GCA_028571105.1 Tragopan temminckii | reverse complement strand
TGCCAGCAATGTCCTGGTGGCTCTGGCCCGGACACACTTCACCTTGGTGATGGCTGAGCTCCAGGGCCACCTGAAGGTCATGGGGGAGATTTCCAAGGAGTTTGTGCTCATCACCCTGAGCAAAATCTTCAGCAGCTATGGTAGAGTGCCTTCAGCCTCCTGACATCTATAACAACCAGGAAAGGGGTCTCTCCCCTCTGCGCATGATCTGCGCTGAGCTGGGGGAAGCAGGGCTGCAGACCCTCCTCCCTCGCTGCCAGGGTTCTGTCCGTGGCCCTCTCCTTCCCCTCTGCAGCTCCACAGTGCTTCCCCTTCGTGTGGCTGATGCTGACTGGCCTGCTCAGTGTGGTGGGCCAGGTGAGGAGCAACCGAACCCTGCACATTGCTTGTGCTGGTGAGTCCCGATCCCAGAGCAGGGGACCTCAGGACAGCTCTTGCACCTTGCCCTGTTGCAGGCTCTCACAGTCTCCCTTTTTTCTCACTCTTTAAAAAAATATATATATATATTTATTTATTTTTAATTTTGTGGGTTTTCTTTTCAGTTGTGAAACAGTGGTCGGATGGAGTCAAGATTCACTTGTCCTCTGGAAAGAATGCCCCTGGCCTGCCATGGAGAAAGAGCAAATCTATGAGGATCTTCATGAGCTGCTCTTCTCTGTGGTGAGGAACTGGCAGGACTGCAAGGAAGAAAAGGTGAGCATTGCTGCATTCCCAGCCCAGGATGGCAGCGGGGGCACCCATGTTGGCAGCTCTGTCTGTGCCCAGTGGGTGAAGAGCAGAGGGGTGACGAGAGGGAGTGGGCTGGCTCTGCAAAGGGCCCCGAACTGGCTCTGTGCCTGGAAGCAGCCACGTCACAGCACTGTGGCAGAGAGAGCTGGGGATGAGGATGTGGGGAAAACCTGCCTGCCCTCCAGAGCGAGCCCATCTCATGTTGGGCATGGGGGTATGGGGAAGGGGAAGTGAAAAAGAAAGCCTTCTCTGTAGCAAGGGCAGACCTTCAGTCTTTGATGCTGGGCCTCTGCCATCCCTCTCCAGGACAAACAGACCGTCCTCGGGGCTGTGGCTGCCATGATGGCTGTCCTCCTGCAAGAGGAGCTGCACTGAGAGCAGGTCTGGGAGCAGCTTCTCTGGCTTGTGCACCCATGTCAGGAGGTCCAAGACACCTGCACCTGTGGCCAAGGTGAGACACTGCGCAGGGCTCAGTGTGGACATGGGGCCCGTGCAAGTGCCACGAGGGGTCAGGGGGATGCAGGGAGGAGATGGGGAACCCTTGGAGAAAGAAGGAACAGGTGTTCAGGGGAGGTCTGAGGGTTCCTGAGCACTTCAGTCAAAGAAGGGAGAGGAGATTTAAGTTGAACGTCAGGGGAAAGTTCTTTACTTTGAGAGTGGTGAGGTACTGGAACAGGCTGCCCAGAGAGGTTGTGGATGCCCCGTCCCTGGAGGTGTTCAAGGCCAGATTGGATGGGGCCCTGGGCAGCCTGGTCTAGCATTAACTAGACTAGGATTAAATGGCGAGGCCAGTGGCCCTGCACGTGGCAGGGAGGTTGGAGATTTATGATCCTTGTGATCCCTTCCAACCCTGGCCATTCTGCGATTCTGTGATTCTGTGATCTTATCAATGCTTATAAGTATCTACAGGCTGGGTGTCAAATGGGTGGGGAGAGACTCTTTTCAGTGGTGCCCAGTGACAGGATAAGGAGCAATGGGCACTAACTGAAACACAGAAAGTTCCATTTGAACATGAGAATGAACTTCTTGACTTTGAAGGCAACCAAGCTCTGGAAGAGGTTTTCCAGAGAGGTTGTGGAGTCTTCTTTACAGATATTCAAGGCCCAACTGAATGCCTGCATGTGTGACCTGTTATAGGGAATCTAGCAGGGGAGTAAATTTGACGGTCTTCAGAGGTCCCTTCCAACACCTACTGTTGTGTGATTCTGAGATTCTCTGATGTGAGAACCTTGTGATGCAAGTGATGAGGGAACAGAATGGCACTGGAATTATTTAAATCACAGCAGTAAATACTTCCAGCGAGTGACTGAAGACTCTTGACTTAGACTTTGTTTAATTAGTCAACCTGGAGTCACTTAGTGGAAACTGAGTCTATTAGAATGCTAATTGTTTTGCCATTCCAAAAACACCTGTGAAAAGGAAGGCAACAGAAAGTGTTGAAGACAGTAAGATATCAAATATGAGTTTCTCAAAGGAAGGGGGAAAAAAAAAGAGAAGGACAGCCTGTGTTTATTTGTTCCCTTCTTTGTCTCATAATGCATTACAATGGAATAGACTGTATGCACCATACTTCACAGCGTATCTTCTGTGATTGAAGACTAGCACCCTTCACATGGCCAAACATGTGCAAACAAGCACAGCAAAACAAAGGAGGCTCTTGGGGTCCTGAATGGTGACTCTGATGTGTTTTGAGTTTTGAAAGAAGTGTTTATAAAGGGAGATGAAGGCAGGACAGACACAATGCAGCTGTGAATTTCCAGGGAGGCTTGATGCTTTGCAGTTGCAGGCAGGAGAAGAGAACAAGGTGGAGCCACAGAGATCAAGATTAAAGGTCTTAGAGATGTTTAGTTTGGCTGGGATTCATTGCCAACATGAATAAATACTGCTATTTGTTTTAAGATTTCTAGCTGTGCTCTATCTATGGCTGTCACATTTCACTAACATTATTTTCTCTCTTCTCATCAGCTCTCCTTCCCATTATCCTACCTACTTCAGTTCCTTTTAACATCTCACAGTATTTTCTGCATTTATCCTCATTTCCTAAGTGTTACCTTTGCCATTTTCTGTCACAGCAGAATCTCTAGATCAATGAAGTGACCCCATGCATAAGGCCAAATTATAGAAGCTAGTGTAAAAAGTGTTTAAGCCAGGGGTTAGTGAATGAAATCCTTTCTCATCTCTTAAATAAAATATCTGGCAGTTTTTCTTTAGTTTATTGAGATATCATTTAAAAGCCATTTGAGAAAGAAATTCAGTGCAGGTAGCAATATAATCCTGGAGCTTCCTTGTTCTTGAATAGAAAGTAAAGAATCAGTTTCCACTCTATCATATTTTGGCAATATCATCAAAATCAATGCAGTTTCATACATAATTGTAAAAGGTTAACAGAGGTTACCAACCCCTTTTCAACCATGGATTATTTCTTACATCTTCAAGTTTCATACCCAAAACATAAACAGAGACAAACAGTAGGTAGGGCAACATCTAATTCTGGTGACCGATCACACAAACAAAACAAAAAATGAAAAGTTAACAACAAAAAATGTAGTGAAAGCTAATATTTCAGGTTACTCCCTAATAGAAATACTCTGACACAACCTTTTTGCTGAACACTTGTGTCCAATGTTCTTTTAAACATAAGTTATTCACAGAAAATTGAGTAAGGACAAAACTGGTTTCTTGTTACTATGTTTATATACACTTTCTCAAGATAAAGTACTGCAGTAAAAAAGGCATACTGTCCTAAGTGCAGTGTATAGATTTGAAAAGCTTCTGTTTTTGTGTAAGTTATGAAAATAAATCAGAGCAATACCTGCGCAAAGCTACAGTTTGATATATGAAGAATCCTCATGGCTACATGTTTATGATATGATGAAGTCTAGACTTCCAGTCACAAAAAAAAGCATTTTGCAGGTGGGCCTAAATCTTCATGCACTTGTGATTTGTAACTAACCTGCCTGTCCAACATGGAGAAACTTCATGATCACATGTATATACAGAAAAATACTAGCAATGTAATTCATCTCTTAAAACAAAGTTATTTTCTAAGTGAATGGACAGTTAAAAAAGGCTTTACCTACCCCAGACAAGGACAGTGTATCTCAGGGGAATGAAATATAGGATGACTGTGAACATACAGAGACATCAATCTTTGCCAGCCAGCTCAGGAATGGGACAGTCCAGTTGAATATGCTAAAAGAATAATTAATAGAAGTCAGAACTTTGGTCACCTGGAAGAGTCAATTAAAAATGAATAATGGGCAGCAAAGGGGATGCAGGCCAGCACCACACAGCATTTGCTCATTCCCCCCTCAGTAGGATGAAGGAGAGAACTGGAAATGTGATAGAACTCATGGGTTGAGATAAAAACTATTAACTAAGACAAAAAACGAAGTGAGAGACAGAGAGAGAGAACTACTCCACGTTTTGATTGATGCCCAGTTAATAGTACAGGCGCTTGCTGACCAATACCCTTCTACCAACACAACATCTCACCCTCCTCCAACCAACCCACAGCCAATCCTGAGCATTGCTCTGGCCACCAGCCATCTCCCTACAGCTTTATACCTTTCAGTGCCACATGCTGCAGGATAATCCCATGCCCAATTCAGGCCAGCTGTCCTGCCTCCACCTCCCTGTTCCCTGACACCTCCCCATCATGGCAGTGGCTACTTCCCACCAGCTGGCCCAGCCTGGCCCAGACACACCATGTTTGGGAACACTGGCTCCTTGCTTAGAAACCTCCCTATATGCTGTGTTACCACAGCCTTCAGTACGGGTTACTCATTATAGTTTTAGGAGCACATTACAAAGGTGTACAGGAAGATCTCTGCCTAGAAAATTTGGTTGCTCTCATCTGGTGTGTAACAGAACAAACCCTACTTCCAAAGTGCACAATTTGAGAAGCCTTATCATCAAAGAAACTTCCACAAGCAGCCTTTTGATAGAAGATATATTTCATAGAGTCTTATTTTGCTTATCTGGAAAACTTGTGCAGTACATTGTGCTTGCACCTGCCTCTGCAGCTGCAAATGTGGCCTGTTTGGTAGTGTTCCCATCAGGATGATCCCCAGGTTTTCCTATTAGAGCCTTTGCTCTTATGCACATCAGTGGCAACCTCCTCTTCATTGCAATTCTGACACACTTGTCATTGGTGATAGATTAAAAAAGCAAGGCAGAACTGGAGGAGAGGCTACTCCTACATTTCTTGCAGGCTGATCTCCATCCAATATATAAATTTTCTAAAATTGCTTCACAGCAGACAATGCATATTTTGGGGCCATATACCTTTGCACAGAATGTGATTTCATAATTTGGGAGCACCAAGGTGCTGCACGTTGCACTGAGCAGAGGAAAAAAGAAAAAAGAATGCTGCCTTATGACCAAAGAGTGTACCCAAACCAAGCAGGAACTCACAGCTTTGCCTTCCTTTAAGATGTCCTGAGTGCATCCACAGAACCTTCACATCAAAGCCTCCTGTGAAAGTTTTCTAATGCTGTAAGGTGCACAGATCACCTTTCTGCCTACCCTCCCTGTCCCCATGGAAAGGAGGTTACCAACACCCTGCTCCCAGCTTTTCATCTCGCAGGGCTCTGCTCCCAGCTATCAGAGGGCAGAAAGCCAACTTCTGTCCTGCATCTCAGCCAACAGCACTTCTGGAGCCCTTCTTATCTCAAGGAAAATTCCTTAGGCTGCTGCTCGGTGACCATGTCAAAAACTTACCAAACTTCCTGTCATAAATCATCAAAGCCTCTCTTGCTAAAGATCTAAACTTGTTGGCAATTCTTACATATCATCTGTAAGGTTTCGTAAATTACATTTAATCCAGGAGGAAAGATTTTGCTGACATACATAAATTGAACACCTCCGCCAAACAAATATGTATATATCCCTAAATTCTTTGACACAATGCATCTCCGCTTATTTCCTTTTTCAAAACCGCATTTTTATTATTACTTTTAAATAACACTGCTGTTAGACTTCACCATTGGATTTGCTGCTTCACCTCAATCCCTTTTTTCTGTTTTCTTCCCCCCAATTAATATACTTCCTAATTCCAAAATTAACATGACAGGATTGTCATTAACTTAAGGCTGCTGCAGAGCAAAAGTAAATAAAGATGAATTTTAACAACAGATTAGCAAAAAAAGAAAGCTTCCCACAAAAATAATAAAAAATAAAAAAATAGCCCTAACATTTTGCAACACTTTGTTCCTCAGACACCACATCAGCACTTGCTTCTTTATCCTTTCTTCAAAGGAAGCCAGAATTCAGCAAAAATGCTGAATAAGATTGGCCTAAAACTGGGCATCACCACCAGCAAAAAGGACAATTCCTCTTCATTTTTACCGGACTACACATGAAGTCAAAATCTCAACACTGACAGTGGATTGATATCATACTGTACTATCTAGTTTGAATTTGTTTTCTCACAATATAAAATGTAAGGGAAAATATTTTAAGATTAATAAAAGGCAGAAAAAAAACAAGTGATTAAAAAGTTGTTGAATATTTTGCCATCACAAAGTGCATGCTACAGTAGTCTCTGCAATTGACTCCAAAAATGAGCACCTAAGAAATTAGCTTAGGTTGCACTGCATTTTTTTTCCTCATGATTAATTAGCAGCCAGCATATTGGTTCACTTGTTTTACTGATATTTTTATTGTCTTTCTGAGCCAGATTGGATGCGGAAAACATCATTTAACATTAAATCATCTGAAGTTATCCCAGTGACACAGGTTCTGCAACTGTATTGTCAGGATTTCTTGCAAAAACAAAAGAATTTAGGTACAAAACAAATGTTGGAAATAGGTTCAGCAACTGAACATAATTTAAGAAATCAATTCAGAATATGCAGCGACAAGATGAAGATCAGTGTCACAAGAAACATGAGAGGCCTTATGTTCACAGTTAAGACTAGTAATTATTTGTATCACAAAAAAGCATTTCTGTGAATTATATATACAACCGCTAATACCAACCACATCGAATGCTGAACAACAACACTGAGTGATTTCTGAAATGATTTATTTAATCTTTATTACATCTTTGAATCAATTCTAGTAAGAACACTATAGCTCTGAGGAATAAGGGCAATATAGCTTCTGCGGTGCATATATCTAGTGCATTTCCTTTACTTCCAGGAAAAACATCTCTCTTAAATTCATTCATGTAAAACATATACTTTCAATACTGGAGAAACATGAATCTGTTTTCTAATTCAGCACAAGCTAGCAATAGACTATACAGAATTTAAAGACATTCTTCTGCTTTTCAAATACATGTAAGATTTATCTCTTCAGCTAAGATACAGAAATTCTGGTCTCTGTGCAAAGTTATCTTGATTTATAATTAAATTGTGTGAGAAAAGAATTATGTGAATGTAACAAAAACAGTATCCTCTGCAACAACTCCAGAACACAACAGGGACCTCTAAGAAGTCCTGAGGCCATTTATCTTTACAAATATTTCACAAAACCAACTTGTACCTTTTTTTTTGGAAATACATCTGCTTTTAATCATTCCCTTAAAACAAAAACAAACAAAAAAAGCAAGAGACAGAAAGCGACAGAGAAAGAAACACTACTTCCCTACCCCTGAACCTTCTGAACTTAAAAAAAATGTCGGCATATTCAGAAGCAGGAGTAGACAAAACAGCACAGGAAAGTAGAGACGGACAGACGGATAAGGACCCAGCTTTGCTTAAAGTACCTCCACACGACCCACAACTATTAGCTGCTTTTTATTTCCTGATCCAAAGATTCATGGAGGAAGTAATCTGGGTTAGGAAAAAGCTGCATTCATTTTCTTCCAGAAAGATACCCATGCTAGCAAATATATCATGTGGGCCACTTTGAGCAAACCAAGGCTTTTAATCATCCATTTTTCAAACACTACTGGTACTCTCTTTCCAAAGAAGGATGGGACGTGGATGGAATCAATTTCATTATTTCTGTGGCTACAATTTCCAAGTTTCTGGAAATAATTGTTATTTAAAGTGTAGATAAAATGTATTATGCAAAGCAATCAACAGATTGATTACTATTTAACTTCCAAGATTTCTTTGCTTACAGAAGTCTTAAGGTATCTGAAAAGCAAAATGTTTTCTAGTGGATAACTTTAAGCACAAACTGTGAAAGCAGTGTCAAATTGATGTTGACAGGTTGACTCAAATTTACAAAAGGGAATGATTGCAAAGTAAAGACTTGAAACCAAGTCCTTCTCCTACTTCACAGTAAATTGCAGGTTACAGGTTGATATACTAATTGGACAATAAAACAACTTAATACTTGTATATGTTTTTCAGCCACAACTACATGTTTAATCAGTGAAAACAAGGCTGCTCAGGAAGGTGATGGAGTCACCACCCCTGAAAGTGTTCAAGAAACGTTTAGGTGTGGTACTATGGGTTTAGTCTGCAATATTGGTGGTATGTGGATGGTTGGACTGGATGATCGCAGAGGTCTTTTCCAACCTTAATGACTCCATGATTCTATGAAATAACTTATTCTACAGCTTGTGGATCTGATTCACAACAAAACTGGAATAAAACCAATATTTTCTGAATCTATTTAGCGCATGACACTTCTGATCCCATGATAAAGCAGTAATTTAGGAAAGGATTACATCTCTTAGCCCCACCTTCTCTGCCCTCCAGGCTAAAGAGCATGTACAAAACAAACACTTCCAAAGACAGTGAAATAAAATAAATCTTAAGACTGTTTCATCCAGAATATGAGTAAATTTTGAAACTTTGTGGAGATGCTGTCTGGAAAAGACAGGCTCAAGAAGGTTCTTCCAAAAATACCCCTCACTGCCCAAGTGAATGTGGTAAAGCACTTATGTACAAAACAAAGTGACTGGGATGAAGCCTGACTAATGTGTGGTAGGAGCACAGAACACCAAGCTATCACTGACTGGGAGCCACAGTATTTAGCTTGTGTGCTGTGAGAGAGTGCTATGGACACAACAAGATAGGTGCATCGTGATTTGCATGTGTCACTTACCTGCAGGTACAGTGCTACAGATGTGGCCTCCCCAGGGCAGAGTGAAGGAGGAGGACCGCCTCCCTCATCCTGCTGGCCATGCTTTTTTAATGCACCCCAGGTGCTGCTGGCCTTCTTGGCCGCAAGGACACACTGCTGGCTCATGTCCAGGCTGTTGTCCACCAAGACAGCCAGGTCCTTCTCTGCAGAGCTGCTCAAAGGCAAATATTTACAGAAATGTCTGCTGTTTTGTTGTGTTCTGTTTCCAATAAAACCAACGTTCATAGCTAAAGCAAAAGCTTTGACTGTGTGCTGTATGTATATCTGTTACTTTGTAAAAGACCAAGTAGAAGAAGTTACCAGCTCATCTTCACTCAGCTTGGGGGAATTTACTTCTGAGAAATAGATGATGATTTCTGTGTTGAAATGATAATGAGTGGGGATAGTCCAGAAAGAAAAAAGAAAGAAAGCTACTATTAAAATCAAATACAAAATCTAGATGATTAATATAATGTTGGCATGATAACTGAAAAAAGTAAATGGCCTGAAACACAGAAGTCTGCTAGTCTCCAAGCAATATTAACTTGGCCACTGAGTACTCAAGACATAGAAAGTATACCAGTTCATCACTAATAATGCTATTTATACTAAATCTTACAAAAAAAAAAAAAAAAAGTAGGAAAAAGATTAAAAAACGAAACAAAAAAAAAAACCCTGAGATATCCACTTTACAGACAAAGCCATATTTTTAATGGAATGTTTCTATTAAAAAACTAAACAAATTACTTTAAACTGTCACCATATCATACACATTTCCCCATGACACTTTTTTTCCTTATCATCTCCAAACTTGCATACAGTGCATCTGAAAACTTAAAGGTGCTAAGATCCATAGATACTCAAATCCTAGGAAGAAAAGGGCTAGGAAACTTTTTGGGAATAATGAGCTTGACAACAAACTAAAAAATCCTTGTAGTTTAACATTTCAGACTGCATAAAATCCTTGTAAAATAAAATCCTTGTTTAATATTTTGGAGTGCATATTGTGCATTAAGCAAATCTATGGAAGAGACATGATTCTAGGAGTGAGCAAAGGGGCCACTCAGCATCATTCAGCACTGGAGAGACTGAAGGGTTGGTGCTGATGCACCCCTGCTGAAAGTGGACCCTTTTCAACACGGGCTTCTTTCAGGAGAGAAAACAGAAACAGTAAAGAGAGTTGAAGAACATCTCTCCCCCCACTAAATCTCTGATTCCTTCCTGACATTTTCACAGGTGCTAGATATGCATGTAGGATGACATCATCTTTAAAGCTTTTCCTGCCCCAGCTTCTCAGACGTGGATATGAGTTCCAGATTTCCAGGCCATCAACTCCTGCTTCCCCAGTTCTGCTATTGCTGCCATCTAACTGACTGCATTAGATTGCACATGATCTGCAACAAAGTGTTGGGAATAACTTATTCTATTCCCACTGTCTTTATCAGCGAAGTAGGACTCCAAAAAAATCTATTAACTTAGCATTTACTTTAGTACCACTGACAAGAGAAAAAAGCACTAGCTAGAATGAAAGAATTTAGCAACAGTGCTCATCTTTACTTTTCAGCATATGTTATTATTATTATTATTATTATTTACTGCTTAGTAAACAAAGTTTAAATGTCTTTCAGCCCTGGTTACAAACTCAGCATCCACCTGCCATCCAACAACAGCCAGGAATAAAGCTGCCACATATAATGTATTTTTTCTCATGTGTGTCTGCTTTCCATAGATTTCATTATTTCTCCTGGATCTGCCCTCATGGTCATATCTCGGGTACAGCAATAAATAGTAAACAGGGAGAAGGGCTCTGAAATTTGCATCATGATCAAAACAACATACTTGAAGGTCAAAGATAAAAAAGAAGAGAGAGAGTGAGA
The DNA here is from genome assembly GCA_028571105.1 of Tragopan temminckii. Lineage (NCBI taxonomy): Eukaryota > Metazoa > Chordata > Aves > Galliformes > Phasianidae > Tragopan > Tragopan temminckii. The sequence goes on along the minus strand of JAOWBP010000001.1, from coordinate 108,327,158 downwards.
GAGAGAGAGGATAGAGAGACCACTAGTACTGGATCCAGCCAATGCCAACGGCAGTGTTTGGTGCAGAGTGAGTACCTGCTAGACTTGCATGTGCCCCTGTTTTTCGGTCCCGGAACCCTTTCTCACTCCACTTTTAAAACTGGTTGCATGTCACCAGGCCTCTGCTGGTGATTATGACTGTTTCTTGGGCATTGTTTTGGATCCTTGTCTTGCCTCAGTTCCAGGAGGAATTGAGATAGGAGCTAACTCAGTGGAAGACCAGGTTCTTCTATATAGCTTAATTCTCTTGGGGCATCATCCATACCTACAGTAAGTTACTTGGAGTTCATCCCTTACCAGATACTGTAGATTAAATCAACTTTTACAAAGGGCCACATTCATGTGGAATGATGCTTACTACTCTGAAGTTATTTTCCGGTAACCACATGGAAAGACTGTTCATGCACTCTTACGGAGCAGGCAGCAGTGGATACCCACAGAAAAAAAAAAAAGCAAGCAAAAGTCAGGCGGATCCTTAGACTTCCCCATATGGTTTTCAGGCACTGAGAGAAATGTGGTCAGAAGCTTTCAGTGTGATAGGATAGCTCCCTCTTCTTAATAATTCTTATTGACTTTTTCTTCCATTAGCCTGTCCATTTTCATTCTAAAACGACTAAACCATTAAGCAGCACTGCAAGTAGTTCAGCCACTTCATTGCATGTTCCTTCAGAGCCTTTGGGCAAACACTATTCAGTCTCCAATAATTTGTTGTTATTCTTCATTTTGTTGATTTGTTCCATAAATTATTTTACCGATGCTCCTTTTTTGAAGCAGATCCTCTGTCACAGTCCCTCTGGAAAGCTCTGGAAGCTCTTCTACAAAGCATATAGATGAAAAAAAACTATGAGGTTCAGTGTGGGGAAGTGTAGAGCCCTACAGCTGGGGAGGAATAACCTCACGAACCAATACAGGCTGCAGGTTGACCAGTTGAAAAGGAGCTCTGTGGAGAATGTACGTGGATAACTGGTTGGTCATGAGCCAGCAGTGTCCCCTTGTGGCCAGGAAGGCCAATGGGAAGCTGGGGTGCATTAAAAAGAGCACGGCCAGCAGGTCAAAGGAGGAGATCCTCTCCTTCCACTCTGCCCAGTGAGGCCACATCTGAAAGAGTAGTCTGTGCAGTTTTGGGTTCCTCAGTTCAAGAGACAGGAAATTATTGGAGAGAATCCAGTAAATGGCCACAAAGATGATTCCAGGCCTGAAGCATCTCCCTTACAAGAGAAGGCTGAGACACCTGAAACTGTTTAGCCTGGAGAAGAGAAGACTGAGAGTGGATCTTATCAATGCTTACAAGTATCTAAAGTCCAGGTGTCGAGAGGATGGGGCCAGGCTCTTTCCAGTGGTGCCCAAGGACAGAACAAGGTATGATAGAGCACTGGAACAGGATGCCCAGAGAGGCTGTGGTGTCTCCTTCTGTGGGGATATTCAAAACCTGCCTGGACACCTGGATGCTTTCCCGTAGAATCTGTTTTAGCAGGGCGTTGGACTTGATGATATCTAGAGATATTTTCCAACTACTAGCATTCTGCGATTTTGTAAAGGTGGTAAGAAAGTTTGTTTCTAAGAAAGTGAATAGGGAGAAGGAAAAAGCACTAAAACTGCAATCGTTGGGTATTGCTCTTAGTTTATTTGCAGATGTTGACAGGACCAAAGTGCAAACATGTACTGAATTCTGTTAAATACATGCTTTCTCCATGCTTGACATTTTTTAAAGAAGACACTTGTATTTTTTGTCATCTCCCCTCTCTCATCAGTACAACAAAGCAAGACCAGGGGATATTTTTGCGTGTTTTGTTGAAGGCTCTTTTGTTTTACCTTCATGTCTATTTCTGTTTTTAAAGTGTTACTGCTGTTTGAGGCTTTCTGCAGTTGAGCAAGCTGAAAATAAGTTACTTTCTCCACTGAGCTGTAGTTATTTCTTCTAGGTCAAAAAAGGTCTTCAAAGAGCTTTTTACTTCTGCCACTGGCCATTGTAAATCAGCATAGCCTTGTCGTCTGTAGTGCACAGACAGGAACAAACTCAGACTATACTCATGTTTGAGTTTTAAGGGAAGCAAGGTCTTGTTTACTGACTAGAAGTCTGATGGGGCAGGGTTAGTGAATTACCACTTCTTCCAGGCCTTATCTTTCTGCCTGTGCTAAGTCAAACTGTTGCTACACTGAACAAAAGTCCTGCCACTGGATTACTTCTTCTAAGCCTGCAAATTTGACACCACACAGACACCGTGCTGGCTTTGATGTGAACTGCTCTGGTTTTCCCCAAAGGTGAGCCCAGCATGCAGTGATTTTGATCTTGTGTTTTCAGAACTAACAAAAATGTCTTATTTTCCATATTTTATCCAGCTTCAGAGAAAACAAGTTCTCAAACCTCTGCACTACATAAAATGCACAGGTTTTCCAACATACTGTTTATTTTCTCTACTTCATTGCTGAGTGGCATGAAAAACTCCATCACACAGTACTTAGAAAAATAAAAAGTAAACTGTGGTATTCCAATGTTGATGACTTGATGAAAATTTCTAGCTGAAATAAATCCTTGTATGGATTTTACCTCATTTTCGTAGAGGGTATGGAGAGCCTGGGGACCCACCTTCACAGGACCAGATGCAGGATCAGGGCTTACCTGGCAGAGAAGCTGGAAGTCACAGGTTGATTATGGTAGCTTCACTCACGTACCTACCAAAAGTTAGGTATCAAAGACCAAGATATAAGTGGCAGAGAATGGAGAGTTCAGCAGGTCAGAGAGGACAAAGAGCTCACTGTAACGTTGAAATCAGGGCACAGAACAACTTTCTTATAACCCACACAGTCACAATTTTCCATGAAATATTCTGCTTAAAGCAAAGTCAAAATTTAGTGCCTGTGTGCAATTTGCAATACATAGAAGTTAGTTTATGTGAGAAAACCAGGTAATAATTCAGTATTTTGACAGAATTTCTGCAATTTGTGTGAATGTTATTTTAATAAGTGCAGAAGTCACTCATCCTAAGCAAAACTCCAAAGGAGCATTTCATGAGAGCAAAGTGACATAAAATAAACACAGAAAATTGTCTCACGTCATCGTATGAGCAGATAATATAGTGTCATTAACAACACTGCAAAACAATTGCCTGGTTAAAATCTTGATGTCTCACTTTAATTAGCTCAGTAGTTTGATGGGGTTATACAGTTTAAAATTCAGGGAAGAGAAAATAATAAGCTTCTATTTGTAATTAGAAACTTGCAAACTGGCTATTAACCTAGCACTTAAAATAAGCATTTCTGGAAACCCTTTTCTGATGGAGTGTGATCCAAACCTACTGAAGTTTTTCCAAGATTTCCATGCTGTTATAAGGCCTAAACAAAACTGGGAGTGATGAACCACACAAGGAGTATGATAGCATAGGGAAGAGTGGTGATAATATAAGCGTGGAAATGACAGCAGAAAATCACATTATAAGAGACATAATAATTAGAAGAGACAGGAGGCATGGCACAAAGGACTGGTAGGTCCAGGTCACTGTTAGTGGGAAGGTGTTATCAGGCAAAGCCAACGGAGATACTGCAAGGCTGGTCTCTGAGGTTAGGGGCAGTGAAGTGGGGATTGCCAGTATGCATGCAGAAATGGTTTCCTTCCAGCAAGTAGCTACATTATAAACATACTCAGTATTAGAAAGCTGTTGAAAGAAACGAAACCAAAACTCAGCAGATACGGGCTCTTCACACTGAGTACCCATATTATTTGAAACAATGAGAAAAATGACACAAAATGTCCGAGCAGAGATTAAGGACTTTTTTAATTTCCTTTAGAAACAGAGTGCAGCTCTGTGACACAAGTGATGGCAGTCTAAAAATATTTCCAATTTCTTAATGAAAAGGGGAATTATTAACCACTTCAGTTACCAGACAACCCTTGCAGCTTGCAGTGAGAAAAACCCTGATGTTAAACACTTATTGTGAGTTTAAGAAGCATGTTTATGCCTGAAAACCTTGCCATTAGTGTTGATAACATTCTCCTTTTCTGAAATGGTGTTTGCTGTGGCCTTACAACCCAGGAAATGCAGCATGGGCACAGCTAGCAACAGCAGGACAGTATAGGCAGAGGACGCAGCCCCCATGGCCACACACAGCTCATCCCACATCAGTGAGACATGTGGACCTGGAACTGGAGGAAACCTCTCTGGTGTGGAAAAGAGAACAAAGAAGGGTGGTTAGCACAGCTAAAACTCACTGTACTTAGTGATTTTAGATGTAAGTAGGGCTCACAGACTGATGAGCAAAGACCCAGCATAAAGTTCCACCAAAGAGTATGCAAAAATAGCTTCCAGGATGAGTCAGAAAATAGATAGGTGAGAACATACTGTTATGTTCTGCAACAGAGATTTCTATGTAATAATAATTTTTTTTTTATTTTCTGTTTTTGCAACAAAACAACCTGAGCTGATGTGATGATTTCAATTATAACAATAAATTATTGTTTTTATGACTCTGCTGTGCTCTTGTTCTGTCTGTAATAAACATCATAGACACAGCAGGTTAAAAAAGCATTTACGCATTTTAATTTTTCTTCTAATATCAGGATATAGCAGTGACTATTGTATGAGAAAGAGGAAGTTTTTAAGCTACTTTCAAGTAATAAATTGCGTCACTTTGAACCTTGGAGATTAGGGGAAAGAAGAAGCAACAGAAGTGAGGAGATGAATACAAGCTCTCAACATCTTGTCAGGGCTGAGACTTGGAAATCATTTAGATAAGGCACTAGAGGCAATGTTGCAGGAATCAGCCCAAGTGGAGCTATGAAGCTGCTCCAGGAAGACAGGCCCTGTGCAGGGACACAAATGCAGCCACACCACAGGCCATGATGGCAGCTTGGTCCCAGCACAGCACAGCAGGAGTGAGGCTCTGCGGTGCCTGGCTGTCACCTGGGAGCTGTGCTGAGACGCTGCCTCCCCACTCCTCCATGAAGACTGTGCTTGTTTGCAGCCCTGCAAGCCCTCAGAAAAGGTTGGAAGCTCAAATAGTTGAGCAGCAGGCAGCCTGGCTCTCATCACCAGTTCACTGCAGATTTGTTGATTCAATCAATGCACTCTTTCTGCTCTGCTTTTCTAAACCAATTTCCTCAGACCTCACCTGCTTGTTTTCAGTACAGAGAATGCATTTGTTTCAATGTGAGAAAGTAGCCACTGCTAAATGTGGAGCTGGCTGCGCTGAAGCCAGTCCTGCAGGGAGGTTGTTTGAGCATATGCTAGCAAAAGAGAGTACCAAATGATGCCCTGACAGGCAAGGGTGTTTGCACCATGCACAACCAGATACTTGCTGCCGGAGGAGACCTCAGCACCAACCCCTGCTCCCAGGGTCACTTCTGATCAGGAGGCCAGACACTGGATGGGGTTCACACACTTGATATGTTCCTTCAGACATTTGTTTTGTGGATTTCTGGCCTCCAAGAGCCCTGCCAGAGGAAATGATGTACACATATTCCTTGTGCCATCCTGGAGGGAAGGAATCCAATCATGATAGGCATGATAGGTATGTTGCACAATCAGCAAGTACGATTTCTGAGGAGATCAGTTTTATAGGAGAGCACAGAAATGTATTTAAACTGCTACAGATGGTGACAAACATGCTACTGCCAATGCAAGGTATTCCAATCAGAAAGGACTGCAAAAAAAAAACCTCAGTGAATTGGTCAGCACTAGAGATAAATTATACACTGCTTTTTCTAATAAGACTGCAAGTCTGCTCTGGTTCTGTAGCTGACAATGTCCGCTACTGAATTAGCACCAAATTATGCTGTTCACATCTCAAACCGCCTATGTCAGAACCAGTCACAGAATTTTTAATTCATTGCCACAAACTGTTTTTATGTGAATTAATAACAAAGATGCAACATCAAACATTAAGCACTGAGTCAGCAATGTGTTGTTTTCTACATCTCCCTGATGAGATGTTTACTTCTAAAATTAATTTTGTTTGTATATTTCCAAGTGTGCAGTATAGGCTGATTTCTCAGAAAAATTTCAGTTCTACAGCAGCCATGTGAGCTTGTGGGTCATCACACGCTTTCAGAGTTACAATATTGCTACTTCATTCAGTGTCACAGGTATGGTCCTTAAGTCACTTCTTCAAATGAGTTTGCTGTCTTCAAATGAGGTACAAAGCAAGAGTACAGCTGAAGTGGACCGAAGTCAGAAAAACATTCCCAGAAAAAAGCTCTATCTGCTCAGATTCTCCCCTTTATTTGTTCTGTATTGTTGCTACATCTGAAGTCAGTCCTTCATACTGCCTTAGGATCCTTATTCAGTTTGTCTTTGTTCCCAGCTTGTTCAAGGATTTGCCAATTGAGCAAGATTTTAGGTATATTGAAGTACTGTGAAACATATGTAAAGCTACCACTCTCACTTCGGCATAAAAGCCTACATTCTTTTAAAAACCTGATCCTTAGGTCTTCCAGTGTTCAACGTATCCCAACACAAATTGCATTAAAACCCTTTGTCCTTTGCTTGTAGTTTTTATCCTCTGTAGCTAGCATGAAAGTCTTCTGTCAGTCCTCTCATTTATTTCAGCAAATTCTCTCTTTATAACAGCTTTGTCATTTTGGCTTTGGCTAGAGGTTAAGAAAACCCTGCTGTTTGGAGTTGATCAGCCAGCAGGGAATGCTTACAGCACCTGCTAGTCAGCCTCTACTTTACCTCCCAAGAAACAAAACAAGTAATTCTTCAAGCCAGCTTCCCACAACCTGGAGGGCCTGGGATTTACAGCTTGTTTGAACTCTCCCAGATGGCAACACACCAGGCTGCTGCAACACCACACTTGCTGGCGAATCCAAAGACACTTCCTCATACTGATTTATTTGTTCTCTCAGCTTCAACAAGATATTTGTTTGTCTCTCTCTCCTCTCTGGCATTTTCCCTCCAGGTCCAAGGATGAAACAGATTATGCCCTTTACCATTCCTGTTCACCTATCAAAACACCCATGTCTGAAGAACAAAAATTGCATATGATCAAATGGATCAGATCTACTTGATGTTTCATGTCAGTGACTTAAGAATTACCTTGCAAATTTTGTCCAGATTCATTAAGCACTTTCACAGAGTTCTCCAAGCTATTTTATCATGTGTGCTCCAGGGAGGAGCAGGAAAGAGTGTGCAGAATGCTTGCTCAGAGGAGGTGGACTACTAGGTATGCCCCGTAGACCAGTAGATCTGTGAATAGTAAGGTCTCTGCAAACAGTTAAAGTCACACAAGTCTATGTTTGGTAACGTGATTTTCCAGCTGCTGTTTTTGTGGGTTTTATTCAGATATGCAGTAGTTATGATAGCTTTGAAGCAAAATCATTTCTGTTCTGAATGCACTGTCCAGAAAGAATGCAGCTTGTGGAGTCTGAAAAACAATTCAGTTGTCCTTCAAAGTCCTAGGATCAGTCTGACATTAAAAACAAAGGAAGCAGTGTGAATGTGCACATGCATTTATATAAAAATGACTTAGCATGCAGTCCTTTCCTATACAGTTACCAATAATTCCTTCTGTTTTAATGTATTAAAAAGAAGTGACTTGCAAAGGATGAAAGGATAAATGACAACCTGCTTGGTTTCATGAGGAGTCAAGAAACCTCACCATCTGTACTGCACAGTTCTGCTCTGGAAGTCTCTGTGAGGATCTGAGATGAGTGAATGACACATGACAAAGCTGTGCTGCCACTCAGTGAGATCTGGACTGGCTGAATTAGGTGGAAAGGAATCTTATGATGACAAGGGCAAGAACAGAGCCCTACACCTGGGGAGGAGTAACTGCATGTTTCTGTACAGGTTAGTGTCTGACCTGCTGGAGGGGAGCTCTGTGGACAAGGACCTGGAGGTCCTGGTGGATAGCAGGTTGGCCATGAGCCAGCAGTTTTCCCTTGTGGCCAAGAAGGCCAATGGGATCCTGGGGTGCATTAAAAAGATTGCAGCCACAAGATTGAGAGAGATGATCCTCTCCCTCTATTCTGTCCAGTGTAACCTACTGTAGGGAACCTGCTTTAGCTGAGAAATTGGACTACGTGATATCCAGAGGTCCTTTCAATCTCTGTAATTCTGTGTTTTGGTGATTACGTGATCTCCCGTCTCTTGAAGACACTGTTAGGCTGATACCAGCCTTATCATGCAGAACCAGGACAACAGTTTGGAAGAAGAGAAGTAAAACCAGAATATATTTATGAAAGAGGAAAACGATGTGAAAGAAAATAAAAAACACAAAAAAATATTTTCAAAGAATCCATTTCAATTAAAAATAAACACACACACACACACACACACACACAAAAAAAAAAAAAAAAACACAACCCAACACTGTATTACTTCATTTGTTTCAGTATGTAAGATTCCATGTATTATATTTACATGTCCAAATTCAAGTCTATTTCCTTGTCTAATAATAGAATCCTACATACAAGGGCATAAAGGAAGACAGAAGTATTGAACAGAAAATTTCCAGATATATCACAAAAGTTTTACAGTTACTAAAAGTTTTTGTTGACATCATTTTTTAAAGTTTCTAAAAGTAGTTCTCCAATTTATTTATTTATTAGAAATCCTTGTTCTTTTTCTTCAAAAAAAGAGGCAGTAGCAATTCACATTTTTTCTAAGACAAACCATGAGAGCCCTTCTCCTTTCTGCTCTTTCATTTATTTCTTTTCATCCTCTGCTACCTGTGCCTACTTTAGACGTTTCTGCCTCTGAAACTCCTCCTGTAAACACCAACAGGCATGAAAGTAAATATTACTAGTTCACCTAAGAATGAAATGTCCCTCATCTCTGTTCAAAATAACTGAGAATACATACATACATACATATATACGTATATACATATATATACGTATGCATATATATGTATATATATACGCAGGGGTTAACAAAAAGAGAAAATCTGCTTTGTTTCACCAGGTCTGTGACTGAACTGTTAATTGAACCCAAAACCTGTTACAACAAAATCTCTCTGCATCACTTTTTGTTAGATTCTCCAGGAGAGAGCCCTCCTCTGGATTTTACTCAAAATGAAGAACTGGAAGGTCTGTAACAAGCATGTGCCAAAGGAACAAGTGATAACCAGATCGCCACTTCGTGTATCATGTTGTTGTATCACGTCTCATCAACTGGGACAGCTGGCTGCTGAGGAGAATGTACACGCATATGCACAATACCAGAAATCTACTTATTGCCCTGAGATTCTAAGAATCCTTCAACTGCTTGCTTTCATGTAATTTTCTGATGAAGATCTCATATAATGGTCAGATACTAATTGAAGTACTCTATCTCTGTTCTCTGCCATTTTAAAGCAATTCTTTTCTTGTAAGACAATATCATTTATTTGCTTGTTTTTGCCATATGATCTGCCTAAAGCTATTTCTTCTTTATGAGTACACATGAAGTCTGAAAGTTATTTTCTCAGCCAAAGAAGTCGTACAAATCAATTGCACTTTTGCATAAGGAAAAAAACAAAAACAAAAATAAACAAAAAAACCTGCACTGTTCTCATGTATCTTTTAGATCTTAAGAACATTTCCCACAACCTGTAAATCTGTTTTATTGAAGATTGCACTTTTCAAATTAAATAGTTTCAATAGGTAAGCTGTATTTGTACACAGTCTCCACTCAGTAAATCTCACCTCTCTTTTTCTTTATTCAATAAGCTTGCAAGGCATTTGTAAAGTACTTGAACTCAAGTTCAACGATAAATACTGGTGTCATGGTTTTATGATTTTTTGTTTTCAGTATTCCACATCATAACATCATGTAGTGCACTGGGAGTTAAAGTGTTAATGCTCCAATTCCAGGTACCTGTCCGAAGAGAAGAACTACATACCCCAGCGAGCTTTGCAGTCAGAGAGGAGATATAACCTCTGGCAAGATCATCTGACCTCTCTTCTTCATCAGGCTCTCCTCCCTGCTGCTCAACCAGACTGCACATCTCACCTTAACATTATGGTGAGGCCTATCCACCTTTTGGACACTCTCTCTCATTATATTTGATTTATTTGCTTCAATTCTAATTATTTTGTATTATAGTGTGTTACCTTGCATTCTGATACCATATTTAGTAAATTAGTTTGTTTCTGCTCAGATCGTTGCTGCTGGTTTTAATTATTTTGGGGTCCCCTGTTTCTCTTTTCTGGAGGCACAGATTTTGCAAAATCCCTTCGCCCTGCTAGTCATGGAACCGGGCCGAACCAGCTCATAAACAGTCGACAACTGGGATTTTCCAGATGGATCAAGTGCAAGACAATCAAGTCTGGTATTTAATATCTGATTTTGTCTTCGGTAAATATTCTGCCTTTTAGGAACTAAGATTTTTAGACTTGCAACATTTTGTCGCAGCATTCTAAATGAAAAATGATTTCTTCTTAATCACATTCGATAACCCATTTTCCTTGTATTTTGAGACAGAAAAAAATCTGGATCTGCCATCTCCGACATGTTAGTTCATATACTTTTATCATCTACACCTATACTGACATCTGTATTTGTATCAATTTATCCATATATGATGCTTGCTCATTCTGCAATATCCAAAGTTAAAAAAATGCACTCAGATGCCTAATAATTGTAATTTCAACCCTACGCAATCAGTGACTGTAATTATGAACAAAATTTCATGATGAGATTAATTAAGTTTCAAGAGCTGGATTATCATTCCTCCTGTAAATTTATTTCAAATAAAATCAAATAAAAATATATCTCTAAATCAGGGCCTCAAAAGTACTCCTTCCTCTCCCTACAGTCACATGCTCTGATGAACTCCCCTTTATGCTAAGGGAAAACTGCCCACACAAGCAGAGAGACTTTTAGTCAGGTCCAGCGCACGCACAGTTTTGATGGTGAAGGTCCGGCAGCCCAGAATGATGTAAGTCAGTTCTCAGAACCTTGAGTTTTGTGCTTGGATTTTGCATTATAGTTCTCAGAGTTTGGAATAAAAGTGTTAATTAATAGGCCAGTTTCTTATACTAATATCTGCATATTGAGATCTGAACAAAAGTTTTATCAGAAAACCTACAAAATATCATCAGATACAAAAATCTTTCCAAGTAAGAAGCAAGTGAAAACATCCTCCAAAGTTCCTTAAAATTAATTTAACACATACTGGTGGATTTTGTCTTTTCTTTTTTCTTTTTTTTCTTTCTTTCCCCATTGTCTATAAATGAATTATTTCAGTAAATGCTCTTGTCACTTTAGCTGGCTGCCTTGCCAGATTCCTGTGGAATGGTTTCACACACAAAATCATGCTTCGTAGAGCTTCTTTCATAACATTTAGAAGGTTGTGACTTTGAGGTGGTTTGATTTCACAGATATAGCTAAAATAAATTCTAAAATATTACAAACAAACCCTTTAAATTTCCTGTTCAAATGGTGGCAGACTCTTTCCCCTTAAAATCCATGATATTTACAGAATTGTAACAGATGTTGGACATTCTGAATTAAATCCATAATGAGAACACTTCTGTGCATTCCTTCTACTTCATATCTTATGTGCTTGCAATTAATTGGGAATGCAAAGCTTAGAAAGGCATTTGATTTTTCATCACAATGTAACTGACAGCAGAGGTGTTATTTACATCTTTAATTTCTTGAAAAGGAAAAAAGCTACGTTTTTCACTTAACAATTCTGCAACACTTAGCAACAGGGGGAGTAGTTTGTGGCTGAATAACTTTGGATCCATAGCTTTTTCATTTATCACAATGTCCCAGGGGAGGAACTGACTGATAAAGAAAATTTCTCTGTAAATCTATAGGAACAAGAAAAGGACAAGAGAAAGGTGTAAAGCACTATGCTTGAGCACATGGGTACAGATATTACCTGGATAGTGCCATTTAAAACATTTTGCATTTAATCTCAGCATGCAACAAAGTCCTGAGATGGCTATAACAATCACATTTTAAAATTTTGCTTTATTTTTATATGATATCTAGCAAGCCTTCTGTCATGGATAAACAAGTCTTTAGGAGTTTTGATAAATTAGACTGTCACTGAAAAAACAATAACATCAAGGTGGAGCCTTACTAAGTAAGAACAACATACAAAGGCACAGAGTAGGCTAGCTTCAGTGTACTAGCCAATTGATCACAAAATAATGTTGAGTCCCTGAGAATGTTCATACCATGGTTAAGATAAGCAGGCATCATTGTAGATATTTCTCAGTGATGTGGAATTTACAGCCTCCGAGTCTGTCTTCTCTCCTGCTAACCTCTGTATCATTCCTACTTTCAGATAATGAATGTTTTTCTTACTCTTTGGTGATGAGGGTGGAGAGCTAGCATACCACTTGCATAATAACACTGGTGAAATTCACTAGTAACCTATGGCAGGCTTATGATAAAGGAACATCAGCACTTCAGAGCTTTGCTGAATTGCCTGTCATCCAGGCTGTTAAGAGACTCAGAAAACTTTTAAAAAAAGAAATCGTGTTACAATATCATTTATATTCAGTTCACCATGAACCTGGTGTGATAAACAGATCATAGAAGCCTACATCAAAAGATTCCAGCAGCCAGACAGAAAAAAATACACTCATCTCTGAGAAAATTTATCTGAAATGGAAATATGTTTTAATAACATTTTTTTTTTCTATCATTCTGCACTGTGTTAAGGAACTGCTATTTCAAAACATATTACATATTCATACTGATGTATCAAGATGTCCTGGCCTAAAAAAAAAAAAAGATACAGATCTCAGGGACATCCATAGTACTGACAGAAGTGCAAGAAGACAGGTGGGGATGTGGTGCCATGCAGTTAAAGGCAGAAGTAATATTGTGAAAGATAGAATCATAGAATAATAGAATGACCTGGATTGAAAAGGACTGTAATGATTATGTAGTTCCAATCCTCCAGGTATGTGCAGGGTCACCAACCACCAGACCAGGCTGCCCAGAACCACATCCAGCCTGGCCTTGAATGCCTCCAGGGATGGGGCATCCACAACCTCTCTGGGCAACCTGTTCCAGTGCTTCATCACCCTGAGTGAAAAAGTTCTTCCTAATATCTAACCTAAACCTTGCCTGTCTTAGTTTAAAAACATTCCCCCTTGTCCTATCACTATCTACCCTAGTAAACAGTCATGCCCCCTTCTGTTCATGCGCTCCCTTCAAATATTGGAAGGCCATAATGAGGTCTCCCCAGAGCCTTCTCTTCTCCAAGCTAGACTAGACTAGAGACCAGCTCCCTCAACCTTTCTCCATAGAAAGGATGCTCCAGCCCTCTGATGATCTCAGTGGCACGCCTCTGGACCAGTTCTAACTGCTCTCTGTCTTTCTTGCGCTGGGGGCCCCAGGCCTGGAAGCAGTACTCCAGATGGGGCCTCACAAGAGCTGAGTAGAGGGGGACAATCACCTCCCTCTCCCTGCTGGCCATCCCTCTTTTAATGCAGCCCAGAACACAGCTGGCCTTCCACGCTGCAAGTGCACGCTGCTGGCTCATGTCCAGCTTCTTGTTTACCAGGACTCTCAAGGAATTATCCCCCCAGTCTGTGTAAACATGTGGGATTGCCCCAGCCCAAGTGCAACCTTGCACTTGACCTTGTTGAACCTCATTAGGTTCACATGGGCCCACTTCTCCAGCCTCTCCAGGTCCCTCTGGATATCTTCCCTTCCTTCCAGTGTATCAACTGTACCACTCAGCTTGGTGTCATTTGCGAACTTGCTGAGGGTGCACTCAATGCCATCGTCTGTGTCACTGATGAAGATGTTGAAGAGCACTGGTCCTAAGACCACAGGATTATAGTCCTTCTCAGCATGCTTCCAAATCTGAATTTGGCCAGAACAGAATAAATACTGACTCCATATATAATTCACTTAAGAAATAAATAACATGTGAAATTTTTGGCAAGTTATTCTGAAAACCAGCATAGTGCAGTGAATGTAATTTCAGACATATTTCATTCCATTACAACCTTTACTGAAAATAGATATTTACTCACTGCCAGCCTGATACAAAACAATGTTTGTGAAAACTTCCCTGTGATTTGCATCTAATGGCTCAGAAGAAAGCCGTATTTTACTTTCATACAGAGATTAAATATGACATGGTTCATAAAGTAATCTAAATTTTAAAACTTCAGATTCTACCCTGCCTCCCCATAGACTCACTGCCCATTCCCCACAGGTGGGATGCAGGACTCAGAAAGAAACGTATTCTCTAACTGATAATGAAAGATAATCCTGGAAAGCACCAGGAGAGTGCTGACAGAAGAGCAATGGGGGAACGTTTGAAAAGGCATTCCTGAAGCAAAAAGAGGAGAATTCCAAACCAATTTCTATGTAAAACATTAGTGAAAAATCCACGATTTACTATTGACGAAACAGAGGAAATACA
>JAOWBP010000001.1:108261953-108312697 GCA_028571105.1 Tragopan temminckii | reverse complement strand
GCTCACCCATTTGTTCAGGCTGTGACCTTGGAATTCCACTACATGAGGGTACTCCTGTGAGTTTTTGCTTTCACCAGGAGAGGTCTTCCCATACGTCCCTACACAGAAATATGGTGGGGAGTATACACCCTTCGTATAACATAATGTAATCAAGAAGCTAAGGCCTTAATTGAGCAATTCCTCTCTGTTCCACTCAGCACATGTTCAAGTTACAGTCTTCCGTCTTTCTTTAGCCATGTCCTAATTAGTTACGTGACAAGAAATGATATACAGCTGTGGTAAAGGAAGCTAAGAATTGTAGACTGTCATAGGCAATGATTGATAAAACCCTCTGTAGGGGTTATGCCTGCCAATGTAATGGAAAAATGATTGGAGTAAAATTCTATTTTCAGCAGCAGCTCCAAGCCCTCTAATCACTCCAGCTCTAAAAGTGACATATTTGCTAGAAAACTTGGACATATCACTGGAGAAGGAATTAAGCCTACAGAGGTGAATCCAGATCTTAGTTACATACTAGCCAGAGTACCACTTTTTCTCCATATGGGTATTGGCTGAGGCAGACTGGCCCTGGATTCCAAGCCAGATTAGCATCTGTTTGGAGCATGGCATCATTTTTTTCAGCCTGAGTAAGTATCTGGATTTCCTTTCCTTGGAAAAGAGACAAGCAGTTGGGCAGAAGGCTTGATGCACGCCAAGTCACACCTGCAGTGAATCCAGGACAAGAGCACTGCTAAAATGCACAACTGCATAGAATTGAACCAACTTGAGCCCACCTCAGACCAACATCATTCACTCTTCCTACTAGAAAGTAGGAAATGTATGCCTCTGAATCTCAGAGGGAGGGGTGATGGAGTGAAACCAACACATCAACCTTAACGTTAGCTTCCCACAGGCACTTAATCAAAGAGGGTTAAGTAGACTACAGTATAAAGGTAACAGGTGTTTGTACTCCAGACAGAAATATTATGATAGTCAAATAATGAATTACAACTGCCCACCCTTCTTTAATGTGGTAAAAAACATGTTGTTGTTGTTGGGTTTTTTTGGTTTTTTTTTTGACAACACTAAATCATTTGTTGCCTTTTCAAAATACTGCCGCATAAATGCCACTTGCATATTCTGGTCATTCACAAGAAATGTCACTTCAGACAAGCAAGCTGATGGCTGTGGTTCTGTCATTTTCCATCCATTTTGCACAGTGAATCAGGCACTGTGATAAGGGGAAACAGAAGGCAGACAAGTGAGGTAAGTGGGGAGGCAGTGTGCTGAGAAAGCTTGGCAGGGTGGTTTTCTCTCAGCCTCAACCAAACTGACAAATGCTATGAGAACGCCATTTACATGAACACCATCATCAGCTTGCAAATAAAGATTTGGGATTCACAAGCTGCCTCTGTCCATCAGTAACAATATTTATAAGGCTGTGAAATATTGCGTTTTCAATGCAACAACATTTCTGACACAACACAGGGAGCTGACTGTTTTAAAAATGGTTGCCACTTGCGCCAGCCAAAGGACACCAGAATTATTTTGTCACCAGAATTACACCTCTATTCAAGGCCACAGTCCCCACTCATCTCCTCCACACTGTCCACAGATCTTCCAGAAGGACTGGAGCTCCCAGAAATTACTGAACCCTGTTCTGGGAGCCAGATGTTCTGCTGAATGTGATGGAGATGTTTGGGCGCCAGCAAGATGACTCCAATCCTGCCTTTCCAGGTGCTAATAGCTAGTCTGAGTCTGGCTTCAGGCCTAATCGATGAACTCAACACAGAGGAGGGATTAGGCCCTATATGCAGCTAAACGAAAGGAGTGAGAATTGAATGGAATAAAATACAGATCAAGTCTTTCCCAGCTACCAGTAGTATAATTATAGTCTATATAAGAAATCTGAGAGAAATATGTATAGATAATTTTAGCTTATAAGATACTCACCAAGACTGGTTAATCACTTGAGATCTCTTCAGTGTTAGGAATTTGCTACCCATGTGGGTTAAGCAGACTTTCAGAGGCCATGTCAATCACACAACATCCAGTCAAGCTTGCAGAATCCCCCCAGTTATATAAAACATTGCTAAATTTGTCCCTGCAGTTTTTTAATTCTCCAGATAAACTGGCTGGTGGATGGAATTTGGGGGGAGAGAAAGAATATGTCATCAGTTTTAGCACGAACAGAAATTAAAATGCACATGACATGAAATTCATTCTACCACCCCTACCCCTCACTGGATTGGTGTCTACAGGCAGATGGCTGAATCATTCTATAGGATGTTCCACTATGTCACAGGGGCACAGTGACGCTGGAGATATTTATCAAACAGCATGTTTCTCTTGTGGTAGGACAGGCTCAAAGGCATCGTTGGCACTGGTACACTCATCAGAATGGTAGAACATATCTAATGAACAGATTATTTCACCATCAGCAGCATCCTTGCACAACATGGCTTTCTGAAGGACAGGAACCTATATCTTCTTTCATACCAACAAACATCTTCTGAGACTAATCAAGAGGGAAGTTTTACATTGCATCCTGCCTTCAAGGAACGCAAGACATACCTTCAGAAAATTGCATCTCTATGCGCATCAGTATTATTTGTCTGCTTAATCCAGTCTTTGCTAGGATTGCATCTATGCTACAGACTGCCCAGGCAATTTTTACAGACTTATTTAATCTCTTTTTTCTAACATTCCATTTGAAGACCAAGATTACGCTTTGTATTATTTTTATTATATTTATAATGGAAGCTCTTCATAAAATGGTCTATTGTTTTATTGCACATACTACCTGAAGACAGTAATATCATCAAAATTCATGCAATATATATGGTGTGATATAACCATTTGTTTAAATTAAATCGTAAGTTTATTCCCATTGGTAGTATCATCCTGGCTTGAATTATCTCTTGCATGAATAATTTTGGGGGGCAGCATCTGACCTCTACAACACTCAAAAATAAAATTTGAAACTAACAATTAATCGTGGCTTTTCTTCAAACTCTTAAAAGCTACAAGATGTTGCAAGCTTAGAGTGGTGAATTAGATGCTGGCTTTGCCATGAGCATTCTCTGGGGGAACAGTACAGTAGAAGCCTATTACACTTTATTTGTTACCCAAGCAGAATTTATTCCAGGTGTGAGCATGATGGCATTTCACTGGATGCACCCAACCTCACTGATCAGAAAATGAGGGCCCACAGTGCTTAGGAAATAGGCCATGACAATTTTTGTTACTGATGTAGAGATAATAAAGACCATCTGGAATTTGTAAGAAATATGTTCTGTTTATCTCAGACTTTTAGCTTGCTCTATTAGAGATGGATATAAAAAAATGGTTTCACAAGTGGCTGTCATTCTGAAAAGTGTGCTTTATATGTCTGTAGTAACTTTTCCTTATCTAAATTTAGAATCTAGCAGTATCTACATGCTTAATTCAGTGAACTCTCCTAATGATGATATTTCCATGGGAGATTCAGCCTATTTAGGACATGTATGATACAGTCTGACCTTCAGGATATATACAGTACTACAAGCTTCTGAACAAATTAGGTACTCATCCAAAACAACATTATTCCTAATGAAATCATGCCATTTTACCAAAATGGAGTAAGGGATATATTATCGTGCAGTGTAGCTGAGTTCTGCCTGAAATATCATAAGAGTAAACAAGATATATATTTTTACTGTACCAAAAAAAAAAAAAAAAAAAAAAAAAAAAAAGTGTGATTGCATTTGCTTTTACAGTTTAGTCAGTTTATTGTATAGCCTGCATATCTTTAAGACAGGATGCAGCAAAGCTGGTCAATAAACACATTTTGAAATTTTTCCTGTGTGTAGCTTACAAAACTACATCTAAAAAAAATAACTTAGGAGAAACTGATCACTGAATTTAGTTGGATTACTCATTTTGAACAGCAAAATTAATGGTTGTGTAGGAATTTGCTTTCAATGCCACAGAATGCTGCACCTTCACTGAAACTGCAGTACTTCACACAACTTTGAGCCATTTTAAAAATAATTAAAACTTTCAATCTTTCATTCCTAAAGGAAAATGCCACTGCTGCAAGCACAACCTTACATAAAGACTTCCACAAATGACTTGAAATAGCTCTCCTAAGGACATACCCTGAACCCCACTAGGCCTTTCAGTTTGAATTGTGTTATAACAGGCATCCAGAGTTCTTCATCCTAAACCTAGAAAGTCAAGTCCTAAAGTAAACTGCTAAGTAAATTCATGCCTTCTTGTAGCTGATTGAAGTGGTGTCACAAGAGGAAAACCATGGGCCAAAACCAGCTACAAGGTATTTTATAACTTCGTAACCCCTTTTCTTGGGGACAGGGAGGTATTCTTTATACTGTGTTTTGGAAGGATTTTCTAGTCTTGACTGGGAGCACAATAATGCAAGTTATCAGCAAAGGCATGTGCTCAGTTTTGGCTTGGCTGTGTTTCTGCAGAGCCTGCTTCCATAGCCTCTCTATGCCTGGCTGTCTGGGAAACCTTGGAGCAGAGAAATGCAAAATCAGGAAATCTGAATTTTCAGCTCTCAATAAGAGACTGAAAAAGGGAAAAAGGGAAAAATATCTGGCATTAACTATGATATGTCCCTTAGACATGCAAGCAGGGCTATTCTGATCAGCGAGAGCGTAGGGAAACAGACATCAGAACATCAGGCTTACTTTGTGAGCATAAATACAACACATTATATTTTGGCCACGAGGCTTGTGAAAATGGCGTGCAGTTATTATAGGCAAATAGCACTATGATGCGACGCATCATGTTGGCCTGGGAAGATATGATAGCATGCGCCAGTGTAACAAAGGCACATTTGACTCACAAATTAGCCTTCTGGTCCTCAGCACAGAGAAGGCAGAACAAATTCCTATTTACGCTATAAAATAAAGTGACTGATTCTCTGCTCTGTAACCATAAATACCATGCTTTATTTACTCTTGTCTTTCTGCTCTCCCAAACCACTCACACTTCTTTTCGTTAAAGTTTCAAATTTAATGCTCACCAGAGAGTAAAGAGAGCAACAAGAAGACTGGGCTTGAGGACCTTCAGCTACACTGTGCAGTACTTTCTACAAAAGTGAAGGGTTTTGAGGTGTGATCAAATGGATATATAATAACCTTATGGTCCTCCGGCTGTAGAAATTCTATTGTCGCTCAGGCAAGAACAATTAAATGGCTTGTGTCAGAAATAGTGCAATCAGTAGGACAAGGAAGGTGATTGTCCCTCTGTACTCAGCACTGGTGAGGCTGCACCTCAAATACTGTGTTCAGTTCTGGGTCCCTCACTACAAGGAAGGTATTAGGGCCCTGCAGCATGTCCAGAGGAGGGCTGTGAGGCTGTGATGTGTCTGGAGCACAAGTCTTATGGGGAGCGGCCGAGGGAACTGGGATTGTACAGTCTGGAGAAGAGGAGGCTCAGGGGAGACCTTATTGCTCTCTACAACTACCTCAAAGGAGGTTGTGGTGAGGTGGGGGTCGGCCCCTTCTCCCAGGTAATAGAGATGATAGGACAAGAGGTACTGGCCTGAAGTTGCCCCAGAGGAGGTTCAATTTGGATATTAGGAAGATCTTTATTCTCAGAAAGAGCGATGAGACAGTGTCACAGGCTGCCCAGGGAGGTGGTGGAGTCACTGTTCCTGGAGGTGTTCAAGAAATGTGTAAATGTGGCACTGAGGGATGTAAATAGGATGATAGTAGGAATGGATTGATGATTGGACTATATGATCCCAAAGGTCTTTTCCAACCTTGATGATTCTATGATTCTATATAGAAGACTTTCTTTAGGAAACAGATACAAACAATATCTCTACATACCTCAGCTCTCTCCTGCAGTCACACATTTATGATAGCACCAATTTGTACAAGTTATAAATAAATCCAAATGTGCAGTGCTTTAGAATGTTCTAATTCATTAAGCTCAAGCCCTTCAAATGTGGAAATGCTTCTAACAAATACTGAAATACTCCCAGAGACTGCAGGATACACTATGGTATTTTAGTTAGTTCTGTCTCTGTGCTCTGAACAGCTTAAGCACAGGAATCCTGGAAAAGTAAATTTAGGGAAGACTGAACTAATTCCTAAATATTTAAAGATTACTTTACTCCCCAAAGGAGATGGAAAAATTTATTAGTGAAAATCCTTGAGTTTGTTAGACACACAGGCACCACTTCTTGCTCAGTATACTCCTTCACTCAGGGCTTTTTCAGAGCTGAAGGGCTCCTCTGGGGAGATACACCATCTGCACACCTTACTCTTCTGCTCTTGACTACTTGTGAAGTAAATATCTTGGACTTACTGGAGTTTGGGTTGAATCAGGATGTGTGCTTTTCCTCCAGTTTATGCTATGTCCATGATGACAAATATCTGCCGATATTTCTGAGCAAAAGTTTCATCCCTATGTTGTCTCCCTCTCTAGACAGCAAGCGCTGCTGTCTATCAGCATTCCTTCTGCACTTCAGTTTCCTAGGCCAAATTTAGTCCTGTCCTCTGGTGTCTGCCTAAGTTTCGCCACCACGAACACAACACCAGAAGTGCCACTCATGTTTGTTTTGTTTGGATGATGCAGTGAGCAGCAAGACAGCACAACATTCGGCAGATGGCTAGCCAGGCAGATACCATTACAAGCTAGCTGGGCAGATGCTAGGATCCCAAGTTTCCCAGCCCTGCATGATTTGCATAAATACATATTCTGCCCCACTGCCTTTCATGCTTACTAAGTAGATTCAAAGTATAGCTATGTATTTGGCATGCACACTCACCAGTTTCTCTCCTGACCATGAACCTCACATCCTTGTCACATTAGAAGCTGTTTTGACATATTATGACCCTGTGATTGGATATGGGGGATACCTGAGCACGTTGGTGATAACAACAGGCTTCCTAGGGAGGTGGTGGAGTCACCATTCCTGGAAGTGTTCAAGAAATATGTGGATGTGGCACTGAGTGACGTGGTTACTGGGTATGGTGGGGATATATTTGTGATTAAACTAGATGATCATACTTAATGATCTTTTTGAAACATATTGACTCTATCATTATATGATTCTGTGATTCTAAGTATACAAGAATTACTACCTCTTTCTGCATTTACAACTTTTTTTCCACCTGTCTGTCCTGATAAGCATTCAATCAGTACAGCCACACCCATTCTAACCACATTGTTAGCATGCCTAAATTCTCAAAACAGGAAATCAGATAAAGTAGCTTAAGGTAAAAGACAGAAGCATGAGATCATATGTTCTTTGTATTTTTCCTCAATATCTGTCAGTAGTTTACATGATAAAAATAATCATAAAAACTTATAACAACAAAAATCTTTCCCTTATAGTGCAGTTTTTAACAAGTATTTTGGTACTAATGCATCACACCAAGGCTGCATTTCTTGAGAGAAGTATTCTTTGCCACTGTTCTTCTTAGCCAAGGGAAGCTTGCTGAGATTGGGGTCCACAGGTCTTTCTGTTTGGGCAAGTACTGGATCTCATGGAAACAGTGATGTTGGAAACCCTTCTAAGTCTCCTTGCAGCTCTCCAACATAATTCTCAGTCAGTGCTTTGACCCCTTTACTTACAACTATGGTATACTTATGAGGCCTCAGGCATAAACTGAAGCACAAAGACTTCCCCCCTCCCACATTCAATTGCTAGAACTGCTTGAGGTTAATCAGTCTCTCAGCAGACCTGGTCCCGGGCAAGTGCTTCAGTTACCTGCCTCTAAACATACCTCTCCTTCTGCCTCTTGACTTTTATTTTGTACCTTGCTGGCTCTTTGGCTTTCCTCCACACAAAATCTGAATGTGTTAGAAGCAATGGCAGAAAGAGTACCTGCTGCAAATGAACCAAAGTGTCACCTGTCATCTCCATTTCTACTTGTCAGTGTTCCCAGACAGCCACGGTAGCTATGAGTTCAACAATTAATGTTTCATGTTTCAAAAACAATTATGAGCACTTGGCAAGTTAATTCTTTATTCTCGACCCTGCCTTCGAAGCTGCAGCAAAGCCTCTCCCAGGAGCTCAGTTGAGACTTGAAGTTGGATTATGGCATATAAGTATTTCTGGCAAGGAGGAGACACCTATGAAGATATCAGATGTTCAAGGTGTTTCTTCTTCATGATTTCAGATTAAACAATGTGTATCCCCAGTGCTCACACAGTTGCAGGCAGTGCTTTTGGCTGTTGTCCTAGCGTTGTCTAATTGCCTCATGTCACATCAACATGTCAGGTACTATGTCCTGTGCTCCCTGTTGAGAAAGGCTGATTCAGTCAGTCAGAACAAACATGCCAGGGGATGTGTTTTTTGCTGGTTCACAAGGGGCTCTGTTACTCTGGCTTTGGGCGTTTTGAGGGAAGGGGCAGAGTGTTATACTATCCCCAGAGAATCAGGTATTTTGCTAGAAAAGGAGATCTAAGGGAGGGAACCTTGTTTTCTTAATGTCAAAACAACACAGGACTCTTCCGGTCGTCAGTGCATGAACATGCAAACCGGCATTCAGGAAGAAGGCTGTCAATTTAAATTAATATATTCTGAAGCCTTTGCTTAACTATTAGCTCATTCCCTAGCCCTGTTTTGACCTGCTTAGATTGGCTGTCTTCCAAATAAATTTTCTATAAGAGGAATATAAACTTCCCACTCAATGATGGCACTAGCAGCCAGTCTTTGTCCAGAGCTTTGAAAGATCTACAGGTGCAGCCAGAGCAAGCCAGACTTTGATGCTACTTGCTCGGCACTACTGCCAGTAACAAGTGCAGGGAGCTCATGGAGACTGGTGGAGAGGAAAGAGAAGGAAGGGAGGCTGCTATAGAGATAAAAGCACAGAGAACAGCACTTTGCATTGCACTTACAAGAGTGGCTGGGTCTCTGCATGCTACAGTGCTGCTAGTGGATTGGAACAGATCACTGACTGATTTTGCCACTCACAATAAGAAATGTTGGGAAATTGTGACTTATCATTCCTGGAAGTCAGACAGGAGGAGAATAAAGTCAGTCTTGGAGGTAGATAAGTTCTCCACAGATTTGTGGAAAAAAAAAAAAAAACCAACAGGCAAACAAACAAACAAACAAACAAAACCCCCACAAACTGAAAAAACAACTCTTTTAAACCTGACAGGAAACTGTGCTCTAACCTGGAACATAATTAAGGGAGAAGAGGTTAGGATCATAGACCCCTGACGAACAGAGCACAAGGTTGTTTGAAAAGAGCTCTGCTGCATTTAGTAAGTTGGTGATGATGTGAGGCATGTCCAGAGCTCTGCTGTAGTTCAAGTTGCCTGTGAAACTCCCTAGTAGACCTTGCAGGTCAGCTTCAGGCCAGCCACAGAAATTTCTGTGCATCTCTGTGTACTCCAGAAACCACAAAGATTTCTGAAAGATTTTGTTCAATCCTGACATGCTATGAGGAAATCAGGAGTTAGTATAGATCTATAAACATGCTCAGAGGGAACAATTACTCCTGGCACATGAATGATAGGATCAATACATACATGTTCTGAGTAGCCTGTGCTCCGCCTGCTTGGTGTGAAGGGGAGATCATTTCTAGCAGTGTAAATTGTCTACCAAGGTAGATTTTCCTACCTTTGCTACATTTATGAGGACTGGGGCAGGCCAGGAGAGAGACATCTGGTAGATGAGTATAGATGGAGAACAAAGCTTTCGTTTAAGAGAAAAAGTTTGGACCAAGCTTGCAAAGCCAAAAGCTAGGTTAATTAAAATATTTCATCCTGTCATTCTGATGTTCACGGAAGCAAATCAAAATACTTAATAGTGCCCTTCAGGGTCAGACCACGCTTTGCTTCACTTCACTTTTATCTGCCTCTCCCTGTCATTGTTAAGTGCAAGCCTCCAGTTCACAGGGTCGTCAATTTTATTAAGCAGAGTTCACATGAGACCACATCATATGGCTCTGGGTCCAAGACTCACCAGGTGGTTTCTGCTGAGCACTAGCTCTGATACTTTTGTTTGATCATCCATTTTTGAGAATTCAGTGGAAACCTGTCATCTACAGTGATTTTGATAAGATGTCACCAAATGAGGTGCATTACAAGCTGAATTTCATATGATCAAAAAGCATTTTTGGCTGAAAATCAAGTGCACTTGATTGGTGCACTGTGGAAGAAGAATGTTTTGAAACAAACCCTCCCAATGCTCTCAATTGATCGGTAGAAAGGTTATGGTATGAATCTGTGCTAAGTTTCTGCAAAGCATTAATTCCTCTTAAGTAAGTCCTAAGAAAACTTCTGATTAAAAAAAATCTTACATTGAATCTCCCTAAAAAGTCAGACATCAGAATGACAGAAGTTGAAGAATACATTTGTTGTGACTCAAGGCTGAAATCAGTACCACAGTTTCAGTGATGTGAGAGAAGAGCAGAAAACAAAAAAAAAAAACAATGACTAAAAAAAAAAAAAAAAAAAAAAAAAAAGGGAAGGGAAGGGAAAGGAAAGAAAAAAATACATCATATTTGAGAAGGCAAGTATCTAAGAAAAAGACAAAAACAAGTCCTAAAACATTGTATATCACAGACACTGTGACTCGTTCAGGAATCCAGGTTGCTTCTCTGTATTCCTCCTCAGGTTCTCCATAGTCTTCTGCCTTCATCCTGCTGCCATGGCATTGCTTCTCCTTAGGCCAGACAGTGCTATCAGCTGGAAACCCCCAGTACATTTGCTCACATTAAATGTGACCTCTGAGCCACTCTTGTTTTGATATTGCTGATCATGGGAAGTGTGTTGTAGTTGGATACTCTCCAATTAGTGATAGTACTGGAGAGTCAGACACAGACATATCAGTGAGCTGAGAAGCAAGTGTTTTACCATTCCCAAGTACCATCCCTGAAGAAAAATCATTAGAAATGGATATATGTCACTCAAAGTTTATTTCTACAGTTTGAGGCGGAGATTACATCTTCCTGGAAAAATTTGAAGGATACATAGGAAAAAGAACTCCAACTGCCACAGATTAAAGAAGAGGTTAAAAACCCAAGAATAGATATCATCTCCAAAGGAGATGTTTCTTTGCTTCCTTTCTCTTTTGAGCCTCATGATTCTTGTCTCTTTCATAGAGATCGACAGTAACGAGGTTAGTCCTGACCATATACTGCCCTAAAGTTCAAAATCCATCTTTGCTTGTATCTGAAAGACATAAGGAACCTCTATCAGTGTCAACCTTATTCA
This sequence comes from Tragopan temminckii, assembly GCA_028571105.1. Classification (NCBI taxonomy): domain Eukaryota; kingdom Metazoa; phylum Chordata; class Aves; order Galliformes; family Phasianidae; genus Tragopan; species Tragopan temminckii. The sequence goes on along the minus strand of JAOWBP010000001.1, from coordinate 108,301,528 downwards.
TCTTGATTCACTTCTTTGTCCTCTCCTACTTCAAAACCCTGTACTCCAGTGACTCTCTCCCAACCACCAACAATGTTAGAGCAGTACTTCAAGAAGGAACACCAGAACAGATTTTTTTTTTTTAAAGGAGGAAATGGGAATTTCAGAAACTTTGTTCCGTTTGGTCCTCATCTCATTCTGTAATGACATAATGTAATTTCCTATTGTTCTCCTTTTTGTCTTTGCTTACCCCTTGTTGTAAAACTCACTTCTTCCTCAGAAAGTAGTGGAGAAACGAAGTGACAGAGGGATGAATTATAGTTCAATTTCTTTAAGACTTCATGTCTTTCAAAGGAACAAAAGCCATCATTACTCAGCTCTTCACTGGGACAAACAACTGTCAGGGACACAACAAGCTCCTCCAAGACTTTGCAAATGCCACTGGAAATGAGACAGTAAGTTAATAAAATAAGATGTTGCTATTTTCTGATTTGGGGCTGGCATATGGGAGGACTCCCCCAAAGTCGGAGCATTCTCCACCTGTCAAGACAGAACTGTGAAATGCAACACAGAATGTGCTGCCTTACCAGATCTGGTGGATGGTCCCTGCAGAGAGTGACATGAAAATGCACTGCTGTGGGGGTCGCTGCCAGCACTAGGCAAAACAAATAACAATTCCAACCCTGTGAGTTGCCCACATCCACGTTTGTAGGACAGTACCTAAAAGAGCCCTGGATTTTTCTTCTAAGTAGAACTGCTGTTGTAAAGAGAAACACACCAAATGCAGAGAACACTGCTTGCAGACTTAATGACATCAAAGGTAAGCCATGTCAGAAGTAGGTGCAAATCACGCTTAGGTCACATTCGTACTCAGTGTTGCCAGTGTCATCTGGAAAAGGACTTTCTCATAAGGCACTCACAGTAGAGGAGGGCATTTAAATTCAAATTATGTAGGCAAATTTTTAGTTTTCCCAGCTCTTGAATGCCATTTTTGGCAAAAATAGTGGTGCTATTTTAGCTCCATGTGTTCCATATAAGCCAATGCCTAAGTTAATGAGAGGCAGTAAACACTGAGCTGCATAATGGCATCTTTTTAACTGTAAGAGTTTGGAGCATTAATGCCCTTTAAAGAGTTTATAGATTTTGCTTACCCTGGTGTTGTTTATTACTCAGTCTTGCATATGTTTGAATTTAAGCTCTACAAAGCCTATGTATGTGGTGTGCATATGTATTCAAGTGTATGTGCATAGATATATTGAGACATTGTTCCACCAGCTTACTCTGATGAACTAAAATGGAACATTTACTGTTTTGTATATGATATCTGTGAATGGCATATATATACCTATGATAAAACATGCATGTGCAGAGAGAAGGTATAGAGAAATTTCTCAAAAGATGTTGCTTTTGCATTCTGCTGATTGTATTGCTGTACACCAGCAATACCAGGAATGCATGAATGTGCTAATGTTCTTTGTACCTAAGTAACTCACCTAATTTCCACAGCATTTTGACTTCTAGTAACCCTAATTGGTGTCCATCAAGCACTGTGCTGGTTTCACTTCGAACAAACTCTTCCAGTATACATCATTAATGACTACATAGCACATAAAATCGTTGTGCACAAAGAAAGACAGATGGCTTCTTCATATTTTTAATGTTGGACTGCATTAAATCTTGCATGTTCTTTTATTCAATAAAATCTTTTCTCTCCTCTGCACTAAGACATATTCCAGTCTTTATGGCCTCACAACTTATTAGATAAATAATTACTGAATTGCTATCTATCACGAAAAGCACAGATATGCTATGAATACAGATGGGGCTGGAGTGTGTTTATGAAACTGATAGATCATGTTTAATCAGTGGTTTCCTGGAGTGATCTTCAGAGGTATAAACTGCCATCGCCAGATGTCTGAGTCTGAATCCTCCTGTGAAGATGACAGAGGTAGGAGGGGGCACATCCAGAAAGCAAATAAGAATGAAAATCATTAAGGTGACCTAAGTTGTTTTTAGAGGGGAAGCTTATCTCTGCAGATTTGGTATGTTGCCTAGGTACTCACATCTAAATGGAGTCCCCATAAATACATGGTTTAACATGTATCGTCTCCTGAAAACAGGAAAGTATCAGAGGAGAGACTATCTTGGCAATAGCTTTGGTTATAAAAATACACAGGGGATCCTGTGCTTCTTCTCCAGCTCAGGAGTTCAGAATCTCTCAAGCACTCCTTGAGTCTTTTTGTGTAGCCTGTAATAATAAGTCAACAAACAAACAAACAAACAAATAAATAAATAGTCTCGATGGGGAGAAGGGCAAAAACTCTGCTGTAAAATAGAATGCTAGAATAAAATTCTAGGCAACTGGCTCCACAGACATCTCTTGGAATTTCCATTTGGTCCTGCAACCCATGGCAGATATCACACAGGACAGTGTCTCCTTTCTTCACAAAAGTATTTCATAAAAAATCTACCATTTTGTGGTAAGAACAGCACATCTGTACTGAAATTGAAAGAGGCACGTGTTTTTTTCAACTCATGGCTGACATTTTGAGATCAAGTAGACATTCTTTAGAGTGTTGAAGGTAGGACAGAACAAAACATTACCTTCCCTCCCATCAATAAAAACACTAGCAAGAATGTAAAAGGTAGAACTTATTGGCATTGTGAGCAAAGAGTAGTTGAGGTAAGTCACTGTTAGAAAATTCTGCTCCACCAAGAGCAGAAAAGCTCCCTTAGGGAACTGTTGAGCCGCCCCTCACTTGAGCAGTGGTTTTACTGTGGGACAAAGTCATTTATTCTTGAGGGAAAAATGCCTAAAAGACCAAATATTTTACATTGATATTTTCATCATGAATAGTCCAACTTTAGCCCTAACTAGTGTTTGGGTTTTCTTGGTCACTGGGAACAAGGACACCAAATGACTGGATCAAGGCTGGATGTGGCTCTGGGCAGCCTGGTCTAGTGGCTGGCAACCCTGCACACAGCAGGGGGGTTGAAACTAGATGATCTTTGAGGTTCTTTTCAACCCAGACCCTCTATGATTCTGTGATACAATTCTATAACTTCCTCTAGAAGCAAAAAAACTGTGATTCAAAACCAGGATCACTTCTTTCTTTTGCAGCGGTGTAACAAAGGCGTAAGACAGTTTTAAAATGTTGGAAAAGAGCATGAGAAATTCAAGCTGCTATTTTTGCAGTGGAGTCAGTTTTTATTTTTCTGTCATTTTTCAAATCCAGATGAAGAGGCAGCTCAGGCCATCTGTACGTTCAGGATAACCTGGACAACAGCTGTTTGTCTTACATCAGTGATGAACATTTTGTTCTCCTCTATGATTTGTCATCTGTGTTTTGTTTGTCAGTTTCATGTTCTACTACTATATTATTGCCCCAGTAGTTAGCCCAATGAAGTCAGTGTTTTGCTGGCGTGGAGATGTCATTTCCTCAGCGGAGAAGAAGTCCTTGGGCATTGCTTCCCTATGCTGTCACACAGTCTTCTGTAACTGTGCAGAGATGCAGAAGATAGTGATTTTCTGAACCAGCAATTCTAATATTTACTTACAAAATATAGCCATATGGTTGTTTGCCTCTTAGTCCTAAGGGTCTATATAGCTTTGCATGTTTTCTCTCCAAGGTCACCACAGATGAAGAGCACTTTGGGGACAGAAAACAACAATAGCAACAGCAACATTCACTTCAGCTGGGTGGGAGCAGATTTGCTCCAATCTCACGGGATTGTTGGGATCTTCCGCTCACTGGGAGGTTTCTAATTTTCGAGTTATGTAAGAAGAAGAACATGTGTGTGAAAGGGAAAGAGATATACACAGAGGGAGAATTCTGTGCAATGCCTTTGTAAAATATGCATTAGCTGGAAACTGTGAAAAATGCTCTTTCACCTCAACTAGTATAAACTGTTTTGTCACCACCATTTTAAGCTGCATCTGTCTTTCTGTACAGCCAGGTAGAAGTGTAGGCATGATGGCTGCCGTTGATTGAGAGGACTAGCTACATCCACCTTTATTTTTTTGGCTCATCCCATCTTTCTTCCATTCATTCCTGGTTTACATTTGACTTTTCTTTAATTAAAGACATTCCTTTTTTTTAGATTTGACTGTTATTTAATTAGAGTACTTCTGGATTCCAGCAGGTTAAGGCAGGAGATCTGTGACTCTGCTACTTAAATCCAAACAGTTTGGACTGCCCATTAAATTGAAAATGAAGGTACCTAAAGATCTTAAAATTCAGGGAGGAAGATTAATGGTAGGTGGTATTCTGAATTGTGCTTTCAAGTACTGCTGTGTGCATCTACAATCTTTATTATCTTTATTTGCCTTTCAGTCACAAACAGAAGCTCACTATGCTGTTCCTATTCCTCACACCTACTTATGAAATGTATCTCAGGGCGATGCCTGATGGCTTTTCTCAGATACACAGCTGAATAAATGGAACCTCTGGGGGTAAAAAAAAAAAAAAAAAAAAAAAAAAAGCGCTTAACCATATTTGACCTCTTGAGTTAGATACACAGAAGTCTCTGACCCTTAGGATGATCTCAGATAGATCCCAAACAAGATAAATATTCAGATAGGCTCTTGAAAATGTTGCTTTCCTGTAGCCCAGCCTCCTTGAATTTCCCTCCCAGCTCAGACTAGCTTGTGTCACATTTCATGCAAGCTATAATCTCCAAGGGGAAAAAAACACTTAACCATGCTGTCAGGCTCTTACTTCAGGCTCTCAAAAATCTTCTGCTTCCTCTGAGCGCTAGTATATATGCATAAGACTTATAGATATTGTCTGACTAAACAAATCAAACCACCAGCTGTCTCATGGGAACTCCTGAGGTGGCTTTACTCCCCTACTCTTCAGAATGTCAGCACATCTTTTAATATGATTGAAAGCTTGCTAGAGATGCTAACCAACGTGCTGTAGTTTGCAAATAATCAAATTAATGTAGGTAAACAAATTTAATTCTTTTTTCCTGATTAGACAGATTTGAGAAACAATAAGTGGGAAAAGTCTCTGTATACATTTATGAAATAACATATGTAGACATATCTTGTGTAATATTGTATATTTATGTAAATAGCATAGCAATATTATATAATAACATGCATATAGTTTTCCTATTGCTATATAAGCAAAAGTTTTAGGAACCCTGAGAAATCTGGGAACTCTAAAGGAAGGCAAATATGGCCAAGAATATAATAAAGCTATCCAGAATCATATTTGGAAAAACAGCAGTAAGATGCAATATCTCCTGCAGTTTGGCCACAATAACCCCATGCAGCACTATAGGCTTGGGGATGAGTAGTTGGATGACTGTGAAGAGGAAAGGGACCTGGGGGTGTTGGCTGATGCTTGGCTTAACATGAGCCAGCAGTGTGCTCAGGTGGCCAAGAGGGCCAACGGCATCCTAGCCTGCATTAGAAATAGTGTGGCCAGCAGGAGCAGGGAGGTAATCATCTCCCTGTACTCAGCACTGGTAAGGCCGCACCTTGAATACTGTGTTCAGTTTTGGGCCCCTCACTACAAGAAACACATCGAGGCCCTGGAATGTGTCCAGAGAAGGGCAACAAAACTGGTGAGAGGTCTGGAGCACAAGTCTTATGAGGAGCGGCTGAGGGAACTGGGATTGTTTAGTCTGGAGGAGGCTCAGAGAAGACTTCACTGCACTCTACAACTTCCTGACGGGAGGTTGTGATAAAGAGGGGTTTGGCCTCTTCTCCCCGGTAATAAACAGGACCTGAGGAAATGGCTGCAAGTTGTACCAGAGGAGGTTTAGGTTAGACAAAAGGAAGAACTTTTTCTCTCAGAGAGTGCTCAGGCACTGGAATGGCCTGCCCAGGGAGGTGGTGGAGTTGTTGTCCCTGGCAGTGTTCAAGAGGCGTCTGGATGAGGAGTCAGGAGATATGGTTTGGTAGCTTGTGGTAGCAATCGTAATGGGAGGACGGTTGGACTAGATGATCTTGAAGATTGTTTCCAACCTTGTGATTCTACGATTGTATGACTCTGTGATCTCAAAATAGTGTTAATCAGCATATGAATTAAAACATATCTTGGTGAACGTTCCACAAGAAAGCAGATTATCTGGAAAAGATGATTCACAGAATAGGTTCTCTGAAAAACTGATGATATACTGATGGATGGTCCACAGTATGAATGTGCTACCATATTAAAGAAAACAGGAATCTACTCTGAGAAGAACAATTAACCTTGTATGTAGACCACATAAATTAATCACGTAAAAGGTCATCAAAGTAGACCATAACTCATATCTTAGGTTGTGTGTACAAGACTCCACTGAGACACCACTGAGCTGTGTAGGTGTTGCTTTTCTACAGTTATGCAGAATGTCTACAGATTTGCAGAATTCCTCACTCTTATATCCCATATTATAAGACTGTTACACCAGATTTTGTTTAGTAATATTAAAAGAAACAGATTTCTATTGTTGGTGTTTGGTCTTGCGCACCACCTTTGAGATGTGTCAGCAATTTGGATGCGATAGCAGGATTTCATAGAATCACAGAATGGCTTTTGTTGGAAAGAAACTCCAACCCCCTGCCATGGGCAGGGCTGCCCCCCGCCAGCTCAGGCTGCCCAGGGCCCCATGCAACCTGGCCTTGAGCGCCTCCAGGGATGGGGCACCACAGCTTCTCTGGGCAGCTGTGCCAGTGCCCCACTGCCCTCTGAGTGAAGAATTTCCTCCTAACATCTAACCTAAATCTCCCCTCTTTTAGTTTAAGGCCACTCCCCCTTGTCCTATCACTATCAGACAGTGTAAAAAGTCAGTCTCCCTCCTGTTTATAAGCTCCCTTCAAGTACTGGAAGACTGCAGTGAGGTCTTCCCAGAGCCTTCTGTTCCCCAGGTTGAATAAACCCAACTTCCTCAGCCACTCTTCATTGGGGAGTTGCTCCAGCCCTCTGATCATCTTCATGGTGCTCCTCTGGGTGGCTCCAACAGCTCCGCATCCTTCCTATTCTGGGGACACCTCAGGCTTGGAGACAGTACTCCAGATGGGGCCTCAGAAGGGCATAGCAGAGGACGGCAATCATCTCTCTCCCTGCTGGCCAGAGGGAGGTGATTGCCTCTGCATTCTTTTTGCAGTTTTTGCAGACCCTATGAAACCACACACAGCCCCACAGAAATATGAAATATTGATCTGTGACTGTTTCTTCCTTTCTTTTTTTCACTTTCTTTGCTTCCAGTCTTAGTTTTCTGGCCACCGCTGGGTTGCAGCTCACAGGAAAGCTCAGACAGCCTAACAAACAGCTTTAGAACAAGCTCTTGATACAGTGCTCTTGTTCTCGACAACTCCACACTGGCAAACGTTTACAGTTCCCCTTGGGTGTCTCTAATTATAATGTATGGTTCATTAAAAATGACAACAGAGTTCACCAAGCCTGCATTCTTGTGATTAATTGCGATGCTTTCCTAATCAGTTGTTGTTATTTATACCTCTGCCTTTATGCAACTGATTATACTGTACATTTGCACCATTCAGAAAGTAACAGAAGGGACGTGAGGGGCATGTTTACATGATGCAATGGAGCATGGTGTCGATCTGCCTGAACTAGAGGTGACCCAGGATGTGTGCAGGCATGGCACCGAGCCACACCGTGCTGGAGATACCATTCTGGGGCTCAACCTCAGAGCCACGGGGAAGTGATGCCAAGTGCATAAGCTCTGCCTTGCAGAAGGGCTTGTTTGGCTTTGTGAATAGCTGTGGAGACACTGCTTTTTGGCTTTCAGTTCCAGAGCTGTCTCAAGTCGGTGAGCACTCGCAGGCAGCTCAAGGCAGGGATTTCTCAGGAGCTCCCTGTGAGTGTTCCTGCCTGAATCTGTGTGTATATATACATATGCAAGATATCAGATTTCAGGACCCAGAAGTTAAATCCTGCTTTTAAGCTTCCTAAAAATATCTTTACAATTTCCTAGATCTGCTGACAAAGCTCTGCTGCGTACTGAAAAATTCATTGAACAAATTATAAAAAAAACTCTCTGAATATCAGCTCCTATCCAAAAGGAGGAACAAAAACACTGAGGGTGCCAAACTCCACCTTAAGTTGCCAGTGACCACCTTCAGTTTGTATTTGTGTGCATATAATTTATCATTTTTTTAATGATCTCAGCTAAGATGCTAAGAAATTGGGGGATATGCTATTGGATATCACAAGCTAAGACAGATATCAGTAATCTAATTTTTTGAGAAACTGCAGAGCAGCTATCTCTGGGAGTAAGTTATTCCCTCTTTGGGAAAACTAGATGTGCATACAGAAGTTGTGGTAGTGATGTGGCATCTCATTTTTCAGGGCTTCTTTTTGCAGGAAAGCTGCAGACTGCCGGTGTTTGTACGGACTTTTCCAATGTACTACTCTTCAGCTTGCTGTTTGCTACACATCTGCTCTGCAATTCTCCTTTTCCTCAATTTCAAGCTTTCAGTTGCAATCTAATGCTATTTACACAGCAGTATCGCCTGGAGGCCCAAGTCAACTTTGGCAAGTCTCCTACTGGCATATTATGCTAATAACTGATTGGTTTTGTTCTCCGCAAGAGCAATTTGTTCCAACAACTGGGATTCATCCTACTTGTTTAGCGAGCACGCAGCTACACTTGAGCACAAATATTAAAGACTAAGACCTTTAAAAATGGAAAGGGAGGGAACACCAGCACTACTGCATCCAATCTAATGGCTGCAGGCAACCACAGTGTAGCTGCCTATCCCAAACTGCACTTCCTCACGCAACCCTTACTGATCCAGTGAGTGGCAGCACTGCCCATGGCAGGGAGTTGGAACTAGATGGTCTTTGAGGTCCCTTCCAACAAAAACCATTCTATGATTCCATGACCCCACAGTCATAAAGTCATTCCCAGATCCCAGGGGGGAAATGTACATTTATTTAGGACTTTTAAGCTAAATAATTTTTAAAAGTTTGGCCCACAGTAGTATGTAAATGCTGAAGGAAATATCATACAGATGCATGCCTGCAATTTGCTGTATGAATTCATATGTATCAGTGGGAGTGAACATTGTAGGGAGCATGCTTCTCTGGGGTGTATTTGTTCTTCAGTATGTGCAAAGTATGTTCCTAATGTTACAAGCATTTCTATTTGTCAATATGAGGATTTATGTCCAGAGTTTAAGCTAGGTATCTTAATTGTCTGATTTCCAAACCGAGAAGTTTCCAAAAGAACACCTCCAGACAAACAAAAATCCTACTTACGGGCCATGAAAAATAGTTTGTGAGTTTCTCGTCACATGCAATTTGCATTTTTAAAATGTGTCTGTGAAATTTTACAGTCATTTGCATTTCAAGTCAGCAATTAGATTAAAAAAGCAAGCAACTGCAGCTGTGACAAGTACTGTTACGTGGAAAAACATAAACAATCCTCTTGTCCCCTGATAACAGCTCTGATATGAATGAATTTTAGTGTAGCACTCAACTTGTGCCTCTTCAAAGTTGTTTTCATCCTCAATACAGTACAACTGGAAGCCCTAAAAGAATTGGAATCTTGGAGAGACAAGTATTTAATAAAACTGCTCTTGGTCCTTTACTGAGTGTCTTTACAGGGTGTTGTGGGATCAGCTGTAGAGCAGCCTTAGAGGCACAGCAGACACTTTCCCAGCACATATACCCAGAATTCTCCTTGGAGGGAGACAAAGGACAGATGAAAGTCCCTGGGCACATAGACCCATCACCACCCCTAGAAGCTCCCCAGCAGGAAGGGTGACCAACACCAGACACTTTCTTCTCCATCGTCCTCACCTGCCATGTTGATGGAAAGGGAGACTTCAAGGCTTTGTTTGGCAAAGAGAAACAAAGCAAAACTTCATATAAATATAATTCTTTTTTCCCTAGCTTGCTCAGTGCCAAAACTGGTGCTTTCTTTACTGACTTGCTTCCTACTCCTGACCAAACATTGTTGTCCCTCAAGCCCATGTGTAGCACTCATGGACTGACTGCAGACCTGCTGTCCAGCAAGGATCATCCCTGTCAAAATGCAAACTGCTGGGCCAGAAAGACCCAACCACAAAGTGACTCCAGTGCAGATTTACACCATGGCTTGGAGCCAGAGGTGCTTCCTTTTTCCTGCAAGCATGAAGTAACAGAGGTGGCCCAGGTCTTTGCAGTCAGTACAGATTCCTTTAAGAACCACTGGAAATTTGGTGTAGAGAGAACACTCACATGTGATTACACGACATCAACTATCTAATTTTTCACAGATGCTCAAGGATTGCGTCTCTGTACTGAGACCTTTCTCTTCAGCTCTTCAGCTTCCCTCTGTCCCATCAAAGCAAGTATCTTCCTGGTTCATGTTGGAACCACCAGGTCGTGACTGGCTGTAGGGTGGCAGCTTGTTCTGGGGCTTTAATTGCATCTGACTTTTGACAGGGATGTTTGTGCAACATTGCAAGTGGAGTACCAAAAAGAAGAAAAGGGCAGTCAGTTTTAGTCATTTTAGAGAATGTCACCTAGTATTTGATGGGTTTTAAAACATTTCTCTGCATCAGTGGGAAATCTTCTCTGGCACTCAGAAGCACGCCTGCTGCAGTGTGCTACCAGCTGCACCCACAGGGCATGACCTGCACAGGCAACTTGCTGGATGTGTAAGGCACAGATCCATGCAGTGTTGGGTTGCTGTCATCACCATTTTGCCCTTGGTGGATGTCAAAAACAACGTCTGTGAGCAGTTTTTTGCTTAGCTGAGCTGGTGAGAATAGGTGTTTTGGTTCTAAGCCTCCTGGACACCATTTCCACAAGCACTGTGCTTAATGCATGGATGGTGGTCTTCGTTTCAGTATTTGGTTCCAAGCTAATTCAGTGTGCTGAGTCTCCCTGGCAGAGGAGGCACTGCCAGTGTGTGGAGTATAGCCCTAGTACAGCCTGCACAACTGAAAAACAGGACAGGGCACAGGTCCAGTAGCTATCCTCTGGTCAGTAACAAGATCTGCCTGTAGCCACACAGGCCGGATAAGGTCATAGCTATGCCTCTGACACTCCCCTCACCTTCCTATGTCTTACTGCGTGTGGCCTAGTACTCACGTCAAGGGCCTGAGCTCTGACTGGAAGATATCAGGGAAAAGAGAAAATGCTGCCTTTGGCAAAAACACAGAGACCATAAAATTGTGTGTTGATTAATGTATAAACAATCCCTCATGTTTTTGAGAACTGAAAACGAGGTCTTAAGGAACCAATGGAAGTTTCTCTGCTTTTTTGCAATGTTGTGTTTTCTATATACCCTTGCTAGTATCTTAGTTTGTATACCTGGTAACAGTTAGCTCCCCTCCTCTCCCCCCTTGTTTATCATGGCAAACCACATGTAAAAAGGGTATAAAATCAGGATGCTGGAGGACAGCTTTCAGAGCTCCCCTCAGCCAGCCTGAGACCCCCCAGCTTGCAAGCCTCCCTCTCTTTGGACCCCATCCCACAGTGGATGTATCAAGACAGATGATATCACCTTTCCTATTCTAATTTGCCTTTCCTAGGAATTTGTATAACCTTACCCAATCGAATTTACCCTTGCCTACTCTAATTTACCTTCTCCTGGCCCCCGGAATACAGATTAGTCATAGGCTAATACATTGTTTTCTTAGAATACGTGTGATTATAGACCATAAGTGCAACAACTTGCTCAGAATACATCTAATATATTGTTTTGGTGCATCTGACCTGTGACAGTGAAGTGCATCATAGTCACTGTCTTCCCACTGGACGAAAACCAGGGAATGGGGTGGGACACGTGTTAGTGCTCACACCGTAAGACGTGTGTGTTAGACCTGAGCCCTGGGACTCTGTGGGGAGAACATGGCCCCTTGGACAATACTTACCGCCTGTAGACATCTGGATTTCTCTGCACTTCAAATTCTGTTCTCTTATCTCTCAGTAGAGCTCAATAAAAGATACAGAAGTCTTGGTCTCTGTTATTCACCAGTGAATAATACTCAAGAAGAAACAACCAGAAGGAATAAAGACAGTAGAAACAGTGCATAATAGTTTGGGTGATCCAGAATTACCTTTTTTTCTTTAGTAGATGAAAGACTAAGATAGGGATCAGAGGAGAGAAGAGCATGATATGTCTGAAAATAGCTGAATTTTTAGCCCAGGAAACTGAAGGTTAAGAAAGATGTGATTTTTACCTCAAAAGAGTAAATGCTAGATGGAGAGCTGCTATTTGAGCTAAAGGGAATTTTGGCGCAAAAGCAAATGGGGGAAAATCAGCTGTAAATACATTCTGCCTGGAGGACTTTCTAACCACTAGAGCAGTGAGCACTCACAGAGTTGGTCAGTCTGAGTGATCTGCCTGGCTTGGGCAGCACAGTGGTTCTGTTCCTAATGCTAAAGTCTTGTTCTGGACAAACCCAACAAAATGAAAATGTGTGCAGGATGATGGCAGCCATTTAGTTAGCTAGCAGCTATGAATAAGGTTAACTGCAGTGAAAATTTCCTATTTTTGTGGTTACAGTCTTAGACTGTTGGGCTGAGTTAATGGGCAGGAATAGCTCAGGACTCAGGCTGTGTTTTTACTTTTGTATACCTGAAGGCAGTTTCTGGCCAAAAGCTCTGCTTTCTAAATCAGAACTATCTCATGCCCTATGCTACAGTTACCTGGTCAATTCTTTGATATGGCCCATGCATTTTTAGATAATTATTAAATAACATAACTATTTACATAATTGTTAGATAATCATAGAGTCATAGCATGATTTAGGTTGGAAGGGACCCTTAAGATCATCTAGTTCCATCCCCCCTGCTGTAGGCAGGGATAATATTCTAATACTATGAACATTATAATGTTAACATTTGTATTATTAATGAATAATGATCTGTTACAGGGTAAAATTGCATTATCAGTGGAACAGCTGTGATTTCAGCTACAAACCTTCTACAAAGCCAGCACAGTTCCCAGCCAGAAGCATAGCCACGTTTTCCCTGAAAGCAGGTGCATGTTAGTGCTTTGCCCCTGACTTTTCCACTTTCAGACAGGGAGAAAGTCGGGTTTTTTGTTTGTTTGTGTGTTTGTTTGTTTGAGGGCTTATCTTTTGTGTGAGGCCCTCTTTTGTGGACATCTGCAAAGAAAAAACAATGCAGCCTGGCTACTTGCCACCATAGCAACTTCAATGTGCTTGATTAAACTAAAATTTCAAAAATGTCTGTCTTTTCTGCCCATCAATTTCTGGTTTCAGTCCCCTACTGCATCTTGAGCTTTCCCACAAATTCATTAATTTAATGAAGATCTGAATTTTTTTTAATTGTCTTTAATATTTTATAATCAATTAAGACATAATTTTTTCCATCAGTCTGGCTAAAATTAACTTCAGGTGGTATGCAAAGCCTGCTGAAACCTCTGAGAGCTTTTTGTTGAATATAATGGGCTTTGGATCGAGACTCTTAATAGCAGTCATTTGTTTGAATCTATTCTAGTTTAATGAGTGATTAGCAGATGTTTTTTTCCACTCTTTATCCAACAGTTGATAAACCAGAGTCCGCGAGGAGCTGTGTACTAAATAATAGTATGATTTTATAACCCTCAAATTGCTTTAGAAAATAGATTTATAAATCATGCACATAAAAGTAAAGGATATTGACAAATTTCCTGCTATAAAAGAGGAGACTTGCTGTGCTTTATGTGAGTCTCTCAACAATAAAGTGTTACCTGCCTTGGGACACTGGGAAAAACTAGCAGATCTTTATATATCTTGGTGTCTTGGGTATCTATCTCTCTTTTCTGTTCTCTTTTATTTGAGACAATTTAAGATAGTTTACATGTCTTCAGTACTCCAGCTCAGATTCATGCATCTGTTAGGATGAGATTCTTGTTTAAACAAAGTCTCTCCATGCAAGAAGAGAGCTGTGCCAATAAAAAAGCCCTTGATTTCCAAATTACTTGTTGTTATTCTTTAAGTTACCTTCCAATCCAAGCAGCATTTCTAGCACTGAAAGATGCCGACTATCAGGATTTGTTCTACTCGACCTTTCATGATATTTAGGCATCTGGCTTTCCAGCTCAAGTAATCAGGATGATAATTAAACCTACATCTTTGTGAATGTCAAAACTGTCATCTGCATTCAGAATGTTACAGGTCGGCAAGAAATGATGATCAAGAGAAATTTAACATCAGTGAGGTCATTAGGAAATTGTTCTAGCACTGGCTTCACCAAAAACTGCCTTGTCAAAGCAAATGAGATACATGGATGTATGCTATATTAACTGCTTATATAGAATACCTAATCAGTGTCACTATAAACTAAGATTACTCTGTAAATGTAACAGTTCTAGATAATGCTCAAACAACAGTAGGGAGTTATTGTTCTCCTTTAGATTGTTTCATTGTTAATACCATTATGTCCACTTGTATAAGCATTTATTACACAGATTAATTGCTTTCCTGCTGCAAATGGATATCACATCTTTAGTGAAAAAAATAAACAAAAAACTTCATCGCTTCACATTAAATAATGAGTTAATGATGCAGTAGATTCCAACTTAGAATAAGGCAACATCAGGAGTGTGAAGTTCACATGAAAACATGCCTTGGAATTGTTCCTTTTTGCAAATGAAGTCATGCCAGTTTTCCAAATTCAATAAGCAATCAGAAGTTACTTCACAACAGCCAATACAGTCCTGAGCTTCCAAGCAAAGCTGTAAGATTTGGGGGAAGGTGAATGGGACAAAGTGTTGACCATGATATGGAATCACACTGCAGGCTTTCTTCATGAGCAACCTTTCAGCTTCAACCGAAAGAGTTTAGTCCTAAATATTATTAATATAGGCAAGTGAAAGAATTACTTCCAGCTCTTTGCCTTGCTTACATCTCTCTTGTGCGCCTGCCAGATGGAAGCATCAACCACAGCAACTCCAGCTGCAGAGCACTGTGCAGCAGTGCTGCTATGCACCCGGCTCCTTCTGTTGCTGCTTACAGTTTTCTCTGGAGGTTGGTTTTGCAGCTAATCAAAGAACTAATATCACAAACGTGCGCTTGGAACTCTGTGTGTGGGCTTTAAATAGCCCTCAGGTTGATTTTTTTTTTTTTTTTTTTCTGTTGGTTTTAGCCACGGTCTACAACAACTGAGGAAGACTCAGATGAATGTGCCATATGAGATGGGACAAATTCAGCAGTGAGATGTCCTCTGCAGTGGCGGGGGAATGAGGCAGACAACTTTGAAGGGCAGAACAGCATATCCAGTTTGTGACTGCCTAGGAAATGCAACGCTTATGGAGAATCCAGCACTTTGGAGGCACTGAGGTATCTACCTGGGACCTGAGGCCTTTTCATGACAGGAAATTCCCCTCCATCTCAGATGTAGTTATATGCAGTG
Source organism: Tragopan temminckii (assembly GCA_028571105.1). Lineage (NCBI taxonomy): Eukaryota > Metazoa > Chordata > Aves > Galliformes > Phasianidae > Tragopan > Tragopan temminckii. Next base: position 108,286,235 of record JAOWBP010000001.1, on the reverse strand, counting down.
CTTTTGTTGGCTCTTTATGCCATAGGATGGTGCCTGAAGCATTTACCTGAAGGATGCTCTGGGTAATGTCCTAGGGATTTCCATCCAAACCATCCTGCTGCTCAGCTATGAGGAGTCATGAGGAGCACAAGAACTCTTGGGCTGCCTGCAGTGGAGATTTATATAATCACAAAATCATTAAAGTTGCAAGAGACCACTAAGATCACCTAGTCCAACTGTCAACCTACCTTTCCCGTGTGCTGGTCTCTGCTCCCTCAATTGTTCATGTATTTTGCATCCCCAGAAGAACAAATCCAGAAAGATTTCACCACTGACAATTTTAAATACTTCTGCATGTACCTACATTACTGGTGTTTAGGACTGCAAACTTTTAAGAGTAGCCCTAGGCAGGAAGAATTCTGTACCAAATTAGTTCTGTCCCTGTGGATCAAATGTATAACCTGCAGCAAAATTCAATCCCAGTTGTGTGGAGGGAGATACTTAATTGCCTAACAGCCTGTGAATTCCCCTTTTTTATCTTATTTTTCAAAAGATGGGAAAATGGGGTCTCTAGTGGCAGTGCTGGCATCTTAGACGGAGGGAGTGTGAAACAGCAGTTAGTTGTTAGACTAATACAGCATCTTATCAGGGAAACAGTTTATAACAAGCAGAATGTGTTTCAGGTTTGTCTGTGGGTACAACTGAGCAAGTCATCGCTTGGCAGCACACAGTTGCAGTTTGGAGCTCCTGGTACTCCAGCAGGTGCAGTCAACCCAGTGCAAAGGCAGTGCAAACTGTGATCTCTGATACTGGTGAAGGACAGAGAAGATGCCCAGATGTTTTGAGTTCAACTGACTTAAAGTCTTTAGAAAAATCCCTATGCTCTGTCCCAGAATTCCAGGTATATGCAAATAGAAAGCATCAGCTCCTGGAGAAAATAATGCAAACTCCAAGGTTAGAGTATAAACCGAAATGCATTTAAAAACCATATTAGAACAGATAACCTAAAGATTACTGTGATATATCACAGACTGAGTACACATGCTGTTTGCATCTGTGCCTCCTGCCAGCTAGGATAATAGCTATTTTATCTCCAGATATTTGCTGTGAGAGCAATAACATCTGAAAGAAGCCAAGTGCTGGTGGTAAGCTGGGGGATAACTCACAGCATTTAGCCTAAGGCTCCCTCTGTAGTCAAAGGAGAAAGATCAGTGACTCCAAAGGGGGACTCAGGGCAGAGACTTGAGCAGCTTTGAGGAAGTCTGTCAGGGGAGACCAGGTGAAAACTTGCCCTGAGCAGTTGCTTTCTGTATTTTCCTGCTTTCAAGAGGAGAAAAAATAATAAAAAATAAAAAATAATAAAAAAAGAAAAACACTATACTGATTTAAATTAGGCTGCACTGGTGGGACAAACGTATTTAGCAGCAGTACTTTGCAAAAGTTAGGTAAGCTGTCCAAATATATTATCCTTCAGAAATACTATGCTTGCTTAAGCATTACCTGAGTTTCAGCTATTGTATGGCTGATTTTAGGGACAGTAGTTGTTCTTCTTGTACTGCTGCATATTCCACCTGTGTGGACTGAGTTTTCAAGCGTAGCAAGTGATGTGGTGTGTAGGGTAAGATGCAGAAGGACTTCACAAGCATATGCCAGAGGAAGACGTATGTCTGATTACACAGATTATGGCTTTGCAAGTAGGAGAACCACAGAAATGAAACACCCAGAATCTGAAATCTTTTTGGAAAATCTCAGACCCTGTATTTGCAGGAGAGATTGACACTACTTGTGAGAGTTTCTGCCTTTATTAAAAAACAAACAAACAAACAAATGAATCAGTGAAGCCTTGGGTTTCTCTCCATTTTCAGTTTAGTTTTCAGCAGTCCACCTCACTTCTTCCATTAGTAGGCAGTCCTTGCTGTTGTGACAGTTCTGCCTACGAAACCAACATCTTTGGAAATAGTGTTATTAATTACCACATTTGTTTGGAGAAAACAGACTAACGTACCTAGTAAGTCCTTTGATAAAATAAGTGGTACCTCATCAATCAGTACTGATATTAATTGGTAACATTTATCAGCTCTGAAATGCAGAATGAAGTATATCACTTCCCAGATAGCCCAATCACAAAGCTAAGGTCAGGACATCAGTAATTTTTTCTACTTTTATAGTCTGTACCATACTGAAGTAGATGTTACTTGTGACCTGGGAAGAGTTGCTAGAGCTGAGCAGGAAGTTGCTGAAGTCAGAGGGAGTTGATTTGACGGCCTTGCAATCAAATTGATAGTGCTAAATATTTCACCTACTGCTTAAAAGTTGGGACATGTACCATTAGCTACTACGAAATTTAAGCAAACTTCTGACAGCTTGCTCCAACGCGAAGCATGGCAAGCAGGTTTAAGAAAAATGTGCTTTCCAAATCTCCATTCATCCTCAGAAGGTTCTTCACAGAATTTTTGTTTTGAGGAAAGGGGCTGGTGAACTGCTAACAACACGACTCAAAAAAAACCTCTTGAAATCTGCCTGTTTCCTGACCCCTCTAAAATAGCTTACTAACAGCTAGCAATAACAAGTGTGAGGAACACAATTAACGTTCCTGATACAGTTCCCATAGCTGGAGATTTTTGGTTCCTTTTTGAAATATTAATGACTTGATTAATGAAGCAAATAAACAGGACACCAGTGTCTTCTTTTTTCTCCTGGGCAGGTAGAGGTTGCATGTAAAGCAGAAGACAAATTTTCTGCTTGTACCAAGTAAACCTGCAGGTGGAAGAGAGCCTGGGTTGCCATTAAAGATCTTGCCAGGTCAATGCATGCATTTTTCCCCTCTTCCTTAATCTACCATAGAAAACACTAGGTGATATCATAGTTAAAAGCACAGCAATTCTTTTTTTTCTAATTGTATGTGAATTAAAAAAAAAAAAATCATCTATTTTTTTCTTTAAATTTGTGTAAGATTAACAGTTGCATGACATTTAAAACCAATTAAACATTAAAATTTAGCCAAGCAGAGTCATCATACTCCCTCTATCCCCAGAAAAAAAAAGAAAGTAAGCGATTAATCTTTAAATCCTTTTTAATAAATGAATATTCATTTATCAATATTTTCATAAAGCATCTCTTCATCATTCCATTTTACTATTCTTTTTTTTCCACTGCTGAAGAATACCAAAAATACATAGATGTGCCTTAAGCAAAAAAGACTGGATTTTAGTTTATCTTTACAATGGGATGAAATCAACTTAGAGTTAAATCACCATAATATTTCTACTGCTTATTGACCCTTTGGGCTACAACACAAATAGTTCCAGTTGGGTTTTTTTTTTCATTGCCTTTTACAAACAAATGATGTGTAAATGTTGTTTATAGTTAGTGTGAGTTAGAAATGAGTTAATTAGCTATGCAATGCATTTCTCTGGCACAATTTGATTGGAATGATCATCTTTTAGTTTTAAAGCCACCTATGGTTAAAGTCAAACACTGCAGCTAGCATAAAGTGACAATAGCCAGAAAATGTGAGGTCAAGGCAAACACTGTTCTTAACACACGGTTGTGTGTGTGTCTGTGTGTAAGAAGTGGTGCTGGGACTGGAAGAAGGGAATTGGCAAAAAAGGCACAAAAATGCGTGTTAAGGATGAAGTGTTAACCTTAAGTGAGAATTTCCTGGCTTTTCTCAAGTCCAACCAAGACTTCAGTCTGTTCACAGTCCAAGCTGCTTGTGCCTCATGGAGCTTGGCTGGGCTGATGGATATGGAATCTCATGAAAACCTGAAACGTGCAACTGCTCACTTTTTGCAATGAGAGGGAAGGTGGGAAATACTGTTTCCTGAAGGGAGATACAGTAATACACTGCTCCCCAGTCGTGCAAGGGGGAGGAGACTCAAAGACTCAGTTCTCTTGCCCATGCGGGGTGCTGAAAACGCACATTTCCACTTTTCTGAGATCAGTCTGTAACTTGTCCATCTACATAAAAATCTCACTGAAGCCTCTGAAGCTTCTACAAAATATTCACATCACAAATAAAAGCTCTTTTCTAGCTGTGATAGAGCCCTGCCTGACCAGAGCATTTCTAGGAGCTGGAGCTCAAAGAAAGGAGAGAACAGTGACTAAAAACAGGGAGAGGGTGGGACCACTCTCTTCTTGAATTCCATTTTTCAGAATAGTTGTTTAGGGCAAAGAACTAACCGAAGGACTTGCTCAGAGATATTTCATTAGGGCAACTTTTCCAAAGCAGAGCCTACCATTTTTATGTTTTATTAATATCATATTTTTTGTTTAATTATATTTTGCAATTAAGGTAAGAGCTTCAGAGATATTATCAATGACTCTACTAAATGTGTATTTGGGAAGGTGCTAATTGTTTTATTACCTTGACAATAATGATGTCAACACGCTCTACAATCCCTTCACAGTTGGAATAAATATCAGACAGCTCATAATATGCTGCAGCTTACCAATGGGAGCTCATACTGAGGAGCTGTTCAAAAACAAGTTTTTCTACTCCAGCTACACAGTTTCCTTCAAGGCTTCTCATACCATACAGTTATTTGCAGCTGCAATGCTTAAGAGCTGCAGTTACAGCCAGTTTGTGCTAGTGCCAAGGATGCATCAGGGCTGCAGTGCGGTCCTGCAGGCAAGGGCAGGGCAATGGGGATCGCACTGCGGCTCTGCCTCAAGGCAGTTGAAGGAGCACGTTGCTGTTCAGTGAGCAGCAGCCCCCAGGATGAGACTGCAGTTCAGGCTTTGCACCCTGCCTATGCTGCAGTTCAGCCCAGAGCAAAGTTTTTCAGCTCAGTTGCAGAGTCAAGGGTGGAAACAGCAACAGAGTGTACATGGCAGCAGCACTGAGCGCTCTACTCATAGGTAATCTGAGTACCAGTGAGAACATCGATCGTTAACAGAGCCAAGGCCTTCTCATCATCCCATCTTGGTACTTTTATCTTGGTAGATACATATCCATGTTTTTCTCCCATAGATGTCCCTAGCTAACATTCAAAGCTCTCTCTTTGACAAAATTTCCTATTGATTTTCCCAGGAATCCTGCATACGGAGTACAGTCATGGCCATGCCTAAATTCTTGTTTTAAATCTACTTATGCTACTGCACCTGTTGGTAGTTGTGAATATACATGATAGAAACACTGCTTACAAAAAATATATCTTCTTTTCTTTAGAAAGGTTGCTCTGATAAGTAACAAATTAAGTTTACAGATCTGAAATCGGCATACCTTGGATGACTACAATCTACTAGACTGAAAAAAGTTGGAAACCTGCTTAGGGAGTGAATGTGAATGAAAACCAAAGTGCTCACATTTGCATGAAAGGTGAGTCTGAACACAATCCTGAAACAAAACATGCTTCTTGCTGTCTTTTGTGATCTGTGACTGCAGGACATGAGCTTCATAAGCGTACATGTATATACTTTAAGTATATAAATAAAATATGAAAATACTCCATTACTGAATCAAAGTATCAGAAGTGCTCTATTTGCTCAATTCTAAAGAATAAAAAGTTGTAACATCACAGAAACAAAAATATGACATAGCATGCAGTCACAATAGCAAGCACAGGAAAGAAAAACATTGAGAAAATATACTTATATGCATATTATGCAAATATATTTTACATTAACATACAATGTTATAAGAATGTTAAATAATGTGAATGCATATTTAAAAAATGCTACAGCTAGGTGGTTTCATGTTGAAGTAGCAAATAACCTGAGACATCTTCTATGCTTTCACTGGAATAACAATCTTTAAATCTACAGCAGATGTAGAACACGTTGACAGTAGTTGAAATCTCAGCTACTTTACACTAAAAATGTGCTGTTCTCTTTCAAAATGACATGGCAGCTGGAACCAGTCCAAGGGGAGGAAAATGTGCTGCACATTTACAGTACTTACAAAAGATTCTTTTCACTGTTGATGGACATTTAAAATGCTTGTTTGAAATATTATGAACATGTACACATCTCCAAAGACCTACAGCAACGCTCCTATGATCAGCTTGCTTACTGCAGAAGAGAAAGCAAGAGACCATTAAAAACAATGCCAGTTAACGAGTGGGAAAAATGTGTTAGGTCATACAAAACCAAGAAATTTTAGCAAAGAGAAACATGTTTGGCTTGATGAAATTGTTGTTTCATGGTTCTGCAATACAAACAACTTACTTTAAACTTACCAGTGTAACTCTATCACTTTATGATTAGGTGTGTATGGCAGCATTTACAAACAGTGTTACTAAATACTGACTTTATACACCATTACAGCTGTTTGAAAATTTCTATGACCATCAAAGTTTTGAAGTGATAATATACAACACTTACGTTCCCAAGGCTTGCTTTGGATGACACCTGCCTTTCAAATTAAAAAGTTCCTCGGAAGTGCATTCTATGTTACATTGTCCATAACCTCAGAATGAATGCGTACACGTATGTGTGCATACATATACTTTTGCTCTTCAGTGTGTGCTCATATATACACACGATTCTTCGCTGTACGTATTCACACATACATGAGTATTCTCTACATTGTAAAAGTTCATATATATATATATTTTTACATATAAATATATATAAACTCTGCAGGCAAGTAGTACTTCACTTGTTATAATTGAAGTCCTTTAAAAAAGTTCAGTCACTCAGTTAACATAGTATAGCCAGTAAATTAAGTTGAAAAGAGAAAATGTGAATGGAAACACCATTCTTGACCATCTGTCGATGGCATTCACATCTGTTAGATCAGGAATTTTTATCTTCAGTTGTGAAGACCTTCTTCGTAAATGGCCCCTCTTGCTGTGGGAGCCTGTTCTGTCTGATGAACGCCTTCCAAGGCTTTCGCGATGTGAGCTTTGTTTTCTGTACTGGATTCCTGAGTTGTCAAAGGATATCGTTGAATTTCTGGCATCCGTAACGCTGGTTGTGACCTCATTGCTTGCCACCTCGTTGTGAATTTCAAGAGACGTTAGCAGAATGTTTCCATGGGTGTCCACCTACAGGACAAAAGTGGAAATTTACATTGTTTCAAAAGATTTTGACATATAACAGCAAAGTGTGGGTGTATTTACAATCTCCAAAATCATACGTATTTTAAGAAAGCAATATTCATTTTAAGCATATGATAATATTGGAAAAAAAGATCGGAATATTCAGCTGCTTAAACTGAGACAGGTACTTAGATACTGTTACAAATAGGGATATCATACTACCAACTTCTAGTAGGCATATTTGACAAAAGCAACCATTTTCCTCTCCGTTTAAATTAGCTGTGCTTTAAAGGATGGAGTATTTCAGTGAAATCTCTGTATTGCTGGCAGTGGGAAGAGAAAGTAAAGGAGAGAATCTCTCTCTGCGAGAGCAGGAAATTAATTAAAACTAAAAATGCTATTTTTTTCATAGGAGCACCTCTCCAGTGAAGAAAGGTTGAGGGAACTGGGCTTGTTTAGCTTGGAGAAGTGAAGGCTCCAGGGAGACCTCATTGCGGCCTTCCAGTACTTGAAGGGAGTGTATGAACAGGAGGGGGAACAGCTGTTTATGAGGGTAGAGAGTGATAGGACAAGGGGCAATGGTCTTAAACTGAGACAGGGGAGGTTTAGGTTAGATATTAGGTGGAAGTTTTTCACTCAGAGGGTGGCGACACACTGGAACAGGTTGCCCAAGGAGGCTGTGGATGCCCCATCCCTGGAGGCATTCAAGGCCAGGCTGGATGTGGCTCTGGGCAGCCTGGTCTGGTGGTTGGCAACCCTGCACACAGCAGGGGGTTGAAACTAGATGATCATTGTGGTCCTCTTCAACCCATTCTATGATTCTATGATTCTATGATTCTATTCAGGCTTTAGAAAAACAGAAAAAAGTGTGGGTGAAATCACAATAAGCCCTGTCCTGCTGAACTCCTTGTATATTGGATTCACACACCTTTTTTACAGCTTTTCTCTTAAACTTTTCCTTCCATATTTTCCTGATTTTATAATGATGGCAATGCACAATTATATATTTTTTTACTTGGATAAGTGATCTTAAATAGGAAACGAGTAGCACTCCTCCCTCTAGCCTCCATCTTCAGCAGGAGGTGAGCACAGTGCTGAGCACAGCTGAGAAATGTGATGCCAATACAGGAAATGAGAAGAAGGTTCTGATCCTTTTCTGGCCTTAGTAAACTCTGGGCTTGATTCTGCAGCCCCCTCCAAGTAACAACAGAGTTGGGTATAGCTCCCTCTGTCCAGAAAACTTCAATTTCCCAGGAGTGGGACTGACAGAAAGTCCTGAGTGATGCCATCTCAGGCAGCATTTGTTTGCTTCAGTGGTGGGGCACTGCAACCCTTTGTGCCCCATGCCCTGCGTGCTAGAGGACAGGCAGAGAACAAAGCTGATGCAGGAGTCAGCTCCAACTTCCCACCAGCTTTTAGGAAAGGAAATAAACTGCTCACTATAAGACAAATGCTCTGTGCTGGGTATTTTCAACTGGTTAACATTTGCGTGACTGTTCAAATGAATGCAGTTTCCCTCCCAAGTCAAGAAGAAATTGTTACACATGGCATACACAGGATAATTTCCAGATCTATTTACACAATTTATTCAACTACAATTCAGCCTGTGATTTTGTTCATTACTACCTTTTTCTAAATTGCCACCTGATTTAGCTAGGTGAACTGTGTGGCACAGCTGAACATCTCATACTGGAAGCATAAGTATAAAAGCAGCTGAGAAAACACAGTATGGTCATGACCTATTGAAGTTCATACAGCCATCTGATACCAGGTCTGCTGGAAGTTTTGTGTGATGCAATAAAAGTATGCATTTGCTATGTGTCTGTCCCTGTGCATTTAGCTTCTTACAATCCTGTTCAATTTTTGGAAAATTGATATTTCTTTAATTGATTATAGATATACAGTTTATCTTTTCTCTGGGAAATACATTTATAGTCATATTTACATATTAATAATACTTTGACAAGCTTCTTGCAAATGGAAAAAGAACACATGATACAATGAAAGACAGGTAGGTAAGAAGAAAAAAATCCTAAGGTATCCAACACATCCTGCTGTTGTAGGCAACAGTGCATAATGCTGATGAGTGCCTATAAATAAAAATAAACAACGTGAAACAGAACCATGAGGTGCAGAAGCCTCAGTGGTGATTAAGAATTTATTTTTCCCCTGGCAGAAACCTGCTGGGTAGAAAAGTATGAGCTTGAGGTTTGCAGAAATGAGTACATGCTATTGAGCAGGATCTGCAGCTGGGGAATACACACAGCTGTACAATGCAACCATGGACACCATCACTGCTTAGAGTGGTCTCTGAAAGTCACTGATTCAGTTTGCATTGCATTGTTTGTTTTTTCCCCCACAGTCAGTACAAATTATGATCAGGATTTGTAATAGCATTGTGCAAAACATCCCTACAACTTGTAACTTCCTTATAAAGCTTAAAATTACATCTCTCATCCAAGCCTCTACTAAGTACACGTCACACCCTTTCCCATCTCCTCTCAAACTTTGAGAAACGTTACATAAAGTTCCTTCAATTTCCTAAAAATGCCCCAGCAAGGAGTATTTTACTGGGCCCTACTCTGGACGTACTGCCTTCGCTTTGCAGTCTGTGTTTTCTTTTCTGTCTGCCACCTCCATATATGATGACATTATCCAGCTCATAGGTACTTTGTCTTTCCATTGAGACTTGGACTTTTTAAGTAAGTGAGGTGTTAGCTTGTACTCTGGAGGGTATATCTCCAGGCTTCTAATACACAAGGAAAGTATTAATTTGATTCCACTTATTTCATTACACTGCATAGCCTCCTTCACCTTATCTGCCAACCCTGCATGCACCCCTAATGGAATTTCTGTCTCTGATCTCCCAGTGATACTGCCACTTTTCACTGTTAGTCACTGCATCTATAAATCAAACCAGAGAGGTGGTCAGGAAAGTAGCAACTCTGATGTAAACGCTTTGTTTGAGCACACAGTTACACCTTATGAAGTTGCAGGACAACATATTTTCTGAAAATGTCCGAAAAACATATTTGGAAACAGTTGTGAAGTGCACCTCTTTGTTAATAGACTGACATTAGCAAGCCAAATTCAAGAAAGGAGCAAATGGAGAGGTTTGCAGAAACTGAGATCTGATATGCTTGAGACCTATTCCTGCGAACTGTATTGATTTCCTCTGAGGTTTTGGATAAACCTTCAAACTCTCAATAAAGTTACAGCACTATAGCCTAATACTTTGTGGCAATCTTAAGGTGATCTTGCAAAGTAGGAACACATAATATATGCAACACATTAAAAAGTATTTGCACACGAACATGACTTCTGAGTGATTTGAGTAATGATTTAAACGACTTTGACAAATGTACAGAAGCACTCTCAAGGAATTAAGAAGCACAGTGAAAGGCTTATCCTGTGCAGGTTGACTCAGGTTTGTTTGAATATACACGTAAGGAAAAGTCCCACATGAGTGCACAAGAGTATGGCGCAGTGGCTCAAAGAAAACTATTACTCTAGATACAGATATAGATCATGTAAAGCAGCTGAATTGATTACAGAGAAGACTACACATGACAAACAAGACCAACATCTTTGATGAAACCTCTTTTACCTCTTTTTTTACTCCTTACGAGCCTTATAAGATTTTATGGCCTGGCTCAGAACTGTCACAGCATGTGCATTGCAAATTCTCCTCGAAGTGTTTTCCAAAAAAGCCAAGCTTTGTTCTTGAATATTGTTACAAAGTGGAGATGACAACATCTGACCAATTTCTCTCGCTCCTTATGATCCTATTTTAACCTAAAGATTTCTCTTTCTTGTCCTCTCTGGAGTCCCTGGGTCTCCTGTGATCTCTTTTCTGCCTGAACCCACTCATTCCCCATTTCCCCATCTGCACTCCTGCATTCCCATCTCTTCCCTGACAGAACCCAGAGCTGGTTGTTCCCATTAAGTGTCTCCCAGTGAGCCCACAAAAGAAGATAAAAACAGCTGAGTGCCAAATCATTAATCAATTCCCTACTGAATAAGCATGGATCTAAATATGCAAAACTGATGCTCTTATTAAATTAAACACCATTCCTCCCACCTTTGAACAATTACAGCTCCTGCACCAGAAGGTGAATGGCACTCACATGACTCCATTTGGAAGCTGAGAAACATGAAATGCAGTGAGACATATCATACACTGAAAAACAGATTCATTTTTGTAGGTTCACCATTTCTTAGCAATGTGGCAGTAGGCCTCTTCACCCATGCAACCAGCGACAGGATGAGAGGTAATGGCCTCAAGCTGCATCAGGGAAGGTTCAGGTTGGACACTAGGAAAAATTTCTTCTCAGAAAGAGCAGTGAGGCAGTGGCACAGGCTGCCCAGGGAGGTGGTGCAGTCACCGTCCCTGGAGGTGTTCCAGAACCATGTGGATGTGGCACTGAGGGACGTGGTCAGTGGGCATGGTGGGGGTGGGCTGATGGTTGGACTGGGTGATCTGAGAGGTCTTTTCCAATCTTAATGATTCTATGGTTCTGTGATTAAACAAAACATATTACACGGCAAATTAAGAAAATCCAAAAACTCTAACAGCCATATATCATCACACAAGAATGAAGTAACTGAAGTTAAAAGAGGAAAATTAGCAGACAGCTCATAAAGAAACTGTGGTCTTACTCTTGCATGAACTCTGCTTTACCAGTAGGCTCAACTAGGACAGTACATCATAGATTTGAAACTTCTTTCATACCTGGAAACTCCACCATTTACTTCTTACCTCTAGGCAACAACATACTGGCTTGTTTAGATGTTAAATATTATGTTTTTAAATAGATGAATGAAAAGAGCTGCTATTAAATACCTTCCTCTAATTAAGATTCTTGGAAAACTTCAGTTTTAATGTCAGTTTGAAAACACTTGACTAGGGTCAGGAAACTATGAAACAGCTTGATTTACTGTGAGACAGTGTCTGAATTACTTTGGGTTCATTTAGTTCTCTGTTTAATATTCCATAAATTTTAAGGAGTACTTTACTCCTTCTGTTCTTCCTCATAAGTCTTTCACTCTACTACACAAAAATAAACAGTGGAAGCACTTTGCTTAAACCCCATAGATACATTTAGAGTTGATCAATCCCAAATTTTTAAATACCGTGTAAATATTTTCCATTATATGAAGTAATATAAATGCAAATAGCAGGTTTAAATAACAGGAAGAAAAGCTTTCTCTTTATTAATCTCGCGCTACTTTACATCAAAATTACTATTCAATAGCATTACCCCACAAAATAGATCTCCTCTTAAAACTATAAAATAGAAATTACTTTTGGTAGTAATTGTAATCTAGCTACCTGACTGTCACCTGGTCTGCTTGGTGAAAGCACAAGGGGTACACTACAGCTTTCACCTTCTTTAGTTATGTGTGAATGACTTTCTAACACGTCGGAGACAAAGCCTTGAGTGCTATCTGTGCTTCAAGCAACATTAATTGACTACATTATGCCTGAGACATTTAAAAAATAATTTAAACTGCAAGCACAATAAAAATGATACTGTTGAGTATTCTCACTGAGTCTAAAAGTTGATACCTTACTACTTTAATAAAATTGCTTATATTAATTCAGAGGATCAAAATAAATGAAAGAGACAGTTAAGTTGCTGTCAACATAGTAGATGAAACGAGGGTAGCCAGCAGAACTGGGAAGATGGAAAGATCTTGAAAATAAAAGAAAGTATGAAAAATAAGGAAAGTTAGAAAGTTGCACCCCAATACTACTGATAATCAAGTAAGGATGGAGTTTGACAGTCATCCTTCTTGTATTTGAACTAAGTTTGTACACACATGATCCCTCAGTGCACAATGAATGTCACAAACACTACAGAACTAGGGCTCTTCTCACAGGAACTGTGTTTCTCACCCTTGAGAGATATTTTTCAAAACTTGGCACCTACTCATCACACTCACGCTTCAGAAATATCCCACTCTTCAAAATAGCATCAAAAAAACCCATCCAGAAAAGATGAAGACGCAGAGAAGAATACTGCCAGTTTTGCTATTCTCATATTTCCCAATTTAGACTGAATGATAATTCTACCATAGGAGCCAAGACACTCATTCTAAGAAGAAAATCCCACTTGTGAGAACAGTTGCTACCATTCATGATGCTTTAAAAGCAATAAGTAGATGTAAAGTGGCCTCCATCCTCAGTAGTGGCTGGTGGGCAGCGTTGCCTTGGCCAACAATCAGAGTCTGAACTGGGAACCTCTGGAGCTAAAAAGCCATGCAGCAATTGCTGGCTAGAAGGGCCTTTTTACAAAGGGTTTTGTATTATTTTGTTCAAAAGAAGCTATTCCCATATGTCTGAGAGCCACAGGGGGTTGAAGCTTGAATGAGCTTGTGTGATAGCTACCCTCCTGATTGATACCCTGAGGCTGAACTTTTGGTCCCACCAAACTGAAAACATAAATTGCCACAGCATGAGCTAAGAAGAAGTATTTTTAGCAGGGGACTGTAACAAATCATAACCTCTATGGATTGGCCCAGAAGGAGCAATGTCCAAAACACATGCTCACCAGCTGATTATGCCAGTGGCCTCTATCACAAGAGAGAACAAAAAGTGAGAACTGGATTGCCTTAGAGCTATCTCATGCTGATTTAGTTGTAAATTAGGCTGTATCTGAGCCTTATTTAAAAGAAACAATTGATGTAGTAAAACTGAAAATGCACAGACAGCTACAAATGAAGCCGGAATCTGCCAACAGAAACAAGAGAAACAGAATTGATCCATAACAATAGTGATCAATTTTCAAAGGAAAACAGGCTGCCTGTTTTTACAGGCCACCTATTCTTTGCTGTCAATTTTTCCACAAACAGAAGACTTTAATTTAGGCCCTGATACCATAGGCAGAGGGAACCTTTATGAAAAATCAAGAGCCAGTTCTTCCTACAGGTTGTTCTTATATGTGAACCAATTGATTGAGGTTTCCAAGAAAGAGTTTTCAGAAGTCTACTACTAGACTATAATTTGTTTATTTCTGTGTTTGTTTGTTTGTTTTTTTCCCAAGTGCCCTGAGCTAGGACTCTAAATCAATGGCAGAGAGCTCATGCACATGGTTCATTATAAGCAAATTCAATGACTAAACCAAAACAGAGAGATCAACCCACAGTGGTAGTCTTAGAGACAAACTAAAAGTAAAATTCCAGTTTTATATCTAAAACCTTTTCAACCTCTGTTCACATATTTTTACAGTCACCAAATAGTAAGGGTTGTGACAAAAGGTGTTGACAGTTGAGCCCTTCCCAGGACATCCAGCCCAGCTATAAAGCAAGAAGCAAGTAAGTGCCAAGTAGCCATTATTTCCATCACATTCACCAGTTGTCAAGACTCACTGAATTTGAAGTTTGAACTTAGTGCCTCTTCAGTGCCCCTTGAAGAGTTTGCAAAGCTTTCAGGTAGTCTTCCTTGGCAAACTCCAGCATGACCATCTGTCTTGCCTACATTGTTGGATGCCTATACAACATAGTATACAATGGGCATAATCCAGAACTGTGGAAGGTGTGTTCCTGCTTCAGGGTTGTGATCTCTGACAATCCTGGTAATCTTTGTTCGATATATATTTTCCCTGAGCTGCACATCCCGAAAGCAATGGGATCTCTGGTCTGCTCTGAGCAATCTCTTCTGCCTTGGATTTGCTAGTGTTTTATCAAATGCAAAATTAAGAGAAGACATTCTACATTTGCTGAATGTGCATTTTCCATCTATTTCTTGTTCAAAAGGAAGACTTCTGATCAGCTCTATTTAATGTAATTTCTGGTCATACATTGGCACTACTTCTCTTAAGACATTGAATCCAGCTACTGCAGTAAAGCTCTGTTGACTTCACTAGCTGAAGCTGACCACACTTCATTATTTATCATAGATGTGTTTAAATAGCAAATATTCACAGACAGTATGAAGTAGAAGTATACAGATTTCCCTTTCACATCTGGAATTCCAAGTGACAAAGTAGCATACTGCTCTTTCAGTTCTGTCATGCTGTTCATGTCTTATGTTCAGTTCATGCATGGCCAATATTAAACCAGCAGAAAAGTCAGAACAGTGCACAGTATTTGCTTAGGATGGTCCAGAAAGAAAAGAAAAGGTCCTAAGTTAAAAGTGAGATGGAAAGGTTGATGCATAAGGTATAACCAGGTCTGGTAGATAAAAATGATGTGATGTGGGTATTAAAAAAACACCTTTTCATTCATTAAGGAACTTAGACTACTTCTGACAATACAGACTAATTGAACTCTTTATTGAAGAACAGCCAGGCGTCGGATGGTATTGAGTAACTAATGAATTCTATAAATCATTTAAATGGATGAGATTCACTAGATGGTTTTCATTGGGAAAACAGAACCTTAGGGCATACATCTGCATTACCTGCTTGCAGCTAAAATCTTCTCTATTGCTTTCAGTTGTGATATTCTTTTTTTCTTCCATTTGCTTTCTTATTATTATCACTACTTATTTTTCCAGAAAAGGGAATTCAATCTTCCTGCTAGCTTAGTTCTAGGCAATGCTGCCAACTCTGATGAGATCTTGGTTCCATAATAGAATGGACAAAAATGAATTTATTGCTTCAAAAACTATTTCACATATATGAATGCCAATAATTATGTGGAGTTCTGCATTACAGTTATTATGGCAGAAAGGATCACCAGAATAATAAAATACAGCTTGAAATGACTTTATGATACCAGTGTTTAATAAATAGGTAGTATTTTTGTCACAGTGAGCTCTTCTAATCTATAGCTAATAGAAAAAATAAACTGCAGTCTTACTTAACTGAACTGAACAAAAAAGCCTCACTGGGAGCATTTTAGCCAAAATTATATGTTCTATTGAAACTGACATAGTTTGCTAATATCATATAGCGTTGGATATCTTGACTTTTTATTTCAAATGAGCAAAAGGGATATTTTTTGCACAAAGTAATACTTAAGGGAAGGAAATAGGATGGAGTGTAATCAGTACTGACCATAGCAATACTATGATTCAGAAAGCCATCTGAAAGTTTCTCTGAGAAGCATAATTTTCTGCTGGCCTTTGCTAGCAGTAGATGATCGTGCCACACACACAGCATTTCAGCTCTGCTGACCAATTAGTTAGCATGAGCAGGACTAATCCTTTATCTGGTTTCTCCCATTCTAAATGCATCTGCTTGAAAGGAAGTGAGAAAAAGTATGCTCAGATACTGGATTCCCTTGCATGAATACAAATTAAACTGTACTTGATTTAAGCATATAAGGGCTTTTGTAGGTCTGAGCCTTCAGTTTCAATCTAGCTGCAGTAGTATTCTTTTCTTCTTACAGTTTCTTGTCATACAGATCATACTCACTTAGATTTCTACATGCTTAAATATATTCTTCTTTGTTGGTAATTGAATACAAAAATGCTGAAGTTTGACCACAAAAAGGAGATGTGGTTGGTGATGTTTTTACACAGATGTTTTTTTTGTTTATTCCGTACAGTTAGCATTTGTAATAAAAGAAAGAAGAGACTATATATAAAGAATCCTACCCGGCTGCCTTCGAACCTTGAGCGATCGTTGTTTGCCTTTGCTGTTTTTTCCGCAAGTTTCTTCTGCCTTTGAGGGCCTTTTCCGAAGAAAATGTAGTTGACAAAGGCATATTCAAGTAAGGCCAAGAAGACGAATACAAAGCAGCCCATAAGATACATGTCAATGGCTTTAACATAGGGAATTTTAGGCAAAGTCTCTCGCAGATGTGTGTTGATTGTTGTCATAGTCAGCACAGTTGTAATTCCTAGACAAAGAAATAACAGAGCACATGTCTTACATATCCTAAGTGGATAATGCTTCAATTTTGTTTTCCTTTTTTGGCAAATTTCCCCTGACAACGCGAAGAAGCTTAAAAATTTGTGAAAGCAGTCTCTCAGGTGACAACACTACAAATAAAAGCAAAACTAAAGCTTGATGCATTACTCTTCTGTTACAACATTTCCTTCTACAGCTAGGGGAAATAATCAAGGGTCCCTGTCGCCACCACAGTGAATTAATATAGCTTCAGAAAAGCCACTGTAGCTGTACTGAGAATATCTCTGGGATGAACAAATTGACCTGCAACAGGAGGGAAACATTCTGCAAAACACTAAAATGTGTGCTCTTCCAGCTCTGCATTAGCCACAAACACCACAGAGACAATTTTTTAAAGCAATAACGGAACTAATTAGGGATCTGGATAGACAAAACCATGTGAACAAATTAAGGCAGAGGGACTGTAAAGACATTTATCATCCGGAGTTGAATTTCTAAGAGTTAAGCAGTTCGTTGAAGTTAGCCCTGTAGGGTCCCTCTGGAGTTGACAGAGAGAGAAAGGCACCGCCCTAGAGCAGCACATCCCATCTACCTTAGACACCTATTTCAGTATCAGACAATGTAGTCAGCTCATGAAGAGGAATTTGAGAACCCTAGTTTAGATCAGTAGTCCAATTTCTACATGGCTAGGCAGAAGTTAGATGAGCAGTGAGAGACAGACAGGTACATAGATTTTAGGAAAGAAAAAGCCAAGAAGGGAGAGAAGCATTTTTATAGTGATCTACTGGACATAAATGAAGTACCCAGAAGATCTATTAGGTATGTCAAATCCTCATTTATTTGAGGATGGACATAGCACCCGAAATATATTACCAGAGCACTGTTTTGAAAGCCTGGTAAGAACAGCAAATTTATTGTCTGTCTGCTCAAATTCACAAGAAATTGCAGGTTCTGTACCTGGAAATTTTATGGGAATCAAAAATCACAGAAGGCTGAAAACACTGATTTTTAGAATAAGTCTACATTGGTAAAAGAGGCAAACCATTTTAATAGGTCCTCCTCCTTTACTATTTTTTTCTGATTTTATAATTATTCCTTTAGTTTGTAAGTAGTCAATAAAATGCTGGCAGAATAAAAATAAACAGCAACAAAGATACTGGCCTATTACAAACCACAGTTTCTTTTACCAGAAGAGACAGAAATAAAGCCAAATATAAACAAGACAAATACAACTCAAAATCAAGCTGTTGGTGTAAGCAGTGTTACCCTAAGGAATTGCAGTGACCTATGAGGTTCTATAATAGATATTTTTTATATTTAGTAGGTTAGTATCATGCACATTTTCCTCTAAACTGTGAAAAAAGTTTGTTTTGATGTCAGATGTTTTGTTGCTTGAAATGCAGCGGATAAAGGGAGCTTACAAGCAGGAGGAAGACTGAATTCTTATGTCGTCCAATAATGACAGGACAAGGGGATCAAGTTTTAAATTAAAAGGGGAGAGATTTAGTTTAGATATTAGGACAAAATTTTTCACTCAGAGGGTGGTGAGGCACTGACACAGGCTGTCCAGCGAGGTTGTGGATGCTCCACACCTGGAAGTGTTCAAGACCAGGCTGGATGGGGCTTTGAGCAACCTGATCTAGTGGTTAAATGGCGAGGCTGGTGGCCCTGCACGTGGCAGGGGGGTTGGAGATTTATGATCCTTGTGGTCCCTTCCAACCCCGGCCATTCTGTGATTCTGTGATTCTGTGTATGTGTCCCTGCCCATGGCAGGCGATTGGAACTGGATAGACATTGAGGTCCCTTCTTACCCAAACAATTATATGATTCTATGATTGATTCTGTGATATGCAGCCCAGGCTTATTTAAAAATTGCATTGTGTGTAACACACCTAACTCACAGTAAAATTAAGACGATGACTGATACATTGGGATTATTTTTGAAGAAATTTTAGCAAGGTCTGTGGAAAACCTCATTGCCAGCATATGGAATGGGTGAGAAGTCTAAAGGATGGTTGCAAACACTATCACATATTTGCAGCCCAAGGGATTTCTCTAGCCTGAATTACCTACTTCTCTTGTAGGATTACATGCAATTGCTTCCTATAAGGATTCTGAAAATTACCTAAGATAAAACTAGATCTTATATCAGAAAACACACAAATTCCTCTTTTAATATACTCTTGACATTGCACTGTCATTTCACAAATGTTCACCAAAGCCTTGATCAACAAGCAACTCAGAAGCACACACAGATGAGTAATTAATACCCACATTTTTAGTGCCTGTTCCCAGCTGTTGTCTAGATTGCAGAAATAATTCCTTAACCACCACATGGAGAGTTTTAGAAGCTCTTTGAGAGAGCCAGAAGATTAAGCACACTGAATAGAAGGGTGGTCACCACTAATTTATAGGAAATACATCTCCTGGGATAACATCCTGGCACCCTGCAGGCAATACCAATAGTTATGTAGGATCAAAATCCCCCTTCTGAAGATCAATAATTTACTTTAAAACACAGCTGGAGGAGGAGCAGCTGAAACTCACCTACCCAAATAAGACAATCATGTGATTACAGCCTTTGTCAAGAGAGAACTCTAAGATTACTTTGACTTCATTCAGAGGAATTCATTCAGGAACTTCTAAGGCTAAGTAGCAACTCAGAGTTTCGAGCAGCAGTGCCCCAGATTTGATGGTTTTGAATATAGCTCTTGAGATCAGCTTGGGATCAGCCTCTATTTGCAGTGTCTATTGCCCATAGTCTGTGGAATGAACTACCCTTTCTTCAGTGCCTGGTTTTCTTTGTTGAGGAAAGTTCTTGGTTCAGTACATAACTAAGTTACGTATGTCCAAAGGTGGAAACACTGCCTTTAAACTTCAATATAATTTCTTCTCAGCTTCAAGCTCATAAAAGTGGCTACACAAAAGAACAAAGGATTAGGCCCATGGTACTGAACTTTATTATACAAATATCAGATGATACAAGATATAATCATCAAGGCACTAATTGTGTTCTGAGAAAAGCCTATTAGATGGATTGTCATTCTCTCAAAATTACTTTCTATCATTTGGAAATAGAACACCTGAGCTCTTGAGCTTGTTTTGAATGTATTCTCTGACTTTTGTTGAAATATTTCTGTTATCACAGTATATTACTTGATGAACCAGAGCCTCTTGTGCTACAGACAAATAGACCACATGAGACTGTCTTTTCCCTTATATGAGGAAAAAAAATGTGTAAACCTGTCACAGGAAAAAAGGAATGTCATTGGGTTTGGTAACTTCTGTCTAACCATTTGTTCGTTGCAGTTCTGGCCAGCATTTAAAATCCAGATGCTGACTGATGTATTCAAGTGTTTTCCTAATTCTGTCATGATATCTCCAGGGTGGATCTTTGGTATCAATAGTTCATTTATGAATACAACAGAGCTGTTTGGACCCTACAATCCATCTCCCATGAAGCTACTACTTAGCTGCAATATGCTGAACATGCCAGACTCTGACATGTATACTATACACATAATCCACTTAATATGTAGAATTACCGTACCTATAGAGTAACTGCAGCTAACATATTTTCAGTCATAAAAGTTTAGATGCTAGGAAGTTATATGAGGTACATACACACGGGTATAATTGCAGCTGCCCTCCTTCTATATATTACATATTGTGTGGTAAAGTGTACAGAGACAAGGTATCCTATAGATATGTTTTGGAGTATTGGTTTGCTGTGGTATATAAGAAAATAACGGAGCTAGGGAATATGCTCCAGTTTTAAGAAGAGAAGACAGTACAGGAGAAGTTATATAGCATGGGCTTAGAGTAAAGTTTTGAGTAAGAATGTATATGCCAGTGGAAAACAGAGTTGAAGACAGAATTTGGAGTGAGATAAGATGCAGGAGTTATCATAAGGATTATTTATGGATCCATTTTATCTTTCTTGTCTATAGTTATCTGTGAGTATGTTTCTGTAACAGATGAAATACTTCATGTGAAATATTTTGAAAATAGCCACCCTTATCTACAGGATACTTTGATCAGAAAAGGTCTTGGACTAGGATCATCACCCTGTGCTAAATCCATGTTTTTCTGCCATGAGGTAAATAGCACTATAAGCTGTCATAAAAATGCACTCAGTGCACTGTGCATTCTGAGGGTGAGACAGAACGTCATGGTCTATAGCTGATGTGTCCCTGTGCTCTGAACTAGCACATGGTTCTTGAGGTCCCTTCCTGCCACTATCAGTTAAAGCAGTCAAGACCTCAGGTAGAGGCTTGGAGCTACACTTGTCTTCCCACACTGGCCTGGACTAAAAGCCCACGCTGAAGCCCTTAGCATATGATTCTGGAGCTGGTCCCCTTGCTAAAGTTACTGACAACAACATTAAATTTGATGAAAACAAGTCTGGGATCCATATGAGCAGCTCATGTCAGAGATTTAATGGTAGATACATTCTTGCATGCAGGGGAAAACTTATCACTTTTGAGGCAATACTGAATGACATGATTTTGACGTAAATGATTTTGGAATATCAAAACACTGACAACATGTTGCAGTCTTTAACAACTTCCAAAGGCTACATTCATTCTGACATTTTAATATCCCACTCAATCTCAGCACATACCAAGGGCAACTCTTGCTGCTGATGCATCATAATTGATCCAGAATGACACCCATGATAAAATCGTAATCAGTATGGAGGGCATGTAGGTTTGAAGAATAAAGTATCCAATATTTCTCTTCAACCTGAAGCTTAGTGAGAGTCTTGGATAGGCACCTGAGAGAAAGGAAGGAAAAATAGTGTTATTTATGCTGAAGCAAAGACACTTGCAGATACTTCAGTTTCCGTAGAAACTAAAGCATGCACATTTTATGGGGTACTATGACATCTGCAGAACAGTAGGGAAAATGCCTTCACTGTATTACTGGTTGGTATTAAAAGAAAACTTGCAGAGAACATAGTGATATCCAAGCAATTTGTATTTGGGAAGAAAAGAGAGTAAGTTATTCTAAATTACTGAACAGATGGATAAGCACTGGTGAGTTTTCAAAGACAGATGCTTAGGTCGCCATGTAAAATGCTTATCTAACTATACAATTTCAAGTCTTAAATGTGCATAGTTTGGTATTTACGTGGAGGAGTTGTTCTTGATATGGTACCCCTTAATTACATCTGAACTATGAGAAACATGCTACCTGTAGTGTCGAAAATATAATGAATCCAAGCGAATGAAAACCTTCAGATCACCTCCAAAGAATTTTTCTTCAAAAAATATTTTAATTAAAAAATTGAAGAATGTATAGGTATATGCACATAATATACACAGGATTGACATCTTATAGAATCATTATATATTGTTTCAACCAGAACAAATGATGAAATAATGAATAATCTCAATGTCAGTTTTTAAAAAACAAACATTATATTATTTTAGCTTCAAATTTGTGTACTTTAAAATTAGTTGCAATCTAACTGAATATAGTTAATATACTTACAATGCCCAGACATTAAAAAAAGCACAGTGACTTCTTTCACCAAATGCAAACAGGATAAAATCTGAGTGCACTTGTACAAGAAAAAGATATGCATTCACACAACACATTCCATGTCTTCAGTGTTTCCATTACTAGTCTTAGATACGATACTTCTAATAGCTCACCTAAAAGCTCCAGTTAAAACCAACAGTGCAGAAAAGCATTTCTGAACATACCCTGTTCTTATCCTTAAAACAAATTCCACCCATGCTGCTGCAAACGTATGCAAGATGTGATAGAAATAAATCAGAATTTACAAATGTCTTAATATTAGATGAAAATTATGTTCATATTTTTGCATATGAGAAACAACATTTGCCCATGTATACACAAATGGCCAACAGGGCAAGGGAGGTAACTGTCCCCCTCTACTCGGCTCTTATGAGGCCCCATCTGGAGTACTGTGGCCAGGCCTGTCAGCAAGGAGGATGTGGAACTGTTGGAGAGAGTCCAGAGGAGAGACATGAAGATGATCAGAGGGCTGGAGCACCTCTTCTGTGAAGAAAGGTTGAAGGAGTTGCGCTTGTTCAAGTTGGAGAAGACTGGGGAGACCTCACTGTGGAGTTTCAGTATTTAAATGCAGCTTATAAACAAGATGGAGACTTACTGATAGATATAGGACAAGGGGGAATGGTTTTAAAGTAAAAGAATGGAGATTTAATTTGGATGTTAAGAGGAAATTCTTGGAGGGTGCTGAGGCACTGGCACAAGTCACTCAGAGAAGCTGTGGTGCCCCACTCCTGGAGGCGTTCAAGGCCAGCTTGGATGGGACTTGGAGCAACGCTGTCTAGAGGGACATGTCCCTGCCCATGGCAAGGTCTTTAAGGTCCCTTCCAACCCAAATCCTACTGTGAATATAAGAACTATGGATTTCTTGAGAAAGAAAGCAAAAGAAGGAATAGAAAATGTCAGGTTTCTCTTCACCACATTATTGATGGGTAAGCTTTGGGTCATGCAACAGAAAGAATACTACAGCGTTTTCCAGGCAGCAGAAGCATTCAAAGAGTATCAAACTTTGCATCTGGTGGATACAACATAGCCCCATCTTCTTGATCAGCAGGTAAAAACTAAGAAGGCTGCTCGATTCTATTTCAAAAAGCAGTTGATTAAGCAACAGATTTGAGCTGCATATATGTGAGCTAAGTGTCTAAGGTTCAATTACATTTACAGGAGAGCCAGTTCATCCAGTCAATCTAGTAAATGAAACCTAAAGAATTATTTCACTGACTCCTGAAATAAGCTCCTACTGGGGGACTGATTTTGTCTCCAGAGTCCACAGACTGTATTCCCACTGATTAGATTCCCATCAACTGTAATAGAAGTTTAGACGTCTAATTCAAATGCAGACACTGAAATTAATTATGTTCGCCTTAAACCAGAACAAAAAGAATCCCGGCCTTGCAAGTCTCAGAGTAGGTTCAAGGCAGTTTGTGGGTCCTGGGTAGTCTAATCAACAGTCTTGCTAGCATCACAGTCACTTACTGGAGTTGACACTTTCCTCTATTTCCAGAGGTAAATAGAGTGTCATGCTGTTTTGTGATGCTTTTCCAGGCTCAAAATTTATTGGGAGGTCTAGATCTCAGGAAATTTCAGAATGATTTGATCTTTGTGTAGTTCAAGTTGAAACTGAAATATGAGCTGGTAGCCTCATTTTCAGATACCATGCAGGCAGGGTTCTCCTTTATGTAGCCCTCCCAGAGACTACGGAAGTTTGTATTACTTTCCCTTTAATTACTTTTATGTCTTCACAGATGATCTACTGGCCCTATCTCCAGACTGCCATCCCTAGTATCCTATCTCACCTCCAGCAAACAATCCACAGGAGTCTGTGTAGAAACAAAGAAACAAAACCCTAAAAGAAGAAACACTGCTGTGAAGCTGTTTATTTACCCCTCTTTACAAGAAGGCTAAATCACAGAATCACAGAATTGTAGGGGTTGGAAGGGACCTCAGAGATCATCGAGTCCAACCCCCCTGCCAAAGCA
>JAOWBP010000001.1:108238326-108257948 GCA_028571105.1 Tragopan temminckii | reverse complement strand
CCCTGCACGTGGCAGGGGGGTTGGAGATTTATGATCCTTGTGATCCCTTCCAACCCTGGCCATTCTGTGATTCTGTGTGATTCTGTGATCAGTAAACTTGTAGGCTACATCTTTTAAACTGATGATTCAGAGGTGAATGACTACATATTTATTTAGATCATACACGTTTAGGCGTATGGTTAGGTATGACACACATGCACACAAAAGAAAAAGAAAAATGAAACAAGAAATGCTATTTCATGGACTCCTGCCTCCAGACTTTATCGAGTCATTTCTTCAGCCACTCACACAACACATTCTAAGACTATATAACAATGATTAATAAAATAATAATTGTCATACAGAAGAAAATTAAATATTGAGTGGGCAAATGATAATACTTGCCTGTGGCAAAGACAACATTCTTGGACACCAGTCTGTATTCCACAATGGAGAACTGAGGAAGTTCAATCCTTTCCACGCCAGTGACTGCATTATCTCCACCTCTCCAGTAGAACTCTATGTCATCAGTCGTGTAGCCATCTGTAGGCCAGGCAGGAGAGCAAGTGAGAAACAACAGCAGACAGGAGCAGAGCTTCAAATACAGTACACATGGTCTGTCCTTTGAGGCAGTGAAAAGAATCAGAACAGTTGGACCAGTGTATGAATGTTTGTTCTAAATCTCTCCTGAAGAGGTGCTTGCATTACAGTCTGCACAGGAGTTTGAGCCAAAATACCATGTTTTTTTCTTTTCTTTCTTTCTATCATTCTTATATAATTCATGCTAGGATTAATGGCCCCTATAAGACAGAAAATACCACCCATTACCACTTCCAGGGATTGCAGGCTGCAATCTGCAAAATCACAGATCAGTCTGATTTAAGATATCATACACATCTAGACTGATAACAAGTGCATATTTACATTGGTAATCACCAGAAAAAAATGTGGATTATTCTATAAATACAGACAAACATAGCTGGAGCAGATATTTTCCAATCATAGTGAAGGGTGTGAGTCACTCTGTTTCCATTAGCTTCTGCAGTGGAGGACCCCAGCTGAATATAGAGCATGTACTAGCACAGTCTCCAGCCAGTAGCAGAAATGGAGTAGGAACCCTTGAAGCAGAAACATACATCTGAATATTGCAGTTCTAGGACATGACTAGGTGGAAAAGTGAGTCTGGTTTTGTGTGGAACAGACCTGCAACCATAAATGGGGCTGATTTGAGAGCCCAGGGGGTCCTGCAGCAAGACCATCCATGCATAAAAAAAGCACACTGAAAGAAAACAATATCACAGTGATCTCCTTTAAAATGAATCTGATTAAAATATGAATGTTCATTCTCTTGTGTTTACAATAAGCATCCAGTCAGTGGCTCTGCTAACTCAAGCTGGAACAACAAACTGCTGCATTCTGTCCTAGACCTGTTTTCCTAGGATGGATCCTTCCGTAGAAATGTATGAATCCTTATGTTTAAAAGATCAAATAAATGAACAAAAGTACAGGTAATAATTACTTGATTCACACCATGGTTATAGACACCAGTGCAAATATTCTATATTTGTATAAATGGAAAACTACCCCACATCTGTGCCAAGTTTTACATGCATCTTCTTATGTACGTACAGCTTTCTATTTCGAGAGTACAGTTCTGTTCATCTAGTGGGTATCTTCTCAAGTCCATCATACAAGCTGCAGTGGTGGTGATTCTGAAATACAAACACCAAATAGAATTGCTATACAGCTTTTAATCCTTTTTTTTTTTTTTTTTTTTTTTTTTTTTTTTTAACCTCACCGTGAGGACTCTCTTTGAAGAACAGCTTTACCATAATTAAAAATCTGGTCCATACTTTTACAATGAGCAGCAGCTTACAACAACAGCAGATACACTGACCTCAACAGAAATACTCACCGAGACTTACACTCATGTGACCAGTCCCTTTGGGGCTCAATGAACCTATCTGCATATGCAAATATTTCACAAACCTTTGCTGAGATTAAAGAATATGACTCTATATCAGAAAACATGAGGTGATAAAAGTCTGCTACAAATGTCAAAATTATAAGAGCTGTGTGAATAACCGATTTATTGGTTCTGTGGCAGCTGGAGAAAAAAAGCCTGAAATGTTGAAAAAACACTGCAAGCCCAGCAAAACGCTTTGGCTTAAAGTTCAGTTTATTTCTCCAGTTTTCAAAAGTAAATTAAAAGAGATTTTGCAATGAACTGTTATATTGAATTTTCAGTTTTCCCCCAACTCAGAATACATTTTTGCTTTTTTATTTCCAGTGCTGGCAATATAGCACACTAATGATGAATTTTTAAACCATTTCACTACTGATGAATCTGCATTTTTAATCCCACTCTTCTATATCAAGAGTGTCAGCAACACACACACGCATGACTGAAACAAATTATTAAGAGATTTACACAGCATTTGGCCTTTCTTTTCAAATTAATGGATTTACATAATTTTACTAACTTTTAGAAAGATACAACTATGTGCACTGACTTGTGATTAACCTCCAGTGTAGTTCAGAATATTGCTGAGTCATAGTTGTCATCATAAATTTATGGATTATCTCTTATCAATCTCTTTTTAATGCCTTTATATAAATTTCACATTATTTTCTGAGCCTCATTAGGTCCATTCTTTACTGATCCTTTTCTAATTTAAACTGCACACCGTGTACGCAGTTAATTCCAGAACAAATAATATTCTGGTGATAATTTATGTTAATGACACAGAAGGGAAAATGCATTAAATGCTGCTCCAAAAGATAGGACTCTCAATGTTAAGTTTTGTCCATGTGCTTTCTCTGTTCAGAACTTTCTGTTTCATCCCTCAGGCTTTTGAAATGACAGCTATCTAGTTTGGTAAACTGGTTTAAAATTCATGAGCAGAATTTACAGATGAGAGAAGTAGTTAGGTGTTTTTATTCAATTCCCATGCAATAAAAAGCCCCCACATCTGTTTTTACTATAAATGTCTCATCCAGTTCTCTGAGAAACAGAAGAAAAAAATGCTTATCCTTAGCAAATAGCTTATTTCAGGTAGATAACTTCACATAATATCCAAGGGAAGGGAGTTGCAAAATCCCCTAAAACCATCTCACAGTACAGTAGAAGTCACACCTCTACGACTGTGGAAGATGATTTTGTAAGAAAGCATTCTAATTTCTTTGTATGGGAAGAGACAGTTCTATGGGCAGAAAGGCAGGCAATGGGTAGGTCGAGCAACAAAAAAAAGCTCAAGGATATATTTTCATTTGTGTTCCTACCAGCAGACAGTGAGAAAGGCACACATCGGATCATTGTCCCTTTCAGCCTAGGGCAGGATTATGTCTCTGCCACTGCTGTCAATTCTATGTGCCCTCAGATTACCCATAAGCTTTCAGGTATCAGGTATTGTATTACAGGATGACCTCAGGTCAACCCACCTCCAGCTGTCTGCTGGGAGATGCCCTGGTTCTACACAAGAATCTGCACACATGCTCAAGCACCTTTTTACACTACAGCAGAAAGTAAGATTTTAATTTCATAAATAACCAGTAGGAAACATACAAACAAAAAGATACAGTTAGATATAGAAATAAATAGGTTTAGCACACTTACTCAAAGCAACCTGAGTGCTTAGAGGTCCCTTCTGAATGAACTTTCAAGTAACCAAATTTAACTTGCACGAATGCTCAGCAAAAGCAAATGTTAATTGCTCAAACTTGTGCATGCTACCAAGAAGAAAAGGTTTATTATTTATGGGATGGGACGTTTCCTTACACAGCAGGACAACAAGATTTCAAGAAGTCATCATTACAGCGGTGACAGGGAAACAATTACAAGCCAGATAAAGATAAAGCTGAACACAGATGCACATACATTTTGTTTGAAAGCAATAAACACAATGTATTTTTAATTGTTAAAATTCTCCATTCTAATTTTCTGTCTTCTGGATATAGCTTCTCTTATCTTCCCTGTTACTTTATCATAGAATCATCATAGAATCATAGAATGGCCTGGGTTGAAAAGGACTACAAAGATCATCTAGTTTTAATCCTCCTGTTGCAGGGCCGTCAACCACCAGACCAGGCTGCCCAGAGCCACATCCAGCCTGGCCCTGAATGCCTCCAGGGATGGGGCATCCACAGCCTCCTTGGGCAACCTGTTCCAGTGTGTCACCACCCTCTGTGTGAAAAACTTCCTCCTAATATCTAACCTAGACCTCCCCTGTCTTAGTTTAAAAGCATTCCCCCTTGTCCTATCACTATCCACCCTCTTAAACAGCCATTTCCCCTCCTGTTTGTATGCTCCCTTCAAGTATGGGAAGGCCACAATGAGGTCTCCCCAGAGCCTTCTATTCTCCAAGCTAAACAATCCCAGTTCCCTCAACCTTTCTTCATAGCAGAGATACTCCAGCCCTCTGATCATCTTAGTGGCCCTGGACTGATCACCTTTCATATATTGGTAGATTGTACAGAGACACCATCTCTGATGTTCTAGGAGGTGCCGCATAAACAACTAACAGAGGAATGCTCTCTGTACCCCAAAAGTTTACAATATAAATCAGTCTAAGTGATACAAATACATTTTATTTGACTGGGTCATAGTCCTGACAGACAATTTGATCCTCTCTTTATCTTAATTCAGAAATATATTCATCCAAAAAAGAACAAAGTCTAGCTGCAACATCTGACCAATCACAACTAACTTTTCCATCTTGTGAACATCTATCATGTTTTATGTATGGGTGATAACTACGTGATGCCCTCCATATAAAATAAATACATTCCTCCACTCCATTTATTTATTAACATTGTACTGCCTGAGAACAAGAAGTCTACTTATGACAAGTGTACAAGCAGTGGAAAAGACTGCTTTTAATCATCAGTCCATAATGCCATTGTTTCTGTTTTGATCTATTATGGAAAAAGCCATTGTACAGTCCTAAGTTTGTCTATCGTTCTGAACAAGGTGGGAAAAAGTTAGTAAGATTCTCAAAGAAATTCCCCATAAACAAGTTATACTCCAAAAGGCTACAGTCCCATTCTCTCTTCTTCATAAACTTTTGCTGCAATAGCAAACTTTTTTTTCTGAAGTAGACATAAAACTTGGATAACTGAAGGTCAAGCATTTCGAAAGTATGATAAATTCTGCATTATTCAGAAGAGAACACAGAGCCCTTGTGGCCTAAGGATCACTTCTGCTACATTTCTTTTGAGGAACTTTCTTTGCTCTGTGGATATTCTATAATTGGTTGCAATCCTCCAAAATTTCCTCTATTATTTTCAGTGACCCTGTATTTTGTGGCACATAAAACTCCAGGTTCTGGTCACAGCCCACAGGATGAATCACTGTCTCCAGACTGCACCCTGAGACCAAGGCCACCAGGATGCTCTCAAGCCACAATGCAAGAAGAAAAGCTAGTGGCAGAGCAACATAAAACTGAGCTATTTGGATTAGGAGAGCTAAGGGTTAGATACTTTCTTCCATCTGATCAAAGTGTTCTTTATTCTGCCAAGATTTAATTTCAGACAGTAATTCTTCACTAAGTAAATCAGCTGCTTCGCACTCAGCACAATCTGACCACAAATGCTGCATGTTGTTTGAGAGTTTGTAAAGAACGTTGCCATGCATGAGACACTGTTGAAATCCCTGTCAAGCGAGTACAATCAAGTCAAATGTTTGGGTATTTCCATTTTGCAGAACTGGAAGCTAGCTTATTCAAATATAGCATAACAGAAAATCCTTATCTGGATGACTCCAAATATTTTTAGAGTGTGGCAGAGATACTTTTATACATTATTATGATCACAAGGATTCTAAACTCCATTATTTTTTATTACTTTGCTTTTAGGGATGATTCTTGAGATGCAGTAATAAAAACAATAATATCTTGCATCTTTTTTTGATATTTAACTACCTGTGAAAAAAATCCTATGCTTGCAGTGTTCAATATCGCATATAAAGTACACAAAATGAAAAGTTCATTTTGCTTAAGTTAATTTTAAAGACATTTTCTGAACGTACTAAGCTTATTTGAAACTTCTTACTAGGTTGAGTCTGCTTTTATTTTGTCTTGTTTTAATTTTGTCTATAGATGTATGAGCTATAATATAAAAGGAATTAGAGGTGATTGACTAAGACCCAAGTCAGATAAAGAGTTCACCACTGAAAAATAAATAAATAAAATAAATAAAAAAAAATAAAACAGGTAAAATGCTGATACTGTAAATCTAATCCATCTGCAGCACATTTTAAATCTCATTCATTTTTATACTTTGTCCCACAGTTAAAAATGCAAGAAACTTCCTATGCTGGAAACAAAGTTTACATTGCCACAGACTTGTTTTGCTGGTATTGCGCAAATCACCAGAGCATATGGAATTGCCTTGTCCAAAGAAAGGAATTTTTTGATACCACTGAGTGTTCCATCAAGTTTTTTTGCTTGTTTAATTATGTACATTTATTAAGGCAGGGATTTTCTGGCACTCTTATTCATAAAAGTTACGATAGAAAACAAAGAAAACACACACTAATCCTAAAACAGTTAGAACACAGGATAATGTAAGGATGCTTTGTTGCTCTGGTTTGAAATATAAAACATTGTAGCGCTGATCCCTGTTTGAAAAAATTGCTGAAGGTACACAGAGGCATGGTCTTAACAGTGACTGAATCCATTTAACCAGAACTGTTTGTAGCTTTCTTTTTCTTTATAGAGAACATATGCACACACATTCAAACCTACTGCCTCTATTTTGAGCAAAATGTTCAGGTTTACAGTTAATATTTGCCTTTCTGCTTCATGTAGCCACTGGGCTTTCCAGATATGGCAGCTCTACATAAACAGATAAAACCTGACTGAGGATGCTTCTGGCAAAATTAAGAAACATTGACTGTGTCATTTATTTTCTATGGGCATCTTTCAGAGTTGCAGGGAAGGTTACATAATATGCTGCACACTGTTTGTAATAACCTTGTACCAGGAAACAAATATCAACAATACAGAACAATGGCTGTGAAATCTTCATCACGAAAGTACAGACCTGAGGCCATAAAGCACCGTTCCATCTGGATGAAGGCGAATCATTCGGTTCTTCACAGTAACACCATGCACAAATGATTTCTTGTCATTTAAGAAGTAGGTGTCAGGCACCCAGAGTTGATCTGCCACTCGATTATCAAGCGTCAGGTTGAGAGGTATGCCGGCATATGCCAGTCTCTTATCTCTCCAGTACTGTTGAAAATACATAGTCAAAGTGTAATCCTGGTAAGAAGAAACAGAAGAATAAATACTCAATAATTCATGGCATAACTAGAAGAAAAAGTATTTTTCTGTCACTTGTTTACTTCACTGCTGCTTTATTTTTTTGTATATATATATATAAAAAGCTTAATCAAAATATTAAATATTCCTATCAGCTCTTAAATGATTCTAACAATTCAAGTATCATTCTGGTCTAAGAAAGATTTCCAAAACCTTAAGAAATGCAGCTCTTACTTTTGTCTTTTTCCTCCTTTTCTTTCATGCAGTCCCAAAAATTACCTAAAAATGATGATTCTATGAAATAATAAACAATGTAACAGAAAAAAATACTGTAGTTTTCCCCATTTCCAAAACTGATAGATGAACTGAAAAACACTAGAAGTACTTGAAAGCAATATTCAAAATCATATTCTAAAAACTGGCTGCCAAGACGTTGCTTATCTATGTGCCTTTGTGAGAGACTGCATCCGGCAGGGACACAGAGCTTTTCTCACCAACAGCCAACATCTAATACATACTAATGTCAGTGTTTGGTTTTCATAACTTTGCCAGTAGAGGTCTATGGGGTCAGCTGTAAGTTGCGATCGCTAAGCTAACTTAATATCCAAAACATGGATATAGAAACCTAAAAGATTCAGCCTGAAAATATCAGGTTTTTTTCAGAATATGCTAACTTGCCTAGGTCATGTCATGATAATGCTCTAGAAGTCTTATGAGACAATATGCCTCACTCATGCTACTATCAAAATGTATAAAGATGCATGAGAACACTTCTAAGTTCAGTGTCAGCAAAGATGAAAATCATATGAAACAGACAAATTTCCTGTTTGAAACGAAAAAACCTTGTTTTCTTTCCCACATAGTTTTCAAGGTGTGGAAGAACATTTTCATTTTTACATAGCCTTGTTTAAGCAAGAAATAAAAGAAATACACAACTAAACATAATACACTGTATATGGAAATGAATGTTTGAAATCAAAGAAAACACTGCTCTTAAGTCTAATAATATTGCTGTATTTAACAACAACAGAAACAGGACAGTAAGTACAGGTCATTAGAACTCTGATTTTCAAATTAGAGAAGTGCTTTAAATGAAAAAAACCTCTTCCCAAAACACTGAGAAATTTATGCCATCTCCAAACACATTTAAATATTTAGCAGCAGGTGTGCAAACCACGGGATACCTGCATTTGCATCTGGTTCTACAAGCTGGTGATACAAAAGCCCTCAGGCTTGCTGCTTGTTTGGGAAAAGGCTGCTTGGGGTTTTTAAGTACAACTGTTGGGAACAGACCATTCCTGTAATGGGTCTCACGTGGAGACAACCCAACTTTAGGCAGTAATCCAACTCTGTTTCCCTCAGCCCCTAAAGCCTCTTCTTGAAAGCAAATGAAACTCTAGCACACCTTTTGCTCTCAGAGACTTTGCATTGTTTATTCAGTGATTCATTCTCTCTAATGAGGTAGCTGCTATAGCTTTAAGAAATCAATTTTAATTGCTTAGCAAATAAATCATTATAGTTATCAAGGGCAAACTGTTCCTATTTTAATTTAACAAACCTCTGAAAAGGAAGGACCAGGGATGGGAGAAAGCAGCCCATGTGGAACTGCATGACTGGAAGCTCATCCTTTAAAACTCAGATCTGAGATGACTGCCCAGGAGTACATGTGGCAGTGGTTGTTGGAGGTTCTCTGCAGTGGGACTCACTGTCAGTGCCCATCAACTATGCAGCACTCGTTGCGCCTGCCCTGCTCCATTAGGAGGAGCTCAGTTCCATGTAACCAGCTTGTTGATGCTGATGTACTGGAATGAGCATCCTCCACCAGTTTCACTTGGGCTTAATTAAAGCTTGTTTCTATTAACATTTTGAATTTGCTGTGTGTTTGAGTTTTGTAACGTTTGCAGTCTGATATCACAAAAGCCGTAGACATAAAGCTCACTATGTATAAATGTACAAAATGCAAGACAGAAATAAAGAAATAAGGTGTCCCCATATGTTATTGAAAGGAGTGAACCTAGATGGCACTAAAATGTAACAGAAGCAGTAAATTTGTAAACAGGAGAGTTTTAGGCTAAGTTCCATTTTCCTTTGAAAAAAACAATACATGCTAACAGCTAACGAATGGATCAATTAAGTAAAATACGTGCAATAACACAAGCAATGATATTTCCTCATTTTGTTTAACCAAAGTTTACTGTGTCAGGGAACAACAAAGAACGGAGTTTACAAATTGAATAAAAGCCATGCTTGTTCACCATCACTCATGTTCGGATAGCTTATAGCTACAAAAGCAGCAGCAGCAAACAGAACAGCGCTGAAAGTATCTGGTTGCACAAGCAACCATAAAGTGAGCAGGCTGGCCCAGTTCTTTAGGGTAGCTCTACCAAAGGTACTACTGGAATCTAAGCGTATTAAAACCTACAAAGATGTCACTCTTTGAGAAGCCAATTTACAAGGTTCTGTACCCATAAATGAAATTTTCTCCCTTTTCTGCACTCCGGATGAAAATGATGAAATGGTTTGAACATGGACTGGAAAAAAAATGCAGGTAACATCTTTCAGGTAAAATGAGAAAATGGATTTTTACTCTTAGGTAAGTAGACTAAAAAGTTTATTTAGGATCACCTTCCTTCAGGGATGCTTATGATGACAAACCCTGATATACTGGTCGAGAAGGTAGATGTCTAAGGCCAGAAGAGATTAATCCCACCACGGCTTCTGTCAAAGATAATACAGACCTTCCAGCTTTAGGAAATTCTAACTACTGCACAGAGCAGCAGTCAATTTCCTCAACTGCAAAGACCTCCATAAATCATATTTTTTCCCCTACAATACCATATCACGTTCAAGGTCCACCTTTTTCCCCTCTCCAGTTCCTCATACTAATAGATAAGTCAGGTCAAGAATGATAAAAACAACCAACAACAACAAAAAAATAACATTCAAAGCCCTGACAGAAGAATGAACACAATGGTTCTGAAGTACATGAAAGATTTTAGTTTAGATATTAGGAAGAAATTCTTCACTCAGAGGGCAGTGAGGCGCTGGCACAGCTGCCCAGAGAAGCTGTGGTGCCCCATCCCTGGAGGCACTCAAGGCCAGGTTGGATGGGGCCTGGGCAGCCTGAGCTGGTGGGGGGCAGCCCTGCCCATGGCAGGGTGGGCTTTAATGTCTCTTCCAGCTCAAA
Organism: Tragopan temminckii; assembly: GCA_028571105.1. NCBI lineage: Eukaryota > Metazoa > Chordata > Aves > Galliformes > Phasianidae > Tragopan > Tragopan temminckii. Next base: position 108,247,520 of record JAOWBP010000001.1, on the reverse strand, counting down.
CCATTCTGTGATTCTATGAAATGTCTTCAAAATGAGTAAAGCTTGACTGCACAGGCAACAAGAGATTTATTTTATGTATTCAAAGACCACGGACCGTCCTACTGCAGTAATGTCAGTAATGTAAGGAAATACAGATACATTGTTGTTTTTTCAACACAGTTTCCCTTGGGAAAAACAAAAGAAAAAACTCAAATAGCAGATAATACTTGGAAAAAAATTCAGATAGAATGGTAAAGAGGCGCAATTTAAATAGATCATAATATAGCTATTTTTCATAAGCATTATCTATGATTTCCAAATATCTCAAGCAAGAATTATATACTCACAAATGTCATAAAAGTTAACTATGTTCAAATAAATGTTTAAGTTTTTCCTACATTATATTTGTCAGATTTAACATAACCTGTATGAGGTATAACTACGACTTAACTCACTTCAGACAGGCAGAAACATTGTACTGTACTCCAGAACAGCACCTTACTGCACTAACCACTAATTAACTGTCAATACTAATACAATGCAATATTAAAAACAGACCTGTTTACCATCACAATGCTGCCTATCTTTAGCTTCTCTGTCCTCCACTCAATAAAAAGGTAACAAAAAATTTAAATGTAGTTTTTTCATCAAAATAAAATTAAAAGCATTTTAACAGAAATTGGGATCTAAAATTGATGATCACTGTTTACAGTTTGCTGTATGTATTGAGAATGTAAAAGTTATCCGTTAGCTGTAAAAACGTTTCTTCAAAATGACTGCTCAATAGAACACTATAATTAATAATTATGATGGAATACTATAAATATGTCAGTTAATCAAAATAAATTATTCATTCAAAATAAATGTATTGAAAATTACTAGAAACACAAAAAGGAGTTATCCAAAGAAAGAGTTATTCAATTTCTTGAGAGTACAGTCCTACATACACTTGATAATGAAGATTCCTGTCTTAGATTTGCATTTGGATATAAATTCACATCGTTGCTTTCTTGACCAACGAACACTGTAATTATTAAGATCAGCTAATAGACAATGTTTTTTGGCTGACCTAAATAAACACTCATTCAATGGATAAAAAGATGTAAGAAAATCCATGCCTTAGTTTCCACGTAAGTCAAAAATACCTTCCTTTACATTCCATATAATTCCAAAAATTAGATATGGCCACTGCAGTATAAGGAGCTATTTTAGAAGCACTGATGATTGAGTTACTTTCTTTCCAATAAGTCTGAAGTGAATTGCAAAGCCAAACTCATGAATCCTATGCATGACAACACAGCTGTAAATCTGTTCCCCCACTACACACAGAAGAGACCTGAGAAATAGTTCATGCACACATTAATTCAGTTACAGTTAAACATGAATAATAAAGACATTCAGAATGACTAGCCTTAAGAAGTCAGAACTTATCAGCAATACTATTCAAGTGTCTGAGCTCATCACTTAAACATTTTTTTTCCTGAGAATTCAAAATGTTCTAAAAGGTTCAAAAATATTCACACTATAGAAAAACATTATCCATTATATTTTACCCGTTGACAATTTGATTAAGTTCTTTACAGAGAGAGTGGTGAGGTGCTGGAACAAGCTGCCCAGAGAGGTTGCAGATGCCCCATTCCTGGAGGTGTTCAAGGCCAGATTGGATGGGGCCCTGGGCAAAGTGGTCTAGTATTAAATGTGGAGGCTGGTGGCCCTGCATGTGGCAGGGGGATTGGAGATTCATGATCCTTGAGGTCCCTTCCAACCCTGGCCATTCTGTGATTCTGTGATCTTCCCAATACAAACTGTATATTACTTTGTCAGTTGTCAGTGAATGCCTATTGCTCTGCAAAGCCTTTTACAAGAGAACTTTCTGGTCAGAACACTGCATGAGACTGGTGTTAGTAGTTCATGAGCACTTGAGTGAAGGAGATGGACACATGCACACAGACACACGCACACATACCCTCTGTCACCAAAACATCTTCTAACATTTTGTAGTCTCCCTGTTATATTAAAGATTCATCTCACCTATGAGATCCTGATTCAGACTTCTGTCCAGCACCACTTGGAAACTCTACAATAATGGCAGGTTGAAAACATGGCATATTTTCTCTACCATGTGGATAAAGTATTCTTCTGTTAAGAAATTACAGTGTTACGGTATCTCAGTTGGATCCTCTGTATATCCATGTTATCTTCGTCTCCTTTATACCAAGTGACCATTTTTTTTCACTTCTACTGAAGCACAGGGAGTTATAGATAGGTATAGGAAATATTTAGCCTTGAAGAGCCCATTTGATACTTCAAAACGTAGTTTTCCAAATAAATAAATGATAGCCTGCATCACTCTTGTCCTCTCCCAGCCTTTGGCACAAGAGTTCCCATCTCCAAAGAACTGGTTCCCCCACCGAGCATCTCTTGGCGCTCTGAGGAGGTTACCATACCAACCGGCACTGGGCTTTCTGCACACATGGTTGACATAGCAACCAGCCCCAGCAGCATTCTCCCCTGCTTTCTGGGGAGAAGTGGTGGTCACTATCAGAGAGGAGAAGCTTCTGGGCAGAAAGAAAGGGAGTAATCAGGCAGCGTTCACCTGTGGCTGCCTCACAGCGTGTTCCTGCTGCAGCCATGGGAACTTACCTTTCAAAAGCTGGACGTTGGCTTCTCCCTTTATGTGCGCCTCTGCACACAGTAAATTTATGGGGATGCCATCCTAGTCTTGGAAAGTTCTTTTTATCCAGACATCAGAGCACACTACCTGCCATGAGAGTGAGCACTTGGCCAGAACTTCAGCAGGCAAATATGGAGACAGAAATAAGGTTCCTGCAAATATTTCAGTCCAAAGACATAAGTCAGGAGAAGAAGAAGACAGTCTAGGCTATCTAATTCTTCACAGGTAGGGGGAAGAATACTTAGAATATTCTTTCTCTGATTCAGAGTATCATAGGTCTCGACACTAGAGACTTTTAAGTAACCAGGAGTTTCTATTCCCAAAGGGCTGATCAACAGAAAACTAACATACACAAAAAATTTACACATTGGTGATATAATACCTTCCAATGTGCTGGCAGAAAGCTAGCTAAAAGAAGCATACTATACCCTTCCAGAGCTGCCCAAGATTATGTGGTAAACTGCAATCAAAACCCACTTGATAACAGACAGATGAAACATAAAAATCACCATCTGATGGAGCTCTCAAAAAAAATAAAATAAAAACAGAGGAAAAAGAATATGAATTTTTAAATGTTTATGTTATACACTCAAAAGATAACAACAACAAAAAAAAGAGATTAATAATATATATACACTCTTTAAATAAAAAAAAAAAAAAACCAAAAAACACAACAGGCAGAAAAACCAGGCTTAGTGGAACACTGAACCTGCAGAGCCAATTTATTTATTTTAGGGCTGACAGGACCTCAAGAAAACAGGTACATTTAATTGCACTAAATGAAATCCTGCTAACAACCTACAGGGAGGAAAAAAATCAACCTCTATCAGCTGTCAGCTGGTTCCCACGATTGAAGCAGCTGACCTTACAAAGATGGGAACTGACAGGTAATGGAGTGTTCCTCCTACACAGTCATGGGATGTGCCACCACTGAATTACAGAACTGTGCTAGTGCCCTAAAATCTTAAAGCTATGGGATTTCTTGCCAGCTATGAGATAGGAGCAGAGATTTAAAATTTGGGATCTATTCGGTACTCATTTCAGAGAATGTCACACTTCTATGTTATTCTTTCCAGAAATACGTCGCATTATAGCCCTCTTTGACATTACCTGAAATATCAGTAAAAATCTGAAGGAAAAGTGAAATAAAAAAAGCCCTACACATTGACACTACTTGTCATATTTCTTCACTACTTTCTGTTGTATATCTAATCCCTTTAGTGTCTGTAAGGTGTCCCAGGACGGCAGTGATGAAATTACCAACTACCTCCATAGTTGTATGTACACAATTGCATTTATGGTCAGTATTCAAAACACATAACTCCGTGCCATTCTTATTTGCTATCACTGAACATGAAAACCATCTAAAACCATCTTCAGTGAAAGCCATATTTCAGACTGTAAATTCTGCAGTCTTTTTTCCACTACGGAATTGTCAAAAGACCTTTTTAAAGAAACTTCAGAACTTGTGTAATATTTTTTTAATCACCCAAGAGTTAAGAAATAAAACAACACTATATTTAGGAACCGAGGGCTAAGGAAAACATGCACTTGAATGAAAACTGAAATACATGTCTGTTCTCATCCACACTTTTTGTTTAAAAAAAGGAATATTTACTCCAAAACATCTTAAATTTTCTCACCTCCAAATCTATTTATTTTCTGACTTGGGAACCAGCCAGTCTCACTGGTGCTAAAGCATCAAGGCTGATGCCCAAATTTCTACTTGCTGACTGTGATTATCTGAGCCATGAAATATTCTTAAAGGAAATCCTGTTCAAGAAAGGCATTATGAACAAAATGCCATTTGAGAAAGTGAGTGAGAACCCACTGGCCATCAAATGATTTTACAATGCATAACTTGAAACATTCTCCACGTACATATCAATACTGCAGCACATGCTGTGTGGCTGTGGTGGGCTCAGAGGGCACACGCAAACCTCATTGTCCCCAGCCTGCCCAGACCCCCATGTTAACCCAGGGCCACCAGCCTTTGCCCCAGGAAGGCCACGACAGGGCCAGGCTGCAACTCCTGAAGGCCTGTCCTACCTGGCCATGGCCTCCATCAGGGACCAGCCATGGGCTCATGTCCCATCCCTCCCTTGCCTGACTTTGTCTCCGGGGGCTGCCCAGTGCTGAAGCTGCCCTGCTGCATTCAACTATCCGCTCCTGCTCATGGGGGCTGTGGGACAGGTCTTGGCTGCCAGGGCAGACAAGGGGTGCTCAGTCTCTGTCCATTCTGTCAGACCAATTACTTACATTCCAGCTTCCCTGACTTCATTATTTCACCCTATCAGTAATGTTAAGTCCAATTTCATGTTTTTCAGTGACAAAATTGGGATGCATAGGAAGTCAAAAGGAAAACGATGCTTTTTCTAAAAACTCGTTACTGCTGGTAGGGTACACAGATCATGTGACAGCTGTACTCTTAAAACTTGTTAAAAGAATGCAAAATAAATTAGTTAAAAAAAGACAAATGCTGCATCCAAAAAGAAATACTGCAAGCATACGTGATATTCAACCCCCACACAAACTTCTTGCTGTACAGATGCTTGTGAAAGAAGTGGAAAAGAAAGCGTACGCTGAAAGTGCCCTTTAAAATATTAGGCTGAGAGATTTTAAAGGAAAATGGCTTGCTGAGGGGATGTTTCCCCTCCTGCATGTGATCTGAACACTCTGCAAAGAGCTGCTAATAGCTTTTGTAATTAGGGAAGCAAGATGTATCATTGTAGAAATAAGTAAGGAAGGTTTCAAGCTATGCTGTTGCCCAAGTTCTGAAGCCACAAACAGAACAGTCTAAGCGATCAGCATGAAACGCATATTTAACAAGTGATCTTCCAAATTTCCAGTTTTAATACCATGGCTTTTTAAAGCAGAATTCTCTGATGACAGCTGATGCTCCTAAGGGTTTGTATCTACTTTGAACACTTAGAGCAAAACTGATCCTGCTGTGGATTGTATGTTGGTTACTTCCCTCTTCATCTATCTACAGTAAACGTACTTTCCACAAGGCTATTTTCTAACACCAGCACATATGTGCAATACAGGATATCTGCACAAAGGAACATTTGTGAATGCATTCTGCAGTGTTCACTTCAAATGATCAAATGCAGAAAGCACTAGATGTGTACTGCAACTTTTAACATAGTACCAACTGGAAGGGCAGAAGGTAGATATTCCTATTTCCCTGGAGTCTTTGTGAAAATATTGAGAACTTTGTACTTGGTCTATATATTTCACTTACACAAACAGTTTTTCTCTCACTAGACAGTTAATCTGCTGTTTGTTAACACTTTTCCTACAGAAAAATTACTTGCATACACTTGAGCTAAGTGGATGTGCTGATTTGACACTCCTCAAATGCAAAGTAAGTCCAGTTATCGAACAGCTGGATTCTTCCTACCACAGGTACAGCCTATAAACACTGTTCAGTTACCTACCTAATTCATACGCCATTGTCAGATACCTCAGACACAGCAAAGCACATTTAAGAGGCAAGAAATCATATTCCCCATTAGGCCTTTGGGTGACCAAAAGGTGCATTAGTAGGATACATTATATGATGTTGCTTTCAGCCTGAGATTAGCATTCTGCAGAGCACTTCTGTTAGAATAATCAGCCTCCTCAAATACGACAATTATATTCTTGATCATCTATCTCTGCTCTTGTTTCAGCAGTGCTTTTTCATGCTGGCAGTAGAATCAGTCTCTCAGACATCAGTGTGAGGATGAAAGGTTTAGACACAACTTTTGGAACAGACTAAGTCTGTATAGCTAAACAAAGTTCAGATAAAGCTGCTGGGACTATAAAATTGGGAGTCAAGAGAAGGGGTCTGAATTAAAATGCAGAAAAAAATCTAGCTTTGAGTGATGAATCATAAAGGGCTGAAATGATAAAATATTTATGTCCTTGAGATAGAAAGGAGATGGTAAAACTCATATAGGACAAAAGTTGAGCTCATCTTAAACTCAAAAATACTATTTAAATATAGCATAGAAAAATAAGCAACCAGCAGCTACTGAAATTCTACAGTAAAACGAAGGAACTAGGATAACTGGTTGGAAGTGAGAATATTGATGTAATATGAACATCAGAGATTTAATAGAAGCAAGCAATTAATGAGAACACAACACAAAACAAACTATATAGGCAAGAAAAAGAAAGATATATTGATAAAGAAAACTTTGCATGTATGATTTGTATGGATTAAAACTCCAGGCCTACAAAAGTAATAGAAATAAATTGCCGCTGCCTAATCAAGATGACAACGGTGTCAGTGAGGTGCCAAGAGAGATCTAAGAGGCAGTGAAAAAACAAATTAGTAATTAAAAACTTCAGTCACCCTCACATAGACTGGATAAATGTCAGGTTGGAGTGTGATACAAGGCTAAATGATACCACTGATGACTGATTCGTTGAAGAGTTTTTGGTGAAACTTGAAACAAAACAAGACTTGGTTGTGAGCAATGCATAAGTAATGTGTCAAAAAGCTGCTAGAGACTACTTATACCATAACCCTGATGGAATTAGGAAATAATCTTTTAAAACCAAGAAAAGTCTAAAGTTTTGGGAAAATAACATTTAATTTCAAAAAGTAAATCATATAAAAATTAAGAAACTTGTTTCCAAATTGAAGAAAAGGCTGTTTACAGTCATCATAACATGGGCCTCTGTATATAAAAATTACTTTTGAGTAAAAAACAAAGAATGATTGAAATTTCACAGCATAGTTGAGATTCAAAAGAACCTCTGCAGATCATCTAGTCCAGCCTCCACTCTCCAGGAGGGCCCTCTAGCTCACATATTTCTGAAGTCCAGGTAGATAACATCTACTGCTCTCTTCTCACCTGTACAGCCAGTTGTCCCATCACAGAAGACAATTAGGTTGGTTAAACATGATTTCCCTTTTGAGAATCTATGCTGAGTACTCCTGACCACTTTCTTGTTTTCCATATGCTTAGGGATGGCGTCCAGGATTACTTGTTCCACCACCTTTCCAGAGATTGAGGCGAGGCTGACTGGGCCCTCCTTCTTGACCTTTTTGAAGACTGGGCTGACATTTGCTTTCTTCCAGTCCTTAGGCACTTATCCTGATTGCCATGACCTTTCAAAGATGAGAGTAGCCTAGCAATGATGTCCAGCAGCTCTCTCAACACTCATGGATACATCCCACGAGAGCCATGGTCTTGTGGATGTCAAGTTTGCCTAAACGATATCTAACGCAATCCTCCTCAACCAGGGAAATCTTTCTCTCTCCAGACTTCCTCCCTGGTCTCTGGAGACAGGTTTTCCTGAGGGCTGTCTTGGTAGGTGAAGACTAAAGCAAATACAATATTCAATATCTCTACCTTCTGTGCATCTGCTGCTGCCAGGGTCCCTGCTCCATTCAATAGTGGGCCCCCATTTTCCCTAGTTTTCCTCTTTATATTGATGTATTTGAAGAAATCCTTCTTGTTATCATTGACATCCCTAGCTAGATTTAATTCCAAATAGGCCTTGGCCTTCCTCATCACTTTGTCTGTTCCTACATTCACCCAAGCAGCCTATCCTTGATTCTACCTCCAGTATTTCAGTTAAATAATTTTATTATAAGGGAGAAATACATTTAAAAATATGAAGTCACATCTAAACAAGAAGAAACAAATAAAAAGATGAACAAAAACCAAACAAAATCCAAAAACAAGCCAAAACTACAGTAATGATCTGCTAAGGGCTTATAAAAAAATCATCAAATGGTCCTTGCAGAACAACAAAGCCATGGATTAATGACCAGATAAAATACAAGAAACAAACATCAGAACCTAATAGTCAGTTTTCACAACAGCACAGGTCACAAGCAGACCTGAATGAGGTTCTGTGCAGGGCTCCATTCCAGTCATTATCCTCATAAAAAGCACAGACAGGGGATGCACATTAAACTATTTATATTTGCTACAGTATTTCTCAGAACAGTAAAAATGAAAGATGCAGAAGGATAGCAGCATTCTGAATGCTTGGTAATTATAAAGATAAAATTCAATACTGATGGAAAGTGAAGGAAATAGTGAAAAAAGTAATCCTAATTACAAAGAGAGTAGTAGCTTCTGAGCTAACTAAGATCACTCCAGAAAAAAAAAAAAAAGTTGTGTTATCAATCAGCAGTTTTATGAAGAGATCAATTCTATATTCTGTGAATTCAGAATAAGCAAACAGGATATCAAAGCTGTTTGGAAAAGAAATTAAAAAAAAATAAAAATCATGGTACCACAACTTTTTTGTGAATTTACATACTAAATACTGAATGCAATTATGGTACTCATCCCAGCAGGGCTGAGCATAACAGTGTCCCAAGAACTGCCAGAAACGATAATGAAAGGTTCAGAACATGTCCTACATAAAAACAGAACAAAACACAGAAGGACTTTTCTGCATGGAAATGAAGCAGCTAAGAGGTATCTAAGGTGTGGGGGGCAGAGTGGCGAGGCCAGACTCTTTTCAGCAGTGTGTGGAGACAGGACAAGGGGAAACGGCCGGAAACTGCAGCATAGGAAGTTCCGCACAA
>JAOWBP010000001.1:108216010-108238226 GCA_028571105.1 Tragopan temminckii | reverse complement strand
GTAGGGAACCTGCTTTGGCAGGGGGGTTGGACTCGATGATCTCTGAGGTCCCTTCCAACCCCTACGATTCTGTGATTAATTCTGTGTATTGTAGATATCTGTACAGAGATCAATGTTGTGGAAGAGAACTGCAGAATTGCAGAATCACAGAACCATAGAATTTCAAGGGTTGGAAAGGATCTCAAGAGATCATTGAGTCCAACTCTCCCAAAACTTCCACATTTGTAAAAAAAACAAAGAGAAGCAGAAGGAATTACCAGATGTCAAGTTCAAAACACGTGAAAGAATACTCTTTCTTTTCATACATATGCATATGGATGCATGTGTTTAAACCGGGCAGCTCTTACCCACTACTTGACATCAGAAATATGCAGAGGACCCAGAAACCCTTGAGCTGTTGTATCGTTTGATGCCGAGTGAATATCAAACATATACCGGGATTTATTTTAGTCTTATTCTTCTACTCTTCTTAAGCTTTCACCATTGGCAAGAGTTGGAAATAACCAGGATGAACTTTTCTTTTTGGTCCAAATCAACAACATGGCTCCTATGTCCTTATCTTCCTGAAGTACTCTATTGAGTCAGTTAGGATTCTGCTGCACTGTTTGTGAGCTGATGCTATTGTCCCATGGTGTTAATAAGCACTGCTGTCAGGGCTGACAACTTGCTATTCCAGGGTGAATGGAAGTAGAAACTGTGACCTGGAACACTTACACAATTCATTTTTCATTCAGCTGCATATGAAGATAGTTTTGTACATGAGATTTTTGCAAATAGCATAAATACGCCAATGTAGAATATTTAACTGCCTGTCAAAATTCAGAAATTATTAGAGTTGCTTCTTCAGTGATGTTGAGTGATAGTTATGTTCATCTTAATTTGTCTAACATCTGCTCCTGGCAAATGTAAGCAGATGCATCTAATTATTACCTTTCGATACCCGCATATGCATAGCATAAATACGATCATGAAAAAATTGGATTTTGTGAAGTAGAGGTAAAATGCCTTTGAAGCAAACGACACGGTAATGAATCAGATGGCTAAAATATCTATTTTACAGTTGGGAAGTTAGCAAATAAACACAAGAGATACATTATTCAAAGTGAAAATACTGTTTGAAGATGTAGATATATTTAGTCTATGTGAAATTTAAATTAGTTGGGAGCTTGAAGCCAGAACTGTGTTCTTTCCAATTTATGTTGATTGATAAGGCTAATATTCTTGACCTCATTTTCCTACTGCAACACCATTCACATTTTATTTGAGTGATTTTTTTTAATTGGCTAAAACCCCAACTAAACTGCATTTTCCCTTTTCAACACAATAAAACGAATACAGACAGATTTCTGGTCTCCTTCAGGAGATGGCAGTTTAGCTACAAGTCCGCTGTGGCTCTCTTCTCCACATCTGTCTCCTTAAACTCCTCCAACCTTACAGCCCCTCATATAGCCCCTCCGCCATCCTCACCCATGTGTGCAGCCCCTGATTTAAGGTTGGCTGTTAGCAGCACAGCTCTTGGACTTGGCTGCCTTGCCACAGGACAATGCAGCACCCAGCTGGCTGCTGCTTCCGTGCAACTGCCCTGCAAGCCTCCACGCAGACCACACTGTTTCCTGACGTGTAGGGTCTTGTTTCTGTTCAAGGGAGAAGCTTCTGGCTTTTCTGACAGATCCTTTCCTGCTCTGATCCTTGTGACAGTGCTGAGTTCTATGGGGTTATAAAATCTATTGCAGAAAGAGGGTTTGATGGGTTTCTAGGGCGATGCAATCAGGACAAAATGAATGCCAATAACTGTTGCAGGAGCAACATCATCTGAAGCAGATGAGGAAGTTGCATTATTTACACCAAGTGTAAAGTTGGTTGGGTTCTGAGCTAGTTTTATATCATCTCTTTTATGAGATAACACACCAGATTATGTCCAGCTTCATTTCACACTTCTTCATATTTTCATATTTCTTCATATTTGGCCAGCTTTTATACATTATCCCCAACCCAGCAGCTCACCTTCAGTGTAGAAGCTGCTGGAGGATGTTGAGTACATTAAAGCATCTGATGCTACACTGGGAAATACATTTTTTACTCTGACCATACAGAAAGAAATGGATCTATTTGAAAAATATGGCTGATTGGTCGTCTTTTACAACTAGCTGTAACAAACACATTTGCACTAATAAAAGAATTGACTTTCTTTGAATTCAGACCCTGTTCGCCAGTAGAGTGATTTATTTTTTGCTTAGAAAAGGCCATTAGTAAGAAATATCGATGTATGTGTTGTGATTAGAATAACATGACTTGGCAGAAATATTACAAGTGGATACATAAAGTGGGTGCCTGATAACATAAGTACACACACATAAATATAAATGATTTATGTTTCTTACCAGATACATCGATGATACCTGCATTTGTACGTGCAGGCATGCAGGCTGTAAATCCTGGCTCTGTGGTAATGCACATGAGAGAAAAATTCAGTGCCTTCCTGTCACACTAACTCATGTTTCCAGTAACCCCACCTAAGCATAGAAAAATCACTGTTTTACAGTTAACATTACCATTTCAGAAAAGTAATTTGTTGCTCATTTCCGAGCCACCTGAAATACATGAAGACTCAGTCATTGAAGCAACTTTTTCAAGGTCTTTACGCAAAGCCAAAAATTCTGGAAAACTTACTTAAAATTGATTTGAAAAATATCAGTAGGTAATATTGCTTTTTTGGAATGCAAGAATTTATTTTAGATACTTTGTATTATCAGAATTGATTGACCTTCCTCTGACTACAAAAAAAAAAAAAAAAAAAGAAAAAAAAAAAAGACTATGAAATGTGAGATCATGTGGTGTTTCTAGTAATGACAGATACAAATTATATCAAGAACTGTAAAAAATTAACCGCTGCTTTTTGTAAGGTTAGAACTGCATCAACTGTCATATGTTCACAACATATTCCAGTTACTTAAATTCTCCTTTTGGCAGATATGAACTTCCTGAAAAGGATGAAGCAGTGTGGAAGTAGCAGTGCCACTGCATAAGATATCAGTTAAAATTTCACCTAAAATAAGCTATGGATACCTTTGTTCAAAAACTTCAATTGGGAAAGATACAGAGAAGGGCCAGTGAAAGTCCAGGGGAAGAGAGCCTGTTGGATGGATAAAACACTGGCCTGTTAAGCTCAGTGAAATGAAAAATGCAATAAACCATGACTTTTTTCCTGCACATTCACTGATTTCTTTCAAACTGGGTAGTATGAGGAAGCAGGGATGTGTGCACTTATGTCTTAGCTCAACAAGCAGTCAGGATGTGTCTGGACTGCTTATCCTGCTTCTAGGGAAGGAAATACTAAGTCCCCATGTTTGGATGTATTCCAAGGCAGTTTACAAGTGATTGCCTGGGGAACCACTCAGCCATGCTGCCTCATCATTCTGCACTAACCTTTCCCATGCAGACTTAAAATGAACTCCAATTCATATAAAAATAGGCAATGGGCGTTTTTTTTTTTTTCAAAGGTGTCAAGGTGCAGTTATGATGTGGGCTCCTACATTACCTATGATCTTAAGCACTTTACAAAAAATCTCATCAAATAAATGGTTCAAATTTTAATGCAGCTTAATCGTAATAAATCAGATTTTTTTCTAATTTGTGGGAAGAAAAATGTATCAATTGCATTTACAAGTATCAGTTTCATACTTAATGCTGGTCTGATTCATTGGTCGCTGTCATTGATCGTCACTAATGAAAGATTCAAGGAGTTTATTTTAGATAATTTATAGTGCTAAAAGTAGAAACTGAACTAAATCTGAAGTTGTGGAGCCTGTCCGAGTACACTTAGGGCCAATGCCACCAAGCAGTTTACATATCTCAGTCCTATTCAAGTGCATACTTTGCAATGCACGCATACACCAGTGTGAGCCTGGAAATTGAAAGATGCACCTCAAGAGTGTGTGAAACAACGTGCACTGAGTCCAGTGATACTGGAGAGGTGATAGTGCCAAGCTACAATTGTACGGTGTGTGGAGATACGTGATGCCATCTGCTGATGGGCTGCCTCACCAAAAAGAAGCATAAAAGCCCAGGAGTATAGGAGACGGAGACAAGAGTCCACGTTGAGACTGGATTAAATGGCTGTAAAAAACAGTTAGAGACTTCTATGCTTTTATGGATCTGGAGCTTGCAGTTTTCCAAAAGCAGACTGATGCCTCAGTATCAGGATGCAGTGTGATGAGTGAAAAAGGCCAATGAAGAAAGAAGACACAAAGCAGAGGTGTAGCTCTGCTTTGGCAATCCTGAAACTTGGAAAAAGAGGACATAGGCTACAGCCCAGGCATAAGCAGTTGCTGCTTTCAGACTATTTCTACATCATCATGTTAATGCTATCACAATTTTGTTTAGAATATACTTCTTAGTGTATTCAAGTATTCTTTTGTACTTTTGACAAAGAAAGTGTTAGGAGAAAAAATACTGAGAAGATCTTCAGAAACAGTGACAGTGTGCAGTTTACATGTATCTGCAGTTAGTTGTAAGCATTTTCAGGGGTTTAATGCACCGGATCTATGACATATCCATGCCTGGATAAGTGTTCTCTAGAATAGAACAATAGGAGAAAAGCTGCATAATTTCTGTTGTGCATTTCAGATTCTGGACTGAATTCAGACAATTTATAAATTAATGGGCCAGGGTCAGCGAACATTATGCTACTACATATTTTGATGAGGTTGCATTCATGTAAAGGAGATGTCATTTTCTCCCAGTAAACAATAAAGTAATGATTTGTGTAAAATGCTCTGATGCACGACTGAATACAACCCAGAATTCAACATGTACACTTCCCTCCTTTCAAAGTGAGTCTTTTCTCCTGGTTTCTGCCTGCTAGATATCACTTTTTCCTTCTGTAAACTGAGTTAGTTCTCAGGCAAAATCTTAATTTATTGATCTTTTAGTATTCCACCTACAGTCAGATATTATATAGTTTATGCCACTGGAGCTTCATCCTCTTTGCCGTATTTTTGTTGTGAGTATATCTGATTTGGTCTGTGCTCTTAAATGCTTCCCATCTTCTGCAGAAATCATACTTCCTCCCCTAAATGTATTCTTCCTTACTTGCTTCTGCCCATATGCACCATTTAGATTACGCTTGTTGCCACAATATCATCAGATCAGATCAATAGATTTCTCCTTATTTTTCTAAAGTGAACTTAAGAGTTCACACAGATGTAACAGTGCAGAAACTGAAAAACAGCATTTCAAGGTGCTAGAATCAGACTCTTTTTCTGCAAGCTAGCATTTATGTTTAAGTGACTATGTTTTAATAAGTATTTCTTCTCCTTACAAAAGTGCTGGGAATAACAAACACTCCTGCACTTCTACAGGGCTGGTCTTCAGAAATTTGCTGGTTGCTGTGTGTTGCCTCTTGTCATACTACTGTGCATCAACTTCATTTACTGTTAGATGCAACCAGTTTACACCTCACTAGCCTAAATCTCTCCAAACCACCTAATTAGTAAATTTAACTCCCTGCCTTGGGAAAAAATATAGATCATTGAAACCACCTAACATCTAATGCTTTTATCAATATGAACACATTTTCACATGTTATCTGTTTCATCTAGGCTCAAATCTACCATCTCATGAATTCAGCGAGCAGAAACAGAAGGAAGAGGAAAGTTTCCAAAGTTCAGCTAGAAACATTCTGATTATCCTGATTTACACGTATGAAAAAATGTGAGACCATAGGTCCCTCTCTTGCTGGTACTTTCTATGGACTGATCTTGCTACATGTTTTAGTAGTGTGTTACAGAACAAAAGATATTCATAGAAGAGAGAAGCAGTCCATTCATGTCTAACTACATGGTTACTTAAAAATTAAGGAAACACCACTTAGCCATTTGGAATTTCTTTGAATTACATAGGTTTCAAATCAATTCCTCAAAAGCATCTAAAAATAACTGTTGGCAGTAATTAAAGTTATTTATTAGCAAGGAATGAGTCACAGTAGATTTCAACCAAACTATCCTGATGCAGTCATTCTATTTCCTTACTTGCTTCTCTCATATGTGGCACACATTATGTTTCTTCCAGGCTGCTCAAACTTCCTTCAGTTGTTTTAACCAAATTCTTTCTAAGAAATTTCCAAAATTTACTTCTAAACATCATTTTTCTATTCTGAATATTTCATCTTTACTGATTTTTTTATTCTTTCTTTACAGGCAGAAAAAAACCCTGATACTCTTAACTCAAAATACTTATTATACTTGTTAATACTCAAAATATTTATTAACATTTTGGGGTATGCTCACTTCTTCTCACTGATCACTACAACTGTGAAGTTAGAAGAAAATTTTAAGCAGAAAATCATCAGCAATCTTAGTCCAGCAATACTATTCTTATTCTTAACATTTTTACACTTGACTGAGTTACTTACAAAGTTTTTCACCGTCTTCTGTCTCAGAAGCAAACATGGACAATGCTATCATAATACTAACAGGTTTAAACATTTACAAATGAGAATGAAGTTGTTAGCAAGGCCTCCAACCATAATGATGAAACCATATTTATTTGAGGCAGCTATCACTACACAGGAAGAAAGCTCTCCACACAGAAACACTGCAAGTGAGTTTTTAACCATTTGTATGGGTACAATTTAGTTTAAGTGCTGGAAGAATCCATACAATGGAGACGAAGATGATCTGAAATACAAATGTTCCACTGTGATGAAGTCTAACAGTGGTTTTGGAATTGCAGAATTGTTTAGGTTAGAAAAGATCTTCAAGATCACCAAGCCCAACCATCTACCTGATCTACTAAGTCCAAATATCAATCCACATCCCTTAGTGCCACACTCACATCTCTTAAATACCTCCAGGGATAGTTACTCCACCACCTCCATGGGCAGTCACATTCAATGCCTGACCATCTTGTCCATGAAGAAATTCTCTCTGATATACAGTCTAAACATCCCCCGGTACAACCTGAGGCCATTTCCTCATATCTTTTCACATCACCTAAGAAAAAAGACATACACCCTCCTCACTGAAGCCTCCTGTCAAGTGGCTGTTGAGAACGATGAGGTCTCCCCTGAGCCTCCTCTTCTCCAGACCGAAGAGCACCAGCTCCCTCAGCAACTCGTCATATGTCTTGTTTTTTAGTAACTTCACCAGCTTTACTGTTCTTTGCACATGCTCCAGCAACTCCATAAATTTCTTGTAGTGAGGGACCCAAAACTGAAATCAGCACTTGAGATGCAGCCTCACCAGTGCTGAATACAAAGGGATGATTACCTCTGGCTCCTGCTGGTAGCACCAGTTCTGATATGAGCCAGGATGCCATTGGCCTTCTTGGCCACCTGGGTACACTGCTGGCTCACATTCAGCCAGCTGCTGACCAGCACCCCCAGGTGCATCTCTGCCAGGAAGGTTTCCAGCCACTATGCTCCAAGCCCATACCTCTACATACGGTTATAACAGCACAAGTGCAGCATTTAGCTGGACTGAATGTGAGCTCCCTCATCGGGCAATAGAAGAAGCAAACATTATAAACTGATTATCTATTACCATTACATGACACAGAGTCACTAGCTGACATATTTGAAACCAACATAAGTAAAGGGAACACTGAATGAGACCCATATGCAATAGAGATTGACACTGAAAATATGAATCTGTCATTTCCCTTCACTGAAAGTAGAGGGGAGGAAAAAAGCAAAAAACCCTAATCTTAATGCACTATCCTAAGAAGTTTGGCAAGTACTCTGACCTAAAGGAGATGCAGTATTTGCATAGGTACACTTTCACTAGAGAACCTAGACTTCTGATGAAAGGATGAAAATATTTCCAAAGCCAGAAAGAAATATATATGTATTAAACAGGAAAGACTCCAGTATCAACCTCTGGGGAACACCACTCATTACTGGTCACCAGTTGGATTTAAATCAGATGCTAGACTTTAATCTCATACTAAAGATCACAGAATCACAGAGTTGTAGGGGCTGGAAGGGACCTCCAGAGATCATTGAGTCCAACTCCCCTGCAAAGCAGGCTCCCTACAGCAGGCTGCACAGGTAGGCATCCAGGTGGGTCTTGAACATCTCCAAAGAAGGAGACTCCACAGCCTCTCTGGGCAGCCCATTCCAGTGCTCCATCACCCTCACTGTTAAGAAAAGATACGTATCAAAGGATGAAAGTACCATAGTAAAGAGAAGAACTTTGTGTATATTCCTGGGGAAAGCCAAGACTCATCTTTTTTTTGAGGGGTAGAGTCAGTGCAGTGACCGACTTTCTGCTGGATGCAAGGGAGATTCCTGTAGGTTATGTGCAGGAAAACAAGATTTTACATAGAGCCTTGACAGCGTGCATTTCTTCTGTAAATAAACAAAACTGGACAAAATAGCAACAAACTCATTAACTTTCCTTTGTCTGCAATAAAGGTAACAAGATGCTATATGTTATCAAACTGCAGGAACTGTGGCATGATACCATACACAGCAACATGTGCTGTTACAGCTGTAATGACTAATTAATTAATATTCATAAAATCAACCTAGTTAGTATTTACAAATTTGATTCTGTATGAAATAAACATTAAGTACCAGATGAGTGGAAAAGCTGAAAAGAAACATGCTCAAAGGCAGCTTTAATATTGATATATTTTTATTATGCACGGAAAATATGCTTTAGTAAAAACTCTGTGTTTATCTTTAACTTTTGAGATTTGAGCCAGTGTTGATGTAAAAGTAATTGACACTCTGTGGATGTAGAACAAGGAAAGATAATGTTATTTATACTTACAATATGAAAAAGAGTAAACAAACAAATTCCTAATTGCCTCTGTATTGAACTCAGGGGCTGAATCAGCTCATTCCTAGAGCTGCAATCCCATTTCAATTTCCAATTCAGGAAAACATCAGTGCATAACTGACTAGTCTGTGGTTAAAATCCCAGCTTTGCTCATTTCTTGTTCGTACAAGTGCCAGCATACACTAAAAACGGGAATGTTTAAAGATTTTATTACTATTATTTTTAGAAACAAAATGAATCTAGAAAATTGTCTGCTCAGAAACAGCAAACCTCTTCAGCTTAATGCGTTTGCTGGGGGTAGCAGGTGAAAACACCTCTTTCTTTCAGAATCACTGACTGCCATTTCAGACTGCAAAAAATAGAAAGCAGTAAAATGTCAGCTGACACAATGAATATCTGTATAAAGGCAATGATACAACTTGGCTAAAGCCAGGGAGATGTATGAGATAGCTGAGGGCAGTAGAGCTGTCAGACTGCTATGCAGATTTTATTGTATTTCTCATAAAAAACCAGTAACATTGTTTATATTATGCACTATTGATGCAATATTTTTGCATTTTTAATGCTCACCTTCCTATCAGCACTTTCACTTTGCCACTGACAAACATCGACAGCATTAGAAGCCGCAGAATGCAACAGGACACAATGACTTTGTTAACTGGTGTCTGCTTGCCTACTCGTTTAATTAAAACAGTTCAATTAAAGTATTGAAATAAACTTGATAAAAAAAAACAACTTTATTTAGATGTAAAAAAAATTACATTAATCAAAATGAAGTATCTGCCAAATTTCCATCATATCAGTTTTAATGAAGAAACAATCTACATAGGCAGGCACTCTGATGCTTCTGAGGACATCTGACGTACACAAGTGCACATTATTTGCATCCTCATAAACGTGGGATAAGCACATTTCTTTCACGCATCTGGCCTTTTTGGTAGTTTTGAACTATTATGTGATCTCTGTCTACTAATATAATCTGGCTGGAACTAATTCAAAGAGTGCATTCCTGCCAAATAGTTTTCCTTATGACAAAAAAGCATCACATTTTCCCTTCTGTACTCCCACACATATTTGCGTCCATCTTTGATAGCCTGTGGGCTGTTGGTCCCTAGAAAACACTCTGAAAGTTTGCAGAAAATGAACTGTTTTTGATCCAGAAAAACTATTTAAGAACATTTTTGTTGTCTTAGAAAATATTCTAATATTCACAACATCCTTGGCTGTCAGTTTGCTGATGTTACTTTTATTGGAACTATATATAATCCCAGGATCTCACAAAAAGCAGATGAGGATAAAAAGAGCCCTCGGAAGTAAAATAGATTTTGTAAAATGGGGCCACCAATGAACAGCACAGTGAAATCAAAATACATTTCACTGGTATACAATGGTGATCTGACAGCAGATATGAACACCGAGACCACAATAAATTATGCAAATCCTTTTAAACTGATGCCAGTACAAGCTCTCCCTTTGTCTTTCATGAAATAAATGACAACTGATATAAACAGAGCAGAAAATTAGTAACAGTGATTTTATTTCCTTTCTGACTTCTAATGAAGAAAAAAATGCAAATGGAAATAAAAATTCTTTCCCAAAGACACTGTTTACTTACAGTCTGTGCAATTAAACATAATTTTAGCTAAGCCTATATTCTTTGCATTGTTGCTTTGATGCTTGTGAGTACACATCATTTGAAAGAATACATTCATAAGAATAAAAGATTTTTTGAAATCTCTGAAGAAATCATGAAAGCCTATTTGTTCGGAAGTATAAATATTACAAATACGAGAAAGCCTTTTCAAATCTAGTAAGATAAGTATTGGTGATAATGAAATAAATTAACATAGATAGTGGATAAGTAATTTTTTTCTAGAGTTAACAAAATAAATAGTACTTACTGTACAAAGATTTCTTAGGGTTTTTTCACTGGCTTTTTATAAAATAATTCTAGTCCATAATATAGTATCTTTCAACATGTTACTTATAGCTCATTTAGTGCTCAAGGTTTTGTTTTTTCAGAGCTCTCAAAATCTGGCACTCAAACACCAGCTTGCGACCTTGCAATGCAGTAACCAATCTCCCATCTTTCAAAAAAAAGAACATTTTCACTCTACTGGAGTCCTGACACAAGATGACTCATGAACTGTACGCTTAGTAACCGTAGGCAACCACATTTAAAAAAAAAAAAAAACAAAAAAAACCAGAAGCAAACTCTTCTCTGAACCTTCTAGAAGGTTGTTGACTACATAGTATGAATTCAAATTTTCCCACTCTGAACTGCTGTTTCCTTTTCCTTAACTCTTTACACTTACTCTTTTCCTTCCCTTCCCTTTTCAAAGAAGAGAGGGTCCAAAATTTTAGCCATTAGACTGTATGAGCAGTGTAAAGACACTCAAATGGATGCTGGACAACATCTGACTTCCCAGGAATGGGACCCCATGACAGTTTGTCCAAGACACTCTGCTGGATTGTAATCCTAGTGTATTGCATTCATAATGGGGTATTCAAGCACTGGACCCCTCCTGAGCACACACATCAGTGATGACTAAATACCACACACTACAATAAACATCTGAACCATAGCCAGCCTTGCATTTTGTTGTATGGATAATGAGTCTAAGTAGGTGTTGTATGATTACCACATTTTATTCTTCATGAATGACATGAAAAAGAAAACATCTATTACTTGTTTAGAGAGCAAAAGTCCTTAGTTTCAGGCTCATCCCGCTGAATATTAGACACATATATGAGTGAGACACATAATTGCCCTAGGCCAGTGGGGAAACACAAGATGCTCTATAGGACCATTTAGACCTTAGGCAAGCTGAATCCCCTGGGGGTGCACTTCTCTTTCCATTGACTGTGTATGCAACATAGGACAAATGCACTCATAATTCAGGCACTGCATGTGAACCTCCTGATTCAGTTTCTACAGGCAAGTTATTCAACTTGGATTAATTAGGGCTGAAATAAAGTCACTTCTGAGATAAAAACCTCAGAGTGATAAATGTCTGCTGCAAACCTATTGCTGCTATTCCAATGTTCACCAAGTAATTGTAAGCAACACTTGACAACCATTTCAGCCCTTCCATATATTTATACAGCTAAAAAGCTGATATTTGTTTATAATAGGTTTAGAAAAAGTGCTGTGTTTACCTTCTTGCTGTCTCCAAATGATCTGTAAATAAGATCACCTATGATTTACTTACCACTCAAGAAAGTAACTAAAAAGATTACAAGCCTCTTCTGGCAGACTACATGCCTATACAACATCTTCACTCGACACATTTGTCTGTAGAAATAAAGTAGGAAATAACATACTTTCTTCAGGTAGAACTGTTTCCAACAGTTATGGTTGCCAGACATGCTTGCAGACTGCAGGACAAGCATTTGTGTGTTTCTGTCATCTTACACTCAACATTTTCATCCCAAGGTGGTAAATAATTTTTTTTGTATGAACAATCATTAGCTTCATTTTGTTAGACCATCTAAAGCTGTACTTTTATATTTATTAGAAACTTCGTTTTTTAATTTACTGCAGGGAAAAAAAGATAAGTGAACAAACAGGTCAGTGATGAAATAATTCACATTACAGAACAAATTAAGATTCACAAGCAGATCCTATGCCCAATCCAGGCTTCTTTCTATTTCCAGAGATAAGTTAAATCTTTATCTGGAAGGCTTACTAATTGAAAAGACAAGCAAGTATGTCCATACTAGAGGGATAATTTTGAAAACAAACAAACAAAAATCCTTCCTGATAAGGCATTAATTACAATAGGCATTAATATGTTTAAGTGAATTGATTTCTAACACTAAAATTAATTTTCCTGGAGCTAGCATGTTTCTGCACTCTGGTGTCTGTGGCCAAACCTGATGGATCTGATCTTACACTTCACCACACCTTGCCATAGCGCTTTTGGCTGTCTGGCTATGTTCCTTTGGTGCCTGTGGGCAAGATTCAGTTGTTAAGATACAGAAACCTACTACTGTTGTAAATCTAAAGCTGCCAGATAAGGGACTGGACCATCAGATGACCCACTCTCTTCCTGGAGGCCAGATGGGATACAGGCAAGATCTAAAGGGATGCTACATGTCCGTAATTGAGCACAGGGCTCCAATCCTGTCCATCTATTACAAAATTAACACAAACTGGAAGAAAAAAAAAAAAAGAAAAAAAAAAGAAGAAGAAGAAATAAAAGAGATGAGCAAAAGTTGCAGATATATTAGGCTGAAATATCTGAATGAGTCATAAGAAGCAGGCAAAAACAGAGGACACAAATTTTGATGTCAAACAAATTTTGTGTGTAACTTCTCCCACTTTCTGTTACATTTTGCCTGCTTAGTCATAGAAAAAGACCCTGCTGTTTCTCTATCAGTTTCATTTTTTTCTTTAAAAATGAGTCAAAAGAGAAATGAGATGAAAGATACCAGAAATACTTAACTGATTTGACTCCTTTTCATTCTTTCTCTGATGTTCACTTGCAATTTTTCCACCTAGATACCCTCCAAACAAGTTATCAGAATTCAGCTCCCAAAGCTGTAAATTTTGGATAACCACTCTTGACAATACATGCACTGATGGATATCACTCACTCTCCCAAATAGCTCATTGCCAAAGTCTTCAGAGAGTGCAGGATTTTACCTTGATTAGGCAGATCTATCAGTTTCTAATATCTCTATGATGTACAGCAAATGACCAGCTATAAATAATATCTTCACGAAGAATGAATCCTGCTGGCACAGAATTTTTCTTTTAGAATTACGTCTGGCCTCTGTGCTTGTGCAACTGTGGACTTTCTGTTCAAGCATTACAGTTTTTTCCAAGTGTGAAGAGGAATCAAAACATAAACATTACTACACTGTCATTATGTCTGGTACTTCCATTGTGACTTAAAACTGATCAAAGGTATGAGTTTAAGTATTCAAGTATATGTATAGCTGGAAAATACAGGACCATTCACCTCTTGCATACAGAGGTAATCTTTGAAAAGTCCAAACATGGAGACAAAAAGTACAGCAGGAAAAGATTCAGTCATTCTAGTTAACTGTATACAGAATTAATTAAGCAAATTAATATCAGAAATCTATCTGTTAGATCACTGGTTTTACACAGTCATTAAAACCTGATGTGAGAAATTGGATGGGTAGCAGAATAGCTTTTAAACAGAAAGGCAAAATTATACTCTGTGAAAATTATTGTTCAACTAAGGCAATTTTAAGTATGATTTTCTTTTTTTCTTACAGTAATTATTGAAGTGCCATTGAATGAACTTCTGGAATTTATAAAGGCAATATGATTTAATTCTGGGGCAAAGTACGGCCAATGTTCTATAAACTTTATGCATCCTCATGAGGAAGTTTAGTGAGGAAAGATAAAAAGAAGCAATCCTATTGGGAGTGAACTTTAGGACAGAGGAAAAGCCACTCCAGCCAGCTGTTCCCAAGTATGTTAGCCTGGGGGCATTTGCTCAGGATAAACATACTGGAAGAACTTCTTGCCTCTGCTATACAAGGCCAGTGTGACAGCAGCCATCTATAGGTGAAACTGCAGTACAGACTGTGCATGAGATCCTGGCTTGCAACAGATTCAGCTCTGAGCTAACTTCTTTCTGCTAGCGGCTGCCAGGAGAGGAAGGGAAGGACAGAAGGAAGGCAGGAATTTCAGTAAGATTCAGGACATTGTAGCCAAGGAAATCGGAAACCCCACTTAGAATATTCCAGTGCAAGATCTTAGAAGACCACTAGTAATTCAACTAGTGGGGATGCAGACTAATTCAGGTAACAAACTGAAAATAATGCTGCCCGTCTGATACTGCAATATCAGTACAATTATACTTGTACGACAGCCACAGCATAATTGCTCCTGCACAACACATATGCTTAACACAAGTAAGGGTAGCTTTCACCAGTGCTCTGGGGAGAAGAAATGCTTAAAGCCAGTGGCTTCAGCTGAAAACAAATTATGAATGAGTGTGCACACAGCACATACATCCAAGTACAGGGTAGTTCTTGAGGAATACCCAAAGAGAAGTCTTACATGCCCCTGACCACCCTGTGCTTCTAGCCTCCGGTACAAGGCTCCCATGTTGTCTGCAGTGCGTAGAGCATGCTGGCAGAGAACTGCGTAACCCAGAACATTGCTATAAGACGTGCTTTGCAGCAGAGCACCTACAGGCAAGAAGGCCAGCTAGAAAACCAGAATCTGAATTGTACCTTTGTTTCCAACCTCACAAAGAAAACCAGGACCAGCCTAAATATGAGGAGATGAAGATAGGAGCTAAGATACAATTTCACCTCTCTCTGTAAACAGGTTAACACAGGAAGGCTTGCTGCACTGATGCCAAGTGGGTTTTTGAAAAATCTGTAGATAAAACTGAAGGCTTCAGGCAAACCTGAGCAAAAAAGAGACAAATGCATGGCACTGTTCATCACTGACTGGTACCTAGTCCCAGGGAAAACCTAACCAACCAAACAAACAAAAGCAAAGAAACCTGAAGGCAGGCTTTGCTATGTTTTATGCATTAACTGTGATTGCTACAATTTCTTCGAGCTCAGATATCCCAGCAGGGACATAAAGTAGAATACAGCTAAGCAAAACATAGATAGAACTGTGCAAAGCCTACAATCACAAACACTACATTTGTAAGTAAAAATATAAATTTACTTTCACAAACATGATTTATAGACATGACTAAAGAACTTTATAAAATTCTAACTGAACATTTTTGTGTTAAGATTAGCCACGCTAAATGTAAAACAGTTCTGCCCTTTCTCCTTATTTCCTCTTTCACAATACACAATATCTCTTAATTCAGAAAAAATGTGTGAGAAAAAGTATCTCACTTCTGCTGGGAGATATAAAAAGACAGCAGTGGTATTGACTGTTATTTTTATCAATTCAGCAAGAAAACCAAGAAACACCAACGCTTTGGAAATGTCAAGACGATACTTCAGAGCTCCACTTTGCCTTTTTCCACTGTTTATGTATAGGGTTAGCCCAGACTTAAGAAACATTCACAGAATGCCAGAATGGCTGAGGCTGGAAGGAACCTTTGGCCCCAGCTCCAGCAGGGCCACCCAGAGCAGAGTATCCACAGCCACGTCCAGGTGGCTGCTGAAGGTCTCCAAGGAAAGTATCCACAGCCTCTGGGCAGCCTGTGCCACTGCTCAGTCACCCACACAGCACAGGAGTGCTTGTGGTGTTCAGAGGGAGCTCTGTGTGCCAGTTTGAGTCCATGACCTCCTGTCCTGGCACTGGGCACCACTGACAAAAGCCTGCCTCTGACTTCTCTGCATCCTCCCTTCAGGTATTTGTAGATACTTCTAACCTCCTCTTATCCAGGCTTTACAGTCCCAGCTCTCTCAGGCTCTCCTCATAGGATGCTCCACTCCTCCGATCATTTCAGTGCCCCTGCGCTGGACTCTTTCCACTACGTTCAGATCTCTTGTACTGGGGGACCCAGAACTGGACATAGTTCTGCAAGTGTGGCCACACCAATGCTGAGTGGAAGGGAAGGATCACCTCCCTTGACCTGCTGACGATACTTTGCCTAATGTGGCCTAGGATACCATTTACCTGTCTTGCAGCAAGGGCACACTGCTGGCTCGTGTTCACCTTTGCATCCACCAGCAGCCCAGGCCCAGGTCCATTTCTGCAAAGCTGCTTTCCAACTGTTGGGACCGCAGTATGTCCTGGTGCCTGGGGCTGTTCCTCCTGAGGCACAAGACTTAGAATTTGTCCTTGTTGAACTTCATGAGGTTTCTCTCATCTCATTTCTTCAGCCTGTCAAGGTCCCTCTGGAGCGTAGCATGACCCTCTGGAGCCATTCCTCCCAGGTTCATGTCATCAGAAAACTCGCTGAGGGTTCATTCTGCCCCGTCATCTAGATTATTTATGAAAATGTTAAACAATACTGGACCCAGTATTGACCCCTGGAGTACACTGCTAGTAAACTGGCCTACAAGTACGCTTTGCATCACTGACCACTACCCTCTGGGCCCAGTCATTCAGCCAGCATTCAATATCCACTATCCACTCATCCAGACGACACAGCAACAGTTTATCTAACAGGTTCTTTGCTGTGTATCACCCCCAAATGAGAAGAACAGTGATTTTCAGCAACACATGCTCTTCTGCAGATAGCTTCTTCTTGCTGCTTTTCTTAGTCTTGTGGAAATGTTGGAATTAAACTTTCAACCACTTCTTCTTCCCCACCCAAACTTGCAGAGAAGAAAGAGCCACTCAAATCTTGCTCTGCCTCTGTCTCTGTTCCAGTACCAAAACGTATGGGAGTCTGCCCATGCTAGCAGTAAACCAACATATACACCAACAAGTTGCTTCTCTTGAAATTCCAACCTGGATTACTCGAACTATAAACTCACAATTAGAGAGGATGCTGATGAGGCAACAGCTAATGTCACCTGCTACTTCAAACATTTTAAATCCAATCTAAGTAACAGAAGTAGAAAGCAAGACCTTGAAATACTACCAGTACAGGAAAGAAGGAAAACAATGGGAAAGGTGTTCATTTTTTATCCACTAGGATATCCAACAGGGATGGTAGCTGGCTTTAGTTGTAGAGGTCTGAATTAAGATCTCTTGGACAAGTGTTCCTGACAGTGGTAATCTGAAGGGTATTCTGAAATACCTTTAAGTTACTCCTATATTTAAAGCTTCTTGTTCTTTTACTAGATTTAAAATATTCAAATACTCGTGCAGCCATCAGGAAGTAAACGTGAAGTTAATTCTGTCACCAGATGATCAGGACATTCACCTACAAAACAAGCTTTTCATCCTGCTCCAAGGAACGCTCGAGTGTTACCCACAAAGTACATCCTCATCTAGTAGGAGAGACCAGCAGGAACCCACATGAGTAAGCTCACAGATAGGTCTTTGAAAAGGTAGATCAGTCAAATCCCATTTCAACAAAGAAATATTGACTGTTTTTTTTTCCAATGACAAAAAATCATAGTAAATCCCAAGTATGAGTCTTGCATAATCCTGAAGCTCATTCTCTCTCGATAATTTAAGATATAAGAGAAAAAAAATCACCCTATTTACACAGTAATATAACTGAATTTTACAGTGTGAATGTAGGCTGTTTAATTTGTTTTAAATTACATGCCAAACACTGCCCTTCTCTCTAGGACCGTGAACCAGTAGCTGGTCCAGTTAAATAAAGGGAAATGGAGGTAACCTTTTCCTGATTGTTCAAACAGCTCTGAAATTGCTTACCATTTCCTATCAACCTGCTATGCATACCTTCACCTTGTCTTCCTGCTTTTTTGACCAAAAATAGCAGCAAAATGTAATATAAGTTATTTAATAGTGCTAGGGAGGTGAAGGAGTTGATGTGACTTGTATTGGGCTTGGAAGCAAGGAACATATTGAACTACAAAGAAAAACATCAGAATCTTCATTGTCATTTTTTGCTATGCTTGTCTGTTTCTTCCTCGTTTACTTGATTGTGAAGAACTCACCAAAGTGGATCATTTGTAACCATTTTCTCTTACCTGACAAGACTAATTACTATCTGGAAATTTCAAGAAAAGGGTTTTCGTTTTTTCTTTTTTTAACACTTTATATAAAAAAGGCTCATATGGGAAATATCCTCATTATAGATGAGTTTTTAATATTTACACAATCTACATTTGTAATCATTTTTTTATAATTCAGTAAGAAAACGGGGGAAAATTTGATAATACACCACAGGAAAACAAAACAAAGCAAAACAATAATTTTAATAATTTTTGTACCTTGAAAATAATATAGAGAGATTTAAGAATATAGCTTATAAATACATGCATTGTAACCATTCAAAGCAACACTGGTCTGGGGAAGGACACACATCGCCTTGATGTATTATTATAGGGTATGCGGTAGAAGATTGACCTATAAAGAATCAAAGCAACCTGTATAAACGTTCATGTCTTGGTGTGTGGCATGCAGCATATGGCAGTCTTTGGTCTACAGCATCAAACCTGTACATGTAGATACAGAAAGGGCAACATCATTTTATGACAACTACATTACTCAGATACAGCAAATCTAAGTTTCTAAAACCTTCAGGGCTCTACAGTATGTCAAACATAGTTACATTCTCCTGTTTAGTGGCCCTCAAATGTGTATCCTAATTATGTAAATACCTACATTTTACATAAAACTCCTCAAGGACTACTGGCAGGAAAGGGGAAACACCTTTTGTATATGCAAAACCACAGAATGGGTACCACTCTTTCAGGTCTTTCTAACACAGGATGAACTGGAGGAAGAGATGTAATGATTGAGTTGCCATGAGCAGAGAAAGGAACTTCCACTGATGCTTTTCACTCACTTAAAAGTTCAAATAGGGTATACATGTAACTTCTTGCATGACCCAGGAATCCAAGATGTTGTTGAAAATGCATCCAGTTCAGCCTAGATATAAATTAGCCACTGTACATTCAGCTATGAAGATGACTAAGCCAGCTGAGTATTATTTATGGCTGTGAAACCTGCTCTCAGCATTCACAGCTGATAAGCATATAGTGCATGGCCTTTTGGCTGTCTATATTTGTACCACTCTGCTTAGAAGGCTTTGAGTTTGCCTAGCATTGGTCAGATCATTACATCAGGCATCAGTGCTTCCCTGTGAAACAGAATGACCGCCTGGAGCAGTTTTAATCAGTTTGTAACTGGAAATGTTCCATACAGGTCAATGGCTATCAGCTGTTGGAGTGTGCATAATGTAATTAGCATGGGCTACAATTGCTATTTTTAACTTAAATGAGGGGCCTTTTTGCTCAAGCCCAGAGATTTATCTGAAAAGATACTGAAATACCTCTTAGATCTAAGCTGTAGTAGTAGCATAGTCCACAGAGGCTTAATTCTACGAACCATGAAATTCGAACTGTTTAAAGAAATCCATTATGCATAAATATTACTGGGGGGGATGCAGGAAAGGTTGTTGGTTTTTCTTCAAGTCAATATCCTGCTGCTCTTCCTCTGCAGAATTTAGGAGTTGCCTTTCTCTTATTAATCAATGTGAAACATTTATTGATTGATACATGTTGATCAGCATGAAAGATGTTATTACTGCTAGGACATGCCCTGTAAAGCCCTCCATAGACTGTTCCCTATTGTGCTATGCATTATTCATAGGACAGCAATTTTGGATTATGAGCCTTCTGGACTTGGTCATCTTCTTTCAGCAGTCTTGGAAAAGTAGTTCCCAGGTTCTTAGGTGTCTACAGCCCTAAAAAAAACTGTTTTTCCTGAGAATTAAAAGGGCACTGCCCTTCCTACAGCTCCTTCTAAGCCTCCTGCAAGATGTCACCAGCAGCTTCTCCTCAGCTAAAACACTGGCTTCTTTCTTCTGTTTCTAGGTAGCTTAGTAATTGAATGGTGCTGGCTTTGAGAGGCAGGTCATGCAATTATTCTGAAGCAAACAAGACAACTTCTCCAGGCTACTGATAGCAGCTGATTACATATTTAACGCCCAACTGCTTCTATCGAAAGGTAAAATTAGCACTGAAGCAGATAATTTTTAAAGCATCAGTTCATAATGTTAAACAGAGCAACTTTGAATTTGCATGTTAACATCCATTCCTACAATCTGAGCATTGCTTGTTTTAAATGACAATGGGTGGAGAAAAAAGCCAGGGATACAAAATAGCAGCAAGCAATAACAGAGAACTGAAAGGGCTTTTAGTGCTACCAGTTAGAAACAGTCTTGTTTTATTATTATTAAAGTTAAGGTAGTAGTTGAAAGTACTGCTTTAGATTAGACTGTATGTGGTAGCTAGTGTCCAGAACAGATATGAATAAAGTCTTCACCATGTAGAGCTTATGCTCTAAAGCACTGACATGCAAAAGGATGTCTGGGAACAAATATGTATTCAGCTGATTTTACTGATACACTAATATCTTTTTGTATGGAAATAATGTCCAGCTATTTTTTTGCCATCTTCTCAGTCCATCAACCTCATCATCCATCTCCCTTGAAAGCATGAAAACGTGAAGTTGTTTCACTGACATCCCAGAAAAAGTGACTCATGCACGGACTTGATAGTCTTACTGGTAACAGAACTACATTAAAAAAGGTGTGGGCATTTTTGTTTAAGTAGCAGAAGGGTAAGGCAGACAAGAATAGCTTCCCTTCTGGAAGGGTAGAAAGCAAACTGATATATAATATCAGTTATATATATATATAAAAAAAAGCAAAACAGCCAGGAAAGATACAGCTGTTTTCAGAGGATGAAAGCTAATGTAATGAAATAGGCAGAAGGAACTGTGGGGGGATTCCCAGTGTGAGAGCGTGAATTCAAAGTCAGTGGTAAAAAAACTGCAGAGCATCTCCACTTAAAAAAAAAAGAAGAAAAAGAAAAAAAAAAAAAAAAAAGAAGAAGAAGAAAAGAAAGGGAAAAAAAAAAGATAATGTGAAGAAAACCAGAAAAGGAAAGGCAATGTCACTGAAGGACACCAAAGTAAGCTTGGATCACACAAGGACGCATTTTGGAAACATACTCTGGAGATGTATTACCAATTACAAGCAGAAAGAGAAGTAAAATAAGCTGTAACCTTAAATGAACACAGAATTTAAATGCAAAGGCAAGCCTGGGGCAATATATTTATCTAAGCATTGTTCAGTGCTGATCAATGCAACCAAAACCTCAGGATCCAAATGACAGCAATAATACAATAAAAATGTACTCACTATAGTTAGTGCTCGTTCAGACCTAGACGAGAAAAATCCTGAGAAGGTTTAACTACCACACACATATGAAGGGAAATATTTGGTTATAATTATAATGGAAAGACAGAAATTCAGCCATAATAGCTTGTCTTAGTAGTAGCAACTGCTGAATAAATCTGTCTGGCCAACCACATTCTGTGCAATTGGAATTTAGGGTTTTTTTGGTGTATTTGTTATTTTATAACTGTTGGTTCTCTGACATAATTATCATTTATTCAGTGCAGGTCTCTATTGCAGAGAACTCTCAAGTCTGTTTCAGATGATGAGCTGCTGGAATTACAGGCCATCGCTAATCTTTTGTTCACCCTACTTCAGTGCAACCTTGATCTACTTCCTCTCCATGATCTCTGTAAGCTCTTTGTGCTATTCCCATCCTGTTCTTGGCAGAGAAGTAGGTGGATATTTTGAAGGCCAAGAATGAAAGGAAATGAAAAAACAACTGTCCAGTCCTTCTTTTTCCCCATGCTAAGCTAGGTGGGCAGTTTTATGGCCCCTACTATGACTTATCTACATGCAGCTTAGGATATACTCTCTTATTTCTGGGAGCAGAGGGAAGGTAGCCTTTTGTGCTGGTACCTTGTGCCTATTCTCCTTGTCTGTTTATAAACAAGGCTATTTGTACCAGCACAACGAAGTTAGGAAACATCTGCAGTTCACAGGTCTAATGTCTTAGAGGGAAAAAAAAAAAAGGGG
>JAOWBP010000001.1:108183277-108194447 GCA_028571105.1 Tragopan temminckii | reverse complement strand
TTACTTAAAAAAAACCTTAAAATTACTTAAACAAACTTTAAAAAGTGAGTTGGAAGAGACAAAAAACTGAATATCCCGAAGTATTCCCATACGTTAGCACAGACAAGCACCCAAAAAATGCTGTACAAACCATTTTCCCCAGAGGTCCCATTCACCTGAGTTCTCTAGCCCTGACACTCTGACACAGCTCAGGACTGACCATCCTAGAGCTTCAAATCCCTCCAGAAGTTTCTTTTAAGTTGTCCACTGCTGTTCATTTGATCTCATTCTAAATCTTAATAAGCAAATGAAATTTACTGATGTCTCAACCTTGGAGCCAGAGCCTGTCAGTGGTGCAGAACATGGTGCCTCCACAGCAGCCTGCATGCACAAATCAGTCAAAGAGGAAAGAATAAAATCAAAGGAAGGTGCACAGAAAAAAAAAGGGCGTGAGGTAGATGGTATTATACGGGCTGAAAGAACAAAAAAAAGCGCACAAAAAATCCTGCAGAACTAAGTTAGAATTTTTGTTGTTGTTTGCATACATATTGCAGAGAAGGCAAAATATATTGAGTAATCCCACTAATCTGATCATTTAGCATTTTAAAATTGTTTCTCCATAAGCATGCATGTTGGTGCACAGTTTACAAATGGAGATTTACACTGCTTAACTGTAAATCTGCTCCAAAGCCTCCCATTGACAGCCTCTCCTTCACATTTGTTCTAAACCATCACCATACAGATTACTTGTATGACATATATATCTATTATGTCTCCTTGAATGACACTGGATTGGTCTTTATCTTTTCAATATCTGTACACTACAAGAAGAGATCATCACAGGATTAGGGTGTTAATTTACAGTGTATCAGGCGGTTAGAGAAACTATTCTTGTGTTTGATCTGATGTCAGCTGAACCTTAAGTCAATCTGGTGTCACTTCACGGAGCAGTAAACAATTTCTAATTAATTATTAGCAATTATTTCAACTGTATTTTCTTCCCAGAGCATGTTCACTTCTGATTTTAAAATTGTAAATGGAAAAACACTGTGTGACATAAAACAAAGTGCCAGCTAGCACTGTACACAAGAGCGATGTTGCTCTCAAATGAGCAAAACATGAAAGCAATGTAAGGGAAAAATAAGGCTTTACTCTTAAAGCATATATCCCTTTATCTTGAAATATAAGTTCATGTATTAAATTGTATTCTTGAATGGACTGTGAATCTTGAAAATGTATCCAGTAAGCTTTTCCACAAATAAACACTTTAAAAAGAACCTTTTCCCCAATTACACCAAGGCAGAAAAGCATGTTTATTTATTTGCGTTTAGCAAGTCACTTAATATTAATAACGTGTTTAACTCTGTTGACCTCAGTATGCCTCACAGCGGTGCAGAACTTATGCCTTAAAATATCACTACCAGTTTTAACAATTCTGGCAAAGCTCTCCCCTTACTTTCCATTGATTTCTGTATTGCCGTACCATAATATCACCACAGATAAAGTAGAAGTATCTCCCAGAAAAGTTGGGTAGAATGCTGCCATTATCTGGGTGTTTTTCCACAGACAAATCTGAAGGAAATGCTGCAATTCTCTTTGAGGAAGGTAGGACAAGCAGAGCTGGTAGAAGACAGGAAAGGCACTCAAGGACCACAAATGCTTCAGCGTCCCACAGCCCAGGAACATCTTGGTGCAGGACAGGGCTCCTTGGCACCTCACCCTTATGCCCACATCCACCAGTGCCATCATCTCCCAAGCCAGTTCCCAAAAGCATTAACTGAGAGCCTCAGATAACCTCAGTTTCATATAACAGAATCATAGAAAGGCCTGGGTTGAAAAGGACCACAGTGATCATCTAGTTTCACCCCCCCTGCTATGTGCAGGGTCGCCAACCACCAGACCAGGCTGCCCAGAGCCACATCCAGTCTGGCCTTGCGTGCCTCCAGGGATGGGGCATCCACAGCCTCCTTGGGCAACCTGTTCCAGTGTGTCACCACCCTCTGAGTGGGTCACCCTCAGTTTGATTTAATCTAGTGGTTCTGAAGGACAGAAGAGATTTCAAACTCTATCTAAAAGCAGTGAAATTAGGATAGAAGGAAGAATACAATTTTTCTTCCTGACTCTCCATTTCTCTGCTTCTCTCTGTTATAGAAAATACTACAGATTGCAAGATAAATTTATCTTTTAAAATAGCTTCTATTCCCAAACAGTGATGTCACATTTGCTCGTATTTTCATTTAAGAACACGATAAAGACACTTAGCCAAAATGAAGAATTCTAGTCAGAAATCATCCTTACTTCTAAAAGATGACAACGAAGGGATTAGGAATTTATGACCACAATCAAGGCAGGTACTCTACATTAAAGAAATCATTTTAATTAACAGAGCAGAAAATCTACACAGAGCCTCCAGAATCTTTGGGTTGCTGTGGGACTTTGGAAGTCAGTCACAGCATATTTAGATGTTTTTCCTTTAGTGGCTGCCCTGAGGCATTATCATATGCACTGTGTATTACCACAGTACCAAAACTTGTAACAAACCCCACTGACACTAGCATCAGATATTTTCGTTGAGCTCTCAAAGTATAAAAGAACATTTCAAATAACTGAGAGAAGGAAGAAGG
Organism: Tragopan temminckii; assembly: GCA_028571105.1. Classification (NCBI taxonomy): domain Eukaryota; kingdom Metazoa; phylum Chordata; class Aves; order Galliformes; family Phasianidae; genus Tragopan; species Tragopan temminckii. Next base: position 108,191,844 of record JAOWBP010000001.1, on the reverse strand, counting down.
TTAGAATTGCTGTAACTTTTATCAGGGTACAGTAAAAATAATGAAAACACATACATTAGAAGTTTAACCACAACATGCTAGCAAGGAGAAATCTACAGCAGGTTTTGAAAACTTTTGATATAGTAGTGAAATTGCAAGAAAGACAAAATTTTCTCAGTACCACTCCTCTGAAATTTGCTTGCATTCATCTAAATTGCTATTAAAAATATCCAGAAACACTAGTGCAGGAAATACAGATCAAAATAAACACTGAAAAGACTTTCTAAAAATCTTATAATCATATGCAAATATTTAGAAAAATGCTCATGGTGGGAATGAAAACAGGAGTTAGCTTTACCAGCACCACAGGTCTAAAAGAACGATACTCCTTAATAATATTTAGTGAAGGCTCATCTTACTCCTTTCTGAGAACACAGAATTATCCATGATTTTCCCTTCTAAAATTCTAACTGGATATGAAGAACACTGAGTGCAATACAGAACTGGACCTCGGAGGCAAATGTCTACCTTACAAGGAGATAGAGTTCAGACTCTACAGAAATGCATATGAGCTGTTCAAGCAGAAACAGGATCTGAACAAAAAGCAAATGTCGTTTTCAAAAATTCAATGACAGCAGGCCAGGACGCATTTATGTGAAATGTTCAAAGTCTTTGTTTATTCCCAAAATTATGAGATATCTTAAAGGAGAATAAAATGAAAGCTCAGATGACTCATGTTCTATTAAGCAATCAACAAGTTATAAATAATGATGAGCTTGTTTGAGCACTGTTACATGAATAATTTTTACATTTATTTTACTCTTACATGCACAGACTACTGGTAGTCCAGAGCATTAGTTAAGATCAAAATTACAAGAAATAATTTTTGTTGTCGATATATTTTTAGTAGTCATGACAGAGACATTTTTGAAGTTGAAATTTTTGCTTGCCTATCTTCTGGTATTTTGTGAAACAATTCCAAAACTTACAATCTTTTAAAATATTTATCCTAAGATTGTTTTGCAGTTGTCACAGAACCATGGAATCATTTAGATGGGAAAGGATTCTTAAGATCATCAAGTCCAACCGTCAGCAAACACCACCAAGTCCACTTACAAACCACATCCCTTAGTGATACAACCACCCATTTCTTAAATACTTCCAGGCATGGGGACTCCATGGGCAGCCACTTTCAATGCTTGACCACCCTCTCCGTGAAGAAATTCTTCCTGATATCCAGCCTGACTTTCCCTGGTGCAACCTGAGGCCATTTCCTCACATCTTACCACTGGGAAAAGAGATGGAAACACTCTCTTTGCTGCAGCCTTTTGTCAGGCAGTTGTAGAGTGTGATGTAGTCTCTACTCAGTTTCTCCTCCTCCACACTAAACAGTCTCACATCCCTCAGCCACTCCTCATCTGTCTTGTTTCCCAATCCCTTCATCAGCTTCACTACTCTTCTCTGAATATATTCCAGCAAATTCCAGAAGGACTCCATGTCCTTCTTGTAGTGAGAGGCTCAAAACTGAACACAGTGCTCTAGGTGCAACCTCTCCAGTGCCTGGTATGGAAGGACAATCACATCCCTGGTTCTGCTGCCCACTCTATTTCTGATGAAGACCCAGATGCTGTTGGCCCTCTTGGCCACCTGTTCACACTGCTGGCTTGTGCTCAGCCAGCTCTCAACTAACACCCCCAGATTCTTTTCCATCAGGCAATTTTCTAGCCTCTCTTCCCTTATAGCACTGCATGGGTTGACTCCCGTCAATTGAAACTGAGGAATTTTCCGGTATATGTAACTAACATAGATTAAGTGATGCCACTTAGACACCCAGTTATTTCATATACAAATGAAGAAAACACAACGCTTGCTGAAAAGAATAACCTGAACAAAACCTGGGTGTCAGAGGAAGGAGTGATTAACTAGATCTATAACTTTGCTCTATGGCACTGAATCTAAACTGAGCTAGTGAAATGTAGCATAGCAGAATATGATCTTTTAATGCTAAAAAATTGGCATCTTCAAAATACTAATTCCCAAATAACATGAAATGTGACATCATTAGCTTCAGAACTAAGATATTCTGGACAGAGGCACACATGCTGGGTCATGGGATTGTTTCACCTAAGAAACTACATCAGGTGCATGACAGAGGAAGCAGGACAAAGTCTGGGATGCATGTCAAGTGTTGGCACCACAAAGATGAAAAGCTTTGCAGCAATTCATGAGGATCTTGCAAGAAGTCATTTCATCGCCGTGTTCCTCTCTGCTGCTATAACAAGCAGTCAAATTGGAAATCTCCACTGAATATACTGCAAGTTCAAGAAAGCCTTTCAATTTCAGTTACAATATTTATTTTCCACCTCACAATAATTGACTATTACATATGGCTGCTTATGGTACTGAAGATATAGAATATATATTATATGTGGTGGTTAAAGCATAAAAAATTGTATTAAATAAATCTCTGGGAAAAAGAAATTGACAAATTACATATCAAGCAGAAGATTAAGTCTATATTTTATGAGTAATTTCTAATTCTGACCTGTTGCTGCAGCAGCCATTATTCTAATGCAATGACATGGTCTTTACAAATGCCACATTACAGTATGCACGTAGAGTTACTTTCCTGAGCTTGAACTGTAAGCATAACAGTGGAATCTCAAAGAGTAGAAAATTATCCCAGTACGGTCTATCCTGAGAGTCTAGGGCATTCTGTGATCGTTGTGATATCTGTGGTCTTACCTAGGAATTAACAGCACAACATAAGTATGCATCAGTCAACAGCTTTCAAAATTCCAGTGTAGAAAAACACAGTCTGTTTCAGTTCAATCCCCTTGTGTGTTTAAGAGCTTAGTGGTATAACTGCTGGCTGGTACAACCGGTCTCATCCTTGGCTTCACCAGGCAAAAGGTGCTAACAGCCCTCCACATCTGCCCCTGTCCAACGTGAAAAGGATCAAACATTGTTCCACATATTCTTAATACACTAATTCAGCTAAATTAAAAGAACAGATAGCACTCACAAATTAGTAGGCTTTTGTTGAATGGATGTAACTTAGAAAAAATCATACAGGTCTCTGTGATTGGATAGTGCGAATGGACTGTAAGTACATGTCCTCAGAGAAATTTTTGATAAGTATGTAAGATCTAGTTCTCTGAAAGTAAACTGCAGCTGGATCACACTGTGAGAGACTGAACTATTCCACAGAAGCCTCTTGAGGAAAAAAAGGTAACCAATAAACAAACAAATAAGTAAGCATATTTATGCAATAAATTGATTTCAAGCAGAAATTTGCAAGAGCATGACATGAAATGTGGTCACAAAGCACAGCTGTGATCATCATATGCTAAATTGCTGATGTTACCTTTGCTGTAACAATAAAAACATTAACAAGCAAGCTCAGGCTTCAATATACTTCTGCAGACATGGAGCTAGCTCTGCCATTGCTATTACTTACTATTGAGTAAATAAAGGCTATTCTGAGTCTCTATTTTCCAATTTGTTCTAAACAGATTCAGCAGGAACACCTATGCCAGTTTTTTGTTACATGAGCAACTTTAATTTGCTTGAAGCACTTAGCACCGTAATAAGTAGAGTGCAATAATACTGTAGTTTCCTCTGCATTGATGGAAGTACTATGACATCAAAATTACACTTTTTTGACACAGTGTATTGATTTTGACAAAATGTCATTCAGAATAAAAAAATCAAATATTTGAAGAAAAGTGCTGTTTTATTCAAACATTAGTGTGAATATTTCAGTATGCTTTCATATAAAATTAATCCTATTTAAAACAAAAAAAAAATGCAATGATAAAATCCCTTCTGACTGATCCCAAGAAAGATTTTTAAAATATTATGTTGAAAATATTTAAATATGATTTTTTTTTTTTTTTTTTTTTGCTGATTCTAGACAAAAACTAATAAAAATGCCTTTAAGTGGCAGTCTGGTTTCCTCATAACTCAGTTCGGTTCGTGTCCAGAAGTGGCCTCAAGAAAAGACTTTGTATGCCTGTTGTCCTTCTTTCCTACACTCCAGCCTTCTTTTGGAAGGTTTCTACAGTGGTTCTTTCATACCATGCAAGAGCAGGCACTCTAATTCCTTGACAGCAACCTTGCCTGCATCTCTGATACCAGCAGGAATCTGCACTGTAGTCTGGCAACGTGGGGAACATCTCCTGCACAACTCCATCAGCAACTTTTGGCAATCTAGTCTTGGAATACCTTGAAATAATCCACCAGAGAAGAAACAGAGCAGCTCACAGCATCACCACAGAAAGAGAAAATTGCTGTGAGGATTAGCTTCTCCCTTTGCCTGCCTGCTCTCCATTCTCCTCTTACTCTTCATCTTAGGCTGCAGTGATCGACTTGTCTGAAGAAATCTATACTGTTTCCAGTGAAGAAGGTGATGAGGTGAAGAATGTGAGGAAGCACATGCTGAGAAGTTAAGACTGTGAGTCAGTGAACAGCCTGCATGAGTAGTGCACATCATAGATGGTGTCTATGACGCCTGTGATACCTGGGAACTCATGGCCAGTCCTTGGATAAGGGCACAAGTGCTCAAGTGCCCTACCTCAAGAATGTCTCGGACACAGGAATTATATCCTGTCTTCCACCTTTTTATGTTGCAAATAAAAATTATATCGTCCATCTCAAGAGATGTGATATTTAATCCTGATCTCTAATCGATTTCCTGCCCTAGATTTCATGATGACTTAGTTCTGAACCTTTGTCTTTTGAAAAGGAAGCAGTCACAAGTTCTTGAAAGAATATAACATCTTCTCTCAGTTCCCATTCTGTATTAAAAATACAGATTGCAACAGCTTTCAAAATGTATTACAGTTTCTTTTTTTAAAGTTTATTGAAGTCATCAGAAACTCTCATCTCAGGGCTTACACAAACCTATACTGTATATTGCAGAATCCAGTACTGTAGGCAAAAGGAGCTTGAAGAAAAGCAGTCTCAGACATAAATTAATCCATGACTGAATATCCAAAGACATTCGGATTTTCTCTTCTTGAATTCACAATAACATAATTCAAACATTGCTTCAGAAAGAATTTTGAGCACTAGAAGCAGCAGTTCATTTGCTTTAAGCTGCACAAGATTTCCGAACTGCTATGGTTTAAAAGAGAGCTTACATTACTTTGCCTTCAAAGTCACAGACACACACAGTATTTTACACTATCTTTACATTAAAGTCTTCTAGCATTCACAGGAAACAGTCGATGAGAGCAAACTTCTAGAAATGTGACGCAGTGATAGGACGAGGATTTTATTGCAATGTCAGTGATTGATACTGGACAGCTTTAGGAATTTAATGACTGCTACCAGCAACTATGGCAACGTGCTTAAAACATTATATTGTAAAAAGCACCACCTACAAGGACAAATGTGACCAGAACTTATACAGATATATAGATACCTTCACCTAGGTAATATTCCTTAGCTTAAATATTAAGAAAATAACTATTATGTATTCCTGAACTTAATCATAGAGGCTGGGAGATTTCTCTAGGGAAGTATCAATTTTCATGCTATTTTTTAAATTTCTGATACTAGCCTTAATCAGAGACATGATATTGGGCAGAGATATTGGGCTGAGATATGAGTCAAAATAGCAATTCATACATCTGTTTACTCCTGCTTCTCATAAACAGCAGAGAAATGAGAGTAAAGATGAAGGTAATGCTTTGGAGCAAGTTGCTAATTAAGTGATGACTAAACCTCAGAATTCATTTCAAAAACAGAAGTCAACTGGGCTTTGAGTTACCTACATTAGTGCTAAAGTCCTAATTGGGATTATCTTCTAGCCACTCTGTTTTACCTTCCTTAGCTCATGCTGCAAAAATTGACAGCATGAAAACTCCACTCCTTTTGGATGGCCCCAAACAAGAGATGCCCTCCATAAGCACACATTAAGTTCCCACTGTAACTTGCTGTGCAGTGCACTGAACCAAATCAGAACTTCTACAACCAGGTAAACTAACAGCAAAGGCATTTAATGTGGTCAAAGGGCAACCAGCTTCACTCTGCAGACCTGCACCTGCTGGGATGCACTGTAGTAGCCTTTGACCAAAAACTGGCCGGACCTCAGGAGAGCAGGGACTGTCCATCATCTCTGAGTGATGCAAGACTTTCTTCTTCTCTTGTTGGGGGCCCCACACCATGAGAGCATTCAATTCCTGCATATAAAGCTTTGAGACCTACAAATGAAAAGTAATTTCAACGTTTATTTCAATTCATAGAATCACAGAATGGCTTGGGTTGGAAGGGACCTCAAAGCCAACCCAGTTATAACCTCCTGCCAAGGACGAGGTTCCCACTCACTACATCAAGCTGCCCAGGGCCCCATCCAACCTGGCCTTGAACAAATGCATAGTTAGTATAACATTCTGGTAATCCACTCACTTACAGATTCACAACCTTGCACCTGGCTTTTGCTATCTTTCCCAAGCACACATCCCCTGCTGGGCCTCTCCCTGCAAAGAGGAGCATTTGGGTACATCTCAAACTGCACCAATCCCTGATAGCAGCCCTAAGGCCAGCTTACAGAGTGTGCCGGCATGCTCTGCTAACTCTGTGTGGAGAACGCATTTTGCAGTGGAGATCCTACAGACTGCTTCTATAAACAGGTGGCTTCGTTTTTCACCGTCATGTTGCTAAAACAGATGGCTTATGACTTTTGCTCTGGGGAGACCTCACTGAGGCCTTCCAGTGCTCGAAGGGAGCTTATAAATGGGGAGGAACTAACTTTTTAAATGGGCAGATACTAATAGGACAGAAGGGAATGGATTTTAACTAGAAGAGGGGAGATTTAGGTTAGATGTTAGGAGGAAATATTTTACTCAGAAGGTGGTGAGGCTCTGGCAGAGGCTGCCCAGAAAAGCTGTGGATGACCAATCCATACCGTTCTGTGAGTCAATGATTCTGTGATTTTGTTAACATAAATTCTGCAAAATAATTCTACAAGGATTTAAAAACAAACAAACAAACAAACAAACAACACCTTAGCCTCATTAGTATTCAATAAGTAAACTTTTTTCTATGTTTATTTTCTCATTCTACAGTGAGGCTGTTGCCAAGGACAAGCAGCATGCAGGTGACAGACCCATAGAGCCAGCTAGCCACTGCAATCATGCAAGGACAACAGGCCACACAGCAGCAGCTACGGGCTCATGGTCTTGCATTTGCTTCAGAAAGAAAATCTCCAGGAAAAGCTGACCTGCAAACATCACTGCAGCCTTTTGCACAGAAAACTGTGGGGGATTTTTACTAGCTCTTGATTTAATTCCAGCTGAGAATTCACCTTACTTCAGAAGTTCAACTGGAATGACTTGGTGGGGGTGTTCAATAAGGCTCCACGCAGTACATCCGATGTAGCTGGTACAACGTTTAAAAAAAAAAAAAAAAAAAAAGGTGGAATTTATTAGGCCTACAGGTCCTGTTATACATTCTCAAAGAGACTCTACAGCCAGGTCTCTACTAGTGAATTAAACATGACCAGAATACCAACCATGTTCCCTGGCACCAAGGCCATCCGACAAGAACACCTTGAGCCTGTAACTCTCTCCCCCTCCACAAAAGTAATGTTGCATGCTGCTTGCGTGCCAGCAGCAGTCTCTGGCCAGCGTTAGCTCCTGGACACTGCCTGGGACATGCTCAGGAGACCAAAGTCAAGTTCAAAAGCCCTCCAGTGGCTTAATGGCAGAGATTATTTCAGTCTCAATATTCAGGAACCATTTCCAAAGCGACTCAGTGTACCTGCACGGAGCAGTCTGTTTGTTTGATTATCTGCACTGGGCTGTCCCATGCTATGCTAAAGGAAGCTGAGGGAAAAGGAGAAGAAACTCCAGTCCACAGGTCCAGGAAATTTGGTTACAGAGGATAACTTCTGCAGTCTGGCAATGACGATTCATCTGTAAAGCCTTTAATAAGTTCTTTGGGATGTATACTAACTCTAAATGACACCGAGCCTCTAGAATTAGTGAATAATTAATAAAATAGTTTTCACCCCTTTTATCAGCGTCTAAGGCTTTGATTTGTTTATTCCCATGGAGGAAAACCAAGGGAAAAAAAACAAAACAATGTTGGACCTGCTGGTAGATAAGAGACACTGTGCTACTGAATTTTTCTAATTTAGTTTCAGTATTTTTCTCTGAAAGCTTTGCTTTAAAAGCATAAGAAAACAACATTTTGAAAATGTACTGATTGGATCTTCACCAGCTAGAGCTTCCAGTCAAAACAGCTCAAGGGAAAAACAAGAAAAGTTGTCTTAAATCAATTTCTTGTTCTTCATCCCGAAGTGACCAGCTGGACAGCTCCCGGCACGAACTCCACCAGAGTAAAGACCACAGAAATACAATCTTTCCTAGCCTCCTCCATGTCAAAAGCACCATGTGACATGACTGCTGGTCCTCTTAACTGCCTCTCCATACCCTACTAGAGGGAAACAAAAATAAGCCAGAGTCTGACTCATATAGCAGGCCAAATTTCAAAAACATGTCAGCACTTCAGGACTTCAGCCAATATTCTTGCAAAGTTAAGGGTGAAACAACACAATCCTTATCTGTACAAAGATGCTG
>JAOWBP010000001.1:108168315-108183177 GCA_028571105.1 Tragopan temminckii | reverse complement strand
GTCAAAACAGCTCAAGGGAAAAACAAGAAAAGTTGTCTTAAATCAATTTCTTGTTCTTCATCCCGAAGTGACCAGCTAGACAGCTCCCGGCACGAACTCCACCAGAGTAAAGACCACAGAAATACAATCCTTCCTAGCCTCCTCCATGTCAAGTGCACCATGTGACATGACTGCTGGTCCTCTTAACTGCCTCTCCATACCCTACTAGAGGGAAACAAAAATAAGACAGAGTCTGACTCATATAGCGGGCCAAATTTCAAAAACATGTCTGCACTTCAGGACTTCAGCCAATATTCTTGCAAAGTTAAGGGTGAAACAACACAATCCTTATCTGTACAAAGATGCTGAATGGAATAATCAGTATTATTCAGATAACTGTTTCTCTGCTTTTAGAAAGAAGGAGAGAGCAGAACTAGACCTAAAATTCACACAGGTCATGAAACAACCATATGAATGAAGGTTGGAAAAGACCACTAAGATCATCTAGTTCAACCATCAACCCATCACCACTACGCCCAGTAACAAAGCACCTCAGTGCCACATCTACAGGTTTCTTGAAAACTTCCAGTGATGATGGCAACAAATGAAAACAGTTCTATTAAACTAAATGAAAATTCAAAGCATATTCAGGATTTAAGGTTGCAATTACATATCATTCTTCTGTGTCTAACATGTTCACCAGTACTCACAATGCTGTGAATGCAAAATCCTTGTTTTGTAGGGTACTTGCATAGAATGGACTGCATGGCAACTTCAGAATACCTAAAAAAATTCAGCCTATGATACTTAACTGATTAAAAAAATCCAATCTTGATGTTAAGATCAGTGTATATGCAGCTTTTGTGCAATCATATGAAGATGCAGTGGAATAACTTGTAGTAAAGACATCATCAGCATTAGTGCTGCATTGATTTACTTCTGCCTTTTTGTATGATAGTTGATAGATGTGCGGTACCACTGAAATTGCAACACTGTGGAATAGCCAAGCTTGACACTGTATTTTCTCTGGAAAGTAAAATGTGTTCCTCAGAAGTAAGATATGATAAAAAATAGTATCCTCTGGAGTTTTTTTTTCAGTCAATCAGTAAAATAAGTGTTTTGGAGAAATACTTAATAAACGTTTCTCATCATGGAGACTGTAGCTCCTTCTAAATAACTGCCTATTTACCGCCGTTTTTTGTGAAAAACCCTAAACATACTCTGTCCCTGCTGAGCAATGATAACCAAATAAAATCAAACTTCTACTCAAGTATAATCTTACAGCAATCTAAAAATTTAACAATTCCCTCTGCCTTCGCTCCCTGTGTTCTCCAACTCTGTATTAGAAATAGTCACATCTGACAGTATGGCATAATTCAGGAATTGCACAGGCATACGTAAAACAGGATTTGTTTCACAAAAGTCTGGTCACCGTGGGCTTTTAAAGATATTTGTCCCTTTTTGTAATTACTGACACGGTACACAACACTTCATCAAGTCAACAACAACAACAACAAAAACAAAAACAAACAAACAAAAAAAAACGCCACACAACCAAACAAACAAGTAAGACAGAAAAACAGTAGCATTAAAAATGAGCACTTATCAATTTTTTTCAAAGACCTGAACAAGCCTGTAGTGATAGTAATGGCACACTGGTAGATAAGGAGACACAGGGAGACACGGGAAATGATCAGCAGCTGAGAGCTGAGCGATGGGAAAGGGAAGCCTCCCTGTAAGAATGGGCATCCTGAAGAATACGGAAAAGCCTAAGTGTCAAGGGGCTGGCTTTGCTGCAATAGCTGATGAAAAAATACCACCATTCTGACAGAAAGATAACTAGACAGTAACAGATATGAAGATTCAGCAAGGGACAGCAGGTTGAAAAGGATATAAACAGAGTAGTAATCTCAGCAGAAGCAAGAGAACAGGGAGAAGAAAATGGAAATGCAGTAGTAGTCTCAGGAGAAGCTAAGACAAAATACGTTTGCTATAATATATGACTCCAATTCAGTGACAGATTGAAAAGTAACCCTGACACTTTCATCCTTTGAATGCCTTCATCAACACTACATCTAGTCAATTCTTCAAACCCATTAATTCTATACATCTGAAGATTTATCACTCATCTTTGAAAGACAGTATTTTATTTTGTGTCCCCCGGAAGCAATTAACTAAATCCATCTTCTAAATCTTCAGCATTGTTACTGCATTACTGCTGTGTTTTAATAGAATTTATCAGAAGTGATCTGCTGTTATGTATAGATTCATTATAACATTTAGTTTCAGGTTTGCTTTGATTTCATTATCATGAAGGAGGTTACAATAATGTATTGATGTGTAAAGAGATGCACAGAATTCAGCAATACTACATAGCAGTGTGCAGATGATGTTCAGCATTGCTCTGTAGATGTTATAGTCATACAGTTAATAGTATTGCAAAAAAAAAAAAATTGTACAACACATTTATTATTATGCTATGCAGTAGCAAGCATCAGCTATTGTCAAGCTCAGAATGACTTCCTAATTGTGTGCCAGAAAATAGCACACTACGTCTGTAGTTAGCTTAATTCAGCAGTGTTTCCAGGGAGTGGGGGAGATTTGTCTTTTACCACAGCAGTTTTTGGTTTTGTTTTTAGATTACACACCTTAGGAAAAGAACTAGAAAAGTAACAACCAGAAAAATGCAGCCTCCTGCTTTAAATCACAGTAGCTGCAGATGAGAGTTGGAAGGGAAGAGAAAGAAAAACTGCAGAAGATCTGTACAGGAGTCACCTGAGATTTGATCACATTCTTGACCTATTCAAAAAAATCATTCAGGGCATTTTAGAGAAAAGTAGTAATAAATGACTATGACTTCTGTCTTTAAGACAGCTGTTCAGTTAGTATCAGCAGTCAAAGGAATCTGAGTAGAATAATTCTTTTATTTTTTTCTTTTTTCCAGTCACTTTGTGCATATATAAACCTCTGTGCCAGAAAGTGACTTGACATGATACATTTTTTGTCTGTGGCTAATTAGAGAAATATAAGGCAAGATCATCTATGAGATCCTTTTAAATGTGACTAATGAAGGAAATGGACAACATCACAAGTGTTAGGGCTAGACTTCATTAGGAAGAGTAAGTGAAAGGTAGGGACCGAAGATAACTTTTAATGTAAAGAAAAAGAAACACATCACTAATGGACAACAAGATTACTTTGGGCACACTTCTGGTTTCCCTTTCCAATTTATAGCATCTGAGTGCAATTCCAAAGGAACCTCACAGCACATGATGGGAAAGATGTACAGTTTCAACCTTGATGCAGTACTTTACAGTCAGGTTAATAATATATGAGCATACGACTAAAGTGGGTCTACTGGAAAGATAAGCTGATCAACTTTCTTAAATGCATTTTCTAATTCACTGCCCATTTTTTTCTTCATCTTTTTTTTTTTTTTTTTTTCCTGACCATTTAAGGAGGAGACTTTATAAAAAGAATAGTAGGTAGCTAATCAACTTTTTAAAATAGCTAATCTATTCCCAAAGTAGCTCAACCATTTTTATGGGGGGAAAAAAAAGATGGAAGAAATGCCAAGGGAGACACCATTTCTTGATTAAAAGGAAATGAAATATTCCCTCTTCAAAATTGATTTCTCTTAATCACCCTTGTTCACCATACGAACACTCAGGTGCTGAAAAACCACATCTCATAAGTCTTTATTGCCCAAGGCCAAGATGCTTTCTCTGCCACAAAAAGCCCAGGTAAGGCCCAGTCCACCTCTTCCAGGCCACTAACTTGCACCTACATCCCTGAGGCAGCCTGTGCATTTCCTTTAGTCTGTATTAATGAGGTTAGGGCTCTGGAAGCCCTCCACAGAAATCCTGTCTCTACCTGAGCTGATGTGAACACAGAACGGCTTAGGCTGGAAAGGACCTTAAAGATTACTCAGCCCCACCCCCTGCCGTGGGCAGGGCTGCCCCCCACCAGCTCCGGTTGCCCAGGGCTCCATCCAATCTGGCCTCGAGCACCTCCAGGAATGGGACACCACAGCTTCTCTGGGCAGCTGTGCCAGCGCCTCACCGTCCCCTAAGGAAAAAATTTCCTCCTAACATCTAATCTAAATCTCCCCTTTTTTAGTTTAAGGCCATTCCCCCTTGTTCTATCACTATGTGCCCATGTAAAAAGTCAGAGTCTCTCCTGTTTACAAACTCCCTTCAAGTACTTGAAGGATGCAATGTGGTCTCCCCAGAGTCTTCTTTCTGCTAGACTGAACAAGCTGAGCTCCCTCAGCCTTTCTTCATAAGAGAAAGCCCTCTGATTGCCTTCACAGCCCTCTTCTGGACCTGCTCCAAAAGCTCTGCATCCTTCTTGTGCTCTGGGCCTCAGGCCCAGACACAGTACTCCAGATGGGGCCTCACAATGGCAGAGTGTAGGGGAACAATCACTGCCCTTACCCTGTTGGTCACCCCTTGGCTTTAATAGTGTGGTAGCTGCCCAGCATAGCTGGCTCCAATCCTGTCTCAAACTCCCCCATATTACAGTTGCTCATTTTGGCCACATGATGCAGCTGAACACACTGTATTCTCTGAAAAAAAACAACACTATGAAGAGGCAAAACCGAGAGGGAGATCATCCCTGAGAAACAAGTTTGTGACAGTGGTTTCCTAACATGCAGAGTGCATGTGCACATATGTTTATGAACACACTCTACAGGACAAACATAAAGCTCAGACAGCACGGAAGCAAAAGGACACGCAGGTGGTTTCCAGAAATGTAACACAGACATCTGGTCTAAGCCACGCTGCCTGTACAAAGAATGGGAAGATACAAGCTCTCCACATTAAGTTACCTTCTAATATAGGCACAGACAGGATATGACTCCCTCCAGAGAACTGCTTCTCTTTGACTTCATGGGATGACTGGATTGTTGCATGCATGCAAAATTAATTGCACTTTTTGGATGCATGTATCGTACAGAGCAAAGTCAGCCAGGGTCCAAAGGAGAAGCGGCACAGTACTGCACATCTTCTGTCTAAATGGGCTGACTGATTTACAGAACAAGTAGCTGCATCTACACTGCCAGCTGGGAAAAGACCCAGCCTGCGCTGACCTTTGGAGAATACCCAAGTATCAGGTGGGAAAACACCTGAATACCAATACTATGCTACTGTTTTAACGTATCACGAATGCGTGCCTGACCTCAAGCACTGAAGTCTTGACATTCTTGAAATTATCAGGAGAGCAGCAACTCTTAAATCTAGCAGATATGTAGCTTATAGGATTCTTCCAGAATGGAAATTGAGGTCATAGCTATTCTGCAAGTCCAGCAAACACTTTGCTATGCAAAATGCCAATTAGTTTGGGATATGTTTCTGTTATCTAAGAGAAAAGCATATTTTACATCTTCAGAAAATACTTAGAAAGGCTGTGTGTCACTACCTGAATAGCCAACGAGGTCAGAAGCTAAAGCAAGTCACTGGTGGTACGGAGAAACATAGCTGTGTCACTGTTATGGTACAGGAAACAGCTTAAGCTCATCTTCTGCATCTCTAATGAAGAACAAAGCTTACTTTATTACTCAGGTTTCTCATATTGAGTTGGTGCTTTTTAAAATTCAGAATTTATGTGCATTTTGTCTCATATCTTCAATTTTAAAATTTAAGTGCATTTTAAAAGCTGTAGTGACAAAGAAACCATGACAAAACAGCGATCTTCATACAAAATACTCACTAGAAAGTAACTTGTGATTAAATTGAAAAATAGTTTCCTCTAGTTTACATTTTAGTATCCTAATTAGATTTGGTTTCTTACTCTTCCAGATTCATTTTCCCACTAAAAAATACAAGAGGGACACAGCTCCTGAAAAGGCTCTACACCAGCCCAGTCCTACAGAGCGAAGGGCCCAGCCCAACAGGACTCACACAGCACACGAACTACACTACACCTACAACATCAGATGTAACCAAAGCAATGAGCTTACCTGCTCAGCCCCTGATGGATAAGTAAGCAGGTAAATGGGGGATGTTAAAACATTCCTGATGCAATCAGCACATAGCCACATGTGACTCCAGAATAAAGCCCTTCCTTTAAGTACTGGGGGAGTCTGGTAGTGGCGCTATCCTACATCTCAATTAAGAGGTCAAGGATGAGCTGGTTTTAGTCACTTGGATTTGAGCTTGCTTTTAAAGGTTATTCTCCGTGTCCTACATGTATTTTTTTTAGTTCGGGACTTGCACAGAGTTTACCTGAACTACCCCTGGTACTTCGAATCAGACACAAAATTCTACCGGTGTCCTAACCTGCTGGCAACATTCCCTGGTGCTGCTGAAGATCAGCTGTGAACCAGTTTGGTACACTTTCTCACTTACCTTTGAAAAGGTCCATGAAAGAGGAACAAGAGGTAGAACTCACATCAACATTAATTAAACAGTGAGCACCCATCCTTGGACACCCTGCTATCATCTCCCACCCCGTCTCCTTGTTACTACTTCCAGACAGGCATCTCTGTAGTGCTGGTCACCCCAGCTGTCTTCCACCTTCACCTCAGAACATAAAGCAATGCCTTATGTCCCCTCTGCTATAGGAGTTCTGATGGCTGCTGGATAATCCCTACCCAGACGTGTGAAACAAGCCCTATTCAAGGACCTCACTCCCCCTGACACTTCTGCTCTGTGCTGATGTAACCTCACAGCTTCCAGAAACTGTACCAGACATAGCCCTGCATCTCTGCAGAACACTGTGTTGTGCCATGGAGACATATCCATGAACTAATGAAAATTCAACATTCTTATTAGTATAAAGAAAAAAGTCATTAACTGCTATTGAACTGCCAATTACCCAGCGTAACCACAGACCTCCCAGCACAGCTGTTTTACCTCCCCTCTCTGCTATATGCAATATTACATTCACATTGCAGGTTACATTATCACAGCAACCTGTAACCGGCTCCTAACTGCTGAGAGAACAAATTATTTTGCCAAAATTATTGGTTCAAATCCATAATAGTGAATAATGAATTAGACATGCCTAGGCTTAGGGATTTCTTTCATTGCAATTTCTGTAGTTATAAGAAACTGTGAAATTCAATTACAAATTTTAAATGAACTCTCCTATTGAAACGATTCCTCTTCCAGCTATTTTTTTATGAGTGTGTTTCACAGGAGAGAAACAAGAAAGTTTGTCCTGGACAAGTTAAAACCTCTAATGGTAACTGAACATGACTCAACTTCTTTCACCAAAAGTTTTTATTATCCTTCAATATTAATAAATTGCACTTGATAGGTAGAGTTCATTACATAATCAAATCTCCATTTATATAAAAATTGTGGGGAAAAGTGCATTGTTATTAAATGACCATAATTCTCTGGTTACACTTAAACAAGCAGTACTTTCTTTGACTCAGGAAGTCTCATGTTACAAACTGCGTTATAGAGAAAACTAACACATGCTTATTTTCTTCTTCCTATGCATCCCTTATCAGTCAGTATCATAGTTGGAATACTTGGCCAGATGGACCTATAGTCAGACATGTCGTGGATAGTCTTATGTTTGCACCTTCTGCTGAGCATGAGATTGTCTGCAGTGCCTTTGTGCCGTTGTTGAGCTTTCGGTAAACTACTGTCAATAAATTATTTGGATAAGCATTCAATGCATGAATAGAAATCTTCATATAAATATTGCTCTTTCCTTTCTTTTCCATCTTCTGTCTTCACAGCAATGGGAAAAAATGTTAAATATAGTGGGTATACATCTAGACAGCACCGTATATTTTAGAGAACATGCATTCAACACCTGCTGCTATTAGCGTAAGGATACTGAGAACGTGATGAAGCTATACACACACTGGTAACTAATGACACCTCAGTGGCCTGACGCACCCTTACAGCAGTGGCACATATTACAAGGGACCTGTGAGAGACTCCTGATCTTCTGGAGCATCAGCATAAGATAAGCAAGGGTATTTGAAACTACATAAAGACAAGCTTGCATATGTATCTCAATGTTGCCCACCGTGACAGAAGTAATTAAACCAGAGCACAGTTACAGAAACACAGCACTGGAAAAGATCTCAAACTATCAGCTAATGCCAGCCTTTCCAGAGACAAGAGCACTGAAGAGGAATTTGTCTACTTTCTTCTTAAAGACCTACAACAAAGAAGATGGTACAACAAATGCAGCTAGAAGAGAATTAATCTGAAATGCAATAATTAATTTTTTTAGGCTTTACTCCTATTAGTTCCAAAGAGCAATTGGTCATCATTCTCTTACCACCAGCTTCCTGCATACTAGGAAATGTATGTCCTCTCTCCATCCTTTTTTAGTTCTAAACAAACTCACTTTTCAACATTGCCAGAAATATACTGTTTTCTAATTATTTTAATCAAAAACATTTGTTTTTCTCTCTTATGCCTCTTGTTATATCTCCCTGAGAGCCAGTGCAACAATTCTGAACGGAGCATTCTTGCTCAGACTTCAGTAATAGTCAGTGATGTCTTCTGAATGATACTTCTATTCATATGCATGAGAGCAAGAGGAATCTTTTGTTCAGTGCTATTTCACCAGCAACTTGGATTCACTTTCTCCACTTACTTTAGATTCTGGTCCAGCACAGTCTCCGCCTCCTTTTTCTGTCTTGCAGCCTGGCCAATTCTTTCTCACTTTAAGTACTGGATTCTTCTTTTCTTACAAAATCTAGCACTTGCTTGCCTCAACTAATACCTTCTTTATTTAGAGACGTTCCTTTTCTTTGTAAAGATCATTTTGAATTCTCTTTCTGTCCCCTGAAATGTCTGCAAGTATTCCAGGTTGATGTCGTCACAGATTGCATCTATTTTATCATCATCCAGGTCAAGATGATTCAACATTGGCAGCTGGATTTAGATTCTAAGAAGCCCTTGTCGACCTCCAGCAACATGAACTACCTCCTTGTCTTTCCGAAAGCAGTGATTTCTTGCCTTCACAGCCAGATCCCTGTATACCACAGCAGCCACTTTCCTCTGTGAATAAGCTTATAGTCAATTCCCCTGGCCAGACAGGAGTTACACTTCTATTGCTCTACAAGCACTTCCCTTTCCCTCTCAGCAGGGGCTGAGAAACATCACAGGAGTGGAGAGATGCAGAAGCCAGCTGGGCAAGTCCACGGACACTCCTGAAAAAGCAAAATGGATCCAGCCAAGACAGAGGATTAGAAAGAAGAACGCTCTTGTTGCCAGCTGGCAACTAAAGGGCAGGTAACCTGCTGACATAGATGGTCCTCTACCAGTCACACTATTTGCTGCTGTCTCCTAGCTGCCTCATTGGTTGCTGGGTCATCACCAGCAGAATGACACTGCTCTTTGCAGGGCTATGTTGGCCTCAGATGATGCTTCCCTGTTTGGACAGATTTTTTTTCCTTCTTTTTCCTTTTTTTCATGTATTATTTATCAAAGATATACCTAGATATATACATGCCAAAATAATACCTATATATGATCTACCATATCTACTCAGTATGATCCAGTAGTCTCCCTATATACATCAAAATACAAATTTTCAAAAGTATACACAATTATGTATTCTATTTTATACTTTTGTGATTTGTTATAAGTATTACATACATGACTTTTCATGTAGCTAGAAAATTTGGTTATAATAACAATGATTATGTAATCACTCTATTACTGCAACCCACTTAATTTCTCCATCCAAATCTTCAAAACAAAATATGTCACAATCAGTATCTCTCATAGAAGGTAACTCTCATGTTCCACTGGCAAAGCACTTAGAAAGTAGATGTTTATGTCAGGAAACACAGGCTACATTTCTGACAGAAAACAGAAGTTATGTTTCACAGCATCTAGCACTGCAGTTGTCCAAAGATTCAGTGCCTGTCTCTGTCTCCTGAGTCTCGAACTAACCTGGATGATAAGCTTGAGGTGTCCAGCCTAAGGGCTGGAATTCTCTAGTAAGAAAGAATTAACTTACCTAAATATGAGTGCCTGTTGCTGTTTTGGATGCCCTGGATTATGTAAAACACCTGCACAGGGCTGGCAAGCACAATGTAACGTCTATAAGAGTACCCTTTAAAAGAGACAGTCAGAGACAAAAGGGATACGTTGGGGGACCTAATAAATGCTATTTAAATGTCATCCTTACTTAAAATAAATAGCTTTCTGGACTCTCCAAGCTGCATTGATAAGACTTAATTGTTTAAGCTGTAGCAGCTGATATGATATCCAACACACCTGCACGGAGCATGCAGCCATGATGCAGATCTTAAGGACTGGAAATTGGAGGCCAAGTATGACATAAGAGCCAAAATGACAACAGACACATTTGCCTAAGCAGACAAATTCTGTCCCGCATTTCCATTAACTATGGTCATAGAGCTTAGAAATCCAGCCTGCATTTAGATATCTAATTGCATGCATTTCAGTGTACATGAACTGAATCATATCCCATTTTTCAGGCATCTAAAGTAAGACAAGACAAATCTCGTCAGTGGAAGCATGAAGGTCCTGTGTCTCCAGTACTTTAGGTGAGGTATTAATTGATTTATCTCAGAATAATTCCTGATGCCCAAGAAAATTAGACAAAGCTTGTCCTACGTGAATAAGAACTTTGGTTGACCTTATAGCAGCAACTAAAACACAGTTTGTCAGTAAGATGTCAAAATCACACTGAAAAAATCAGCAGGCACCCAGTGGAATCCATATGCATACCTGAAGTTTTATATTGGAACATATGCAAAAATAATTAAAAAAAAATAAATTACAGTGTTAACATAGAACAGATTACATCCTTTTCAGAAACAACAGCTCATAAGCTTTATGGTCTGACTTTATGTCAAACTAATTTTCTTAGTACAGTATTCTCAAGAACAGCAGGATGACTATATAGCCAGTGATGCCTCCTGGGTTTTCCTGGTTTAATTTTATTGAAATTAGAGCCTTTCAAAAACCCTGGATCAACAGCTCATGAGTCCCTGTAAGCACAAAGAGAATGCAAAGAGCAGTTTAGAAAGCAGTGCTGTAAGATTCCTTGCTTACAAGAGATCAGACTATTCTCTGTAAAACATAATCTCCAAGGAGAAAAAAGTTTGTTTTTTGCATGGATCCCCTTGTTTTCTCTATCCGCTCTACGGCTCTATCTCCCACAAACTATAAACCACATCCTCAAATGATGGAAAATGAAAGCACAGCACCTTATTCTTCCAGCTGCAATGATGAGCTTAAAGAGGGAGTTGTCTGGAGAATCAATGTATTGATTATTTAACTTCTTAAAGACAAAATGCTACAGGAGTCTTTGGATGCTTGGAAATTATATGTCTGGAATTAAAGCACTTAATTCATAGGCCAAATGTTGGACAAAAAAATCAGACTGAAAATTCAGTAATCGTGGATTCTGTCTGATAGGAAAGAGGCTGACAGATCAGTAAAAAGCAAAACTCTCTGTTTCAGCTTGCACCATCTAAGAAAAGCATACCTCCAAAATACAGAATGTACAGAATACAAGCAACAAAAATCATGCAAAATGATTTATTATAAAGCTAATCTATTGTTATCTGGCAACTGCGGTCTTCAGTACTCTTTTGAAAAGGTTTTGTAGTGTTTTCTAAGTATTATCTCTAATATTATCAATTAGTATTATATTTGGAGATGTGTATTAGTGTATATTTTACATGCTCTTGCAGTAGTTTTAAATGCAGTTATTGTAGAGGTGCACAAAATAACCGTGGTTAAATACCGAATTAAAAGCAAAGTTTGTGGAACAGTCAAATGACCATGTGAAGGCATTCACAAGTACAGCGGGGAAGTAATGCTCTCATGTGCATTCATGTATGCACAGCTCATTAGCAGACTGCAGCTCTTTCTTGAAAAATGCACTTTGCAATTCAACTTCATTAATCCATTGCTATTACCATATATGCAACTCAAAGTATAAACATGAAGGCGTATTATTTTTACTTCATAAATATTGTGAGTTCTCGGTACAATGTAAATAGTACAGCAGAGTGACAATTTCAGTAATGATACCCAATGCCTTCAAGATGTTATGAGATGAAATAGAAACTGCTGATTTAAAACTTTTCAGAAAAACAATCTGATGCTGCACAGTCCTGACATTTGCATCAGTTCTCTTGATCCGGCTTAGCATTATAACATCAAAAGTAAAGAAAAATGTTAACTTTCCTGTGTAACCTATGGAAGATGCGCATCACTATTCAGTAAGTCTCTTCCAAAAATGGCTACAGCTAATCTCGACTTACAGAGGGTGAAGGACTTGTAATGATTTTCAAAAGAAGAATCAAAAGCACACACATTTCAGAAACGCTGGAAAGTCAAATGAATACCTCGTAACTGAGGATGCACTGAGGAAGAAGGCTGCAATTTGAGTAAGAACAGAAAAGCGTATGACACAAACTATAATTCTTGTTACAAAGGATTGTCAACGTATCACCAAAAGCTACATTACTGGCTGTCTAGAAGGCAGTGTAATAAAACTTGCCGTAATAACTTTTTATTTATGTTCGTAAAATTGAAGAATATTAATTCCCTGGTTATTTTATTTTCAACATAGAGATGAATTTTAACAGGCTAATTTATAAAAGGTTACACCAATGTCTAGAGTTAAATCAGAGGAATTAATGTCCATACTAACACGGTTCAGAGATAGAAATTTGTGTCAGAGGTGTCAATAGTTAGTGAGGCAAAAGGTCAATGCTAACAATATCTGCTTGGCATTAAATGAAAGAATACATCAAAAATTAAAAGTTTGGTTAGTAAGATGTGTGAAGTTCAGCAGAGATGCCTCAGGTCTTCAAACTACCTTTGCCTTTTTTTTTTTCCTTCTGAAATGCTACCTTACATGGTACACTTTGTAATTTTGAAAAACTGTTTCTTTTCTTCCTCAATCACTGTTTCTCAATATTTACACCAGAATCTTTGCAGATGAGTATAAAGTTACCTGAGTAACCGAAACAAAGCAACTCAGGTAGTGCTGGAATGCAGCTGGGCTTACTCAGAGAAGACTCCTTTCCGAGGCAGAAGAGACAAGACCAACTGCAAATCCCACTGCAGTACGGTGCTCACCAATTAGAAGCCCTTTCTGAAGTTCATTTTTTTTTCAGGTAAATCAACACGGCTTTTGCAAGGACCACACTTCAGCACTTCCTTTATAAAAAGTGATACTTGTTTCTGTTGCTACATCAGTGTCACCATTTTTCAGACCTTATGTTGCTCCATGAGAGAGCACCAAAAAAAAAAGAAAAAGAAAAAAAAAAATCCTCAAAAAACATTCTTCACTTCCTCAGAGCTCTGGCTCTGGGAAGCAGTGGGCATGGACCTGTGGCCCAGCAAGAACTAAAGGAATCAAAGAGCTGGCTCACCTGCCCAGGAAAACCAGAGGGCATCCATCCTCTTGAGGCACTCTGGCCTCCTGTAAGATCTAATTACCCAGGCTAGCAGCACTTCAAGCAGCGTATTTATTTACTCTTCCTCATAGCCCTGCTATAGTGAGTTGGATGAGTAATTATTTAAATCTAAGAGGCTTTCCCAAAACTAAACAAAGACAACAACAAAAAGGCTCCATATATCCCATAGTTTTCTTTCCAGCCTCAGTCTCTTTCTGATATTTACTGCTGATGTGGCACTTCACACACATGTTACATACAAATTCAATCCCCAGTGTGCTGCTTTGCTAAGTATGGAGCACAGCCAAAGGTGGGAAGGTGGTGGTAGGGAGAGTGAGTCCAGAACTCAGAATTACTCTTCAAAGATTCCGCTTTCAGTTCTTTGAGGAGCAATGCGACAGGTACAGAACATTCCATGGACTAAACGAGGTCTCTACTGCCTGAATTTGCAAGAAACCCAAAGCAAAGTCTTACAGATGTGAACTGCCCCATTCGCCGCTTCTGGATGAGGAGAAGGGCAGCTGTCGGTGGCACTGTGACTGTAAGCAGGTACTGAGTGCTAGCGAGAGCCATTTGTAAAAGATCAGGAGCACAGCAAAAAGTTTTTATCTCCGAATTTTGGAGACAGCGGGTGAAGGAAGGGGCAGAATGAAAGAATATGTGCAGCTCGTGCATGAAACCGGGCTCTGTCAGCTCGCAACGCTGCAACAGAGCACTGAGGTAGAGCTGATGTTAGCGTCCTATTTACTGAGACAGAGCTCGGGTTTTAAATGCGTGGAATGATTTCAATGCCATAAATGCAACTACCTGTGCATCAGGACCGCAAAAGCAAAGCTAGAAAGAAGAACCAAATTGAGGAGAACGAGGAATTCGCTCAGAAACACAAAGAAAAACCCACCTCCCATTCAGGAGCAGGACAAAAAGAAAACCAAAACAGCAATTCCATCTCCTATCGCCAAACTACCAAACTGCACCGACTGGGGCCGAACTGCAGCACGCACCAGACCCGCTCCCGTCCCCGCTGAGCCCGGCAGCCCCTCCACGGCCGCTCGGAGAAGCCGAGGGTTCCCTCATTCCTCCGGAGAACCCCCGCGGCCGCGCTCGCTCCAGACCCCAGAACCGCGCGCCCTCCGCCCGCGCAGAGCTACCGTGCTGCTCTCCGCCTCCTCCCGGGGAGCCGGGGGCGAGAAGCGACGCCGAACGGGGGAGCAAAGTTTGCAGCACGCAGCGAGGGAGCTCCGTTACTCACCATGTTGACTTCGGAGACCATGTCGATGCTGGCGATGTCGATGTTCATCCCCACGCAGACGGGCGGACCTGCGGGCACAGAGCGGTGTCAGGGCGGCGGAGCCGGCGGGCGGCAGCCCCGGGGCAGGGGGAGCGGGCACTCACCTCCGAAATCCGGGCGGAGGCGGATGTCGTAGCCCTTCAGCAATTTATCCACCGTTTCCTTCACGAAGGACATGTTGCCGGGATCGTTCACACTGTGGGGGCGAAAGAGACGGGGGAGG
>JAOWBP010000001.1:108143069-108168244 GCA_028571105.1 Tragopan temminckii | reverse complement strand
GGAGGCCCTCGTCCCGCGCAGCCCTCCCGCCGCCGGCCGCCGCCACAGCTCCCCCGGCCCGGGAGGGGCGGCGAGGAGGAGGACGAGGAGGTGGGTGGTGGTGGGGTTCCGTCCTGCGCGGAACAAAGCGGCCGCTGCCATTTTGAGACGCGGCCGGACCCCGCGGCAGCAGCGGGGGCGGCGGCTCTCCGCGCGCTTCCTCGGGGCTCGCCTGGTCCCTGAGGCAGCGGGTGTCCACCGGCCGCTGGTCCCGCTCCCCTCACTGTGTTGCCTTGCGGGCAGCTGCATCGGGGTGACTGCACCCGTCTGTCCCTCAGTTTGTCCCAGGGCAGGGAGCTAGGCCGGGAGGTGGGTACTGGGAGAAGAGGGTCCCCAGCTACGCTTCGGTGTGCATGTGTGGGTACCCAGGTCTTGCCATGAGGGACTTCCATCGTTGTATTCTAGCTGTGCTATCTACTGATGGCAAAATCTCTGCCGGCCTCAAAGAGTATGTAGCCTGAGCTGATGATTTCAGGTTAGATATCAGGAAAAGGTTCTTCACTAGAAGGCTGTGGGCATAGCATAGGCTTCCCAGGGAAGTGGTCACAGCCCCAGGCTGCTGGAGTTCAAGGTGTGTTTGGACACTGCTCTCAGACGCAGGGTGGTACTGTGTGGAACCAGGGGTTGGATTTGATCCTCATGAGTCCCATCCAACCTGGGATATCCTATGATTCTGTGACGAAGGAAAACTGCTTTAGTGCCTGTGGGCTCTCTGCTGTGTTCCCTGTGAGCTTCTGGGTGCTCTTTGCCTTGTATAAAATATTGATTGGGTTGCAGACAGCACAGTTGTTATTATTGTTAACCTCCTTCCAGGTTAATGAGTCCTTTCAGCAGGACTAATTGGCATGGAAACAGAAGCATGCTGACTTGGCTATATTGCCTTTGGCTCTAGAGACAGCTCTTTGTCAATGCCAATTCAGAGCACTCTTCATCGTGCCCTGCCAACAGTGTAAGCACACACCTAGCTAGCTTCTCGTGCTGGTCACGCTGCAACTGGTGGCCACCAGCCTCTGCCGATGCACATTTCACAAGTCAAAGGGTTGGAAAGCAATGCCTGGGTTTGCACTTTTCTTACCACCTTTCTATGTCTCTTAGCAAAACTATAGGAAAATCATAGAATGGTTTGGGTTGGAAGGGACCTCGATGCCCACCCAGCTCAGGCTGCCCAGGGCCCCATCCGACCTGGCTTTGAACACCTCCAGAGATGGGGCACCACAGCTTCTCTGGGCAGCTGTGCCAGCGCCTCACCTCACAAAAGGATGGACATTTGAGGAATGCTGTTTTTGTATAAGGGTAAGAAAGCTTTTTGTGTCTTCCCAACAAATTCAGAGTATTAATTCTCTTCTATTAAGAAATAATACTTCTTATGAAGAATTTAACGCGATTAAAAATGTATTTAAACAGTAATAACTTTTCTTAACTAGGTTGTCAATACTGTAACAGAAATATAATGTTTTAGAGAATGCTACTTTGATTAATGCACTATTCTGCACTATTTCGAAAACACGTCTGAAGTAAGAATGAATCAACAGTGCTGTAGATTCTGACATATTTTATCACTTCATTTAAGTATTTGTCTTCCTGAGTTTTCAGAGCAATCACTTCCACACAATTGCCTGTAATGTAAAGAACCTCCTCAGGTTTGAGCCAATGGGACAAGGAAATAGCTGGGGGGTTGTGCAGCATTTGCTTTTTGGACACTGAATTCACTTGGGCCAAGAAGAAACTGAAAGACACTGGAAATGAGAAATATACAATGAATTTCATGAAAGGTAAAAATCATCTCGACTTCTCAGTATATGTGACATTTACTGTGAAAATGGCACTTTGTGTTTTGTGCACAGCAAAGACTCAGAACACAATTTCTGCAGCATCAGTATGGAAGTCAGGCTCAGAAAAGCTCTGAGTATTTAAGGAAATACTGGAAGCAAAGACTGTGGGGAACTGTTTAATGTGGTCAATAGGAAAAAAAGGGACACAGATAGATTCCTTGTCCTGCCCCAAAATTCACCACCCTAACTCTGGATACTTACTCCTAAACTTGACTTTTTAGAAAACAAGCAGGTTATTTCTAAACTCAGCAGGAAGCAGTCTGGGCACTTTACTAAGTAAAACAAAGCACTCAGTCAGAGCACACAGGTTCTGAGATTACGTCTCCTGAGGTCAGCCCAGGCTGCGGGACACCAAGGGAGGGTTTTCACTGCTGTTTGAGATGTTTCACTTTTCAGCAAGTAGTTTAATAGATGAGAGAGGGAAGGAGTTGACCTTGCGGCCCACTGGTTTGATTCTTATCTACAGAGTATTGTTACTTCATAAATAATCAAGGAATTAATGAATTAATTACTTGATAAAATCAATCAATTTTCAGTGGTGCAAGGAACAGAAAGAACCTGTTTGCTTCCCAATCCTTGCTCTTTCTCTCTTTTTCCAACACACAGTCTTTCTGTCCCAAAAAACTACTCCTGCAAAAGATGAGACAGAATGTTGTGGTTCAAGAACTGAAATTTAGAATGGTTTCTAGTACACTGCTGGGCCAGTGAATGATGAAGTTCTATGTTAGTAGTCCAAATTTGATCAATACGGCAAGGAGAATAATACTGTTTTCTTCCTTGCCTTACTGCCAATATTGGTAAAGGCCACTTCAAGAATGGATATCTAGTCTTCAAAGGCAAGCATTACGTGCAGAGGAACAAAAAAAATTCCCCTAGGCTGATGCAGATACATGTGGAAGAACACACCTGCCAACTCCAGACATGACTGAAGTCCTTGGGGTGAGAAGGGCTGCAATGGGTTCACTGTCTCTGTTGGCATTAGCAGCAACAGAACAGCTGTTGCTGAGGACCTGACATTTACACCATACACATTTTGGGTGTGCTTTCTTAGACAAAAATTCTAAATGCTTGTTAGCAGTTCGACCGCATTCATTGTGCTGCTGGAGTGCATTTTCCACCATAGTTTCATAGAAAAGAAACCCAGTTTATGTACCCTGGGACTACTCTGTGAAATGAACCAAAGCACAGTGAGTGGGAATGATCAAATGATTCACTTCACAAGCACAGCCCTGATTTGCTCTGAAATGCAATGTGGATGCACCCATCATCTCCTTTCAGAAGAAGGTAGAACAAGGGACACTCAGCCTTAGTAGAAATTGGTGAAGGCAGTGAGAGCAGAATGTGGAGCCACTCAACATTCTGGAATAACTTCTAGCTTTCTCCATCCCTGTCAGTACCAGTGGAGGTAAGAAGAGGGGGCAATGACAGAAAGGTTCAGAGAAGGAGAGAGGTCTGCATTCAGCTGATGGATTGGCAGTACTACTGCTATCAGTCACCAGAAAGAGACTTTCTCCAGTAGGAGAGAGTCTGGCCTGAGAATCAGGGAAGAAGGATTTGATCACAGCACACAATACATCACCGAGCTCTTACACTGGAAAGTGGTACTGAGACTTTACCTGACAAAATGAACATAACCCAACGTACACACTGAGGTCAGAATCACTTATCAGAACATTTTCTTTTTCATTTTCCTCCCTGGCTCCTCTGTCATTTAACTGATGTTGACAAAGATCCAGTCTTATCCTGAAGCAAACTGCAATCACAGAGGGTTCAGAGACACAAAACAGAGACAGGCAGAAACTAAAAAAATGTAGGAAGAATTGTCGCTACAGCTGAAGTGGTGTCTTTTGAGGAAAACAGGACATTAATCTTACTAGGCTGAGACTCACGCTGCTGCTTACCTATTCTGCCTTGCAGCAATTTTAATAGCCTGCTGGTTTAACCTGCTGAGAAGGTGTAATTAATAAAATAGGCTGGAAAAAAAAAATCTACATGAAAATTTTGAAGTCTTTTTTTATTTTTTTCCCCAGGCCTGACTTCTTTCTTTATTTAATCAAAAGTTGACGGCCATTTTTGCCAAAACACTCTTCAGCAGAAACATAGTGGGGTTTTTTTGCTTGCTTGTTTGTTTGTTTTTTTCTTTGCAGAAAGCTCAACTTTCTTATTTTCCTATCAACAGTATCTCAGCAGAAGCAGAATACTGAAGTGACAGCAGGATGCTGGGCAGTGGATGCTCAGCATCAGGGCTAAGGGAATGCTCTGCGCTTGGACAGTTTCATATGCTGTGCTCTGCCTGTTGGAGCAATGATGCATGATCATTGGGTACACTGCATGAAGAAAACAGTATTATATTTATCTACTTTATAATATACTCTGTATTTATCAGAAAGTGTATATAATATTTGGTGACGTTGATTTTACACTGAGATTATACTCATTGTCCCCTTTTCTGTCAGGCAGACTGCAAACAGTGTTGCATGAATCCATTTCCTTTGGCTGTATAATTTGCTGGTTTCATTTAATTATACTGAAATATTTATGTTGTTATCTCAACATTTCTGAGGTAGTAGAGATCTCAGTGTTTCAGTGGGCTGCACAAGAGTGAGATATTAATCAATATGAGTAATGGAGACCAAAATCTGCCCTTAATAAGAGGCTTGACCCACACTGTTTTGAGACGCTGTTTAATTTTCAAATGGCTATTTTTCTTCATATTCAAGAAAATAGAATGAAAATTTGCATTATCTGAAAAAGTAATCTGAAGGAATACTAATCTGTTCCATTCCTTTTGAGGCAAAATCTCTGGATTATGCACATTATGAATCAGACACATCAAAATAAAAATCCATTGACACTTTGGCAGAGGAAGAAATAATCAAGGCTTTTATAACTCAGATTGTTTAATCATAAAGATTAATGATTTTGCACCAAAATAACACACATACATTAGAGAAGCCTTGATGTTTTAGAAGTACTATTCTTTAAGTCTCTGTCTTGATGAAAACACAGTTTAGGAAAACAGCAGTAACTGAGGTGTTTTTTTTTGTTGTTGGTGGTGGTTTTTTTGTTTTTTTTTTTTTTGTGAGTTATTTTATTTTATATAAGACTTCCTTAAGTGCTTCTATTTGCACGTTTTCAACTCAATCCCTTTGTCAGATGCACATTACTCTTAAAACATATATATATATGCAGCAGTTATCTTTTTTTTCTTTAATGCTGGATTAAAGAGAATGTTATAGCCCAGTTCTTTGTGTTTACATATTTGATTTGCTGTAAGTATTGCTCATGCATTTATTTATTTATTTTTACATGACAGTGACCAAATTTCCAAGTCAAAACCCAAGCCTTCTTGTCCAAAGTAAGGGAGATCAGTGTGAGCTGCTTATACTGCTTATTTCTAGTATTATGTATATTTAAAAGGAAGATCAAGCCAGGATTCAAGCTGATGCATCTGTATATGGACTGGTTAAAAGACTTAGGACTGGCTAAAAGAGTAAGAAATATGAGTTCCTGACACTTGCACCCAAAATTCCCATTGAATTTTAACAATGGAAAATCTGAAAGACAAAGAAGAAACACTGGAGAAAAAAAGAATGAAAAAAGACATTTATACATGCAAACGCTCCCACATAAAACAGGATAAGCAGGGTGAAGGAAGTGCAGTGAAATGATTTGGCATCAATCCCGATTTGCTAAGATTAGGAAGAGTTCTGGAAGTGGTAACACAGGAGAGCAAAGAAGCTATGGGCTGAATAAAGTGAAAGTCTGATGTATGTCTTGCTCCTCTCTAGGTTGTTTGTTTTTTTGTTTGTTTTAACTTATGTTGAGAAGGGGAAAAGAAATGCTTCGGAGTGCAGAGTGTGGAGGTGTGTTTATGTGGAGGCCACATCCTTGGCCATGCTCTGCCAAGGCACAGCACTGTGCTTGAGGCAGTGCCTCATCCTCTTTTAAATGCACCCCTTCCTCCCCAGGCTGTGCCAGTGAGCCCTCTCTCAGTCCCAAAGCACTGGGATCAGAAGCACCCTCAGTTAAGCTCATAATTCACAGAGCAGGATCATGAGCCACATTCCATCTGTGGAATAACATGCAAATTAAGGTGGTGGTGTAAGTACATTTCTCCATCATATAGTCTGATTACCAAGGTTAACCTCTCTATATAGAAGGGAAGCTTTATTAGAATCATAGAATCATGGAATCACAGAATCACAAAATGGCCTGGGTTGGAAGGAACCTCAAGGATCATCAAGCTTCCACCACTCCGCCACAGGCATTTAACACTAGACCAGGCTGCCCAGGGCCCCATCCAATCTGGCCTTGAACACCTCCAGGGACGGGGCATCCACAACCTCTCCGGGCAGCCTGTGCCAGCACCTCACCACTCTCTTGGTAAAATATTTCCTCCTGATATCCAACCCAAATCTTCCCTCCTTCAACTTAAAACCATTTCCCTTGTCCTGCCATTATCTACCCTTGTAAAGAGTTGGCTCTCCTCCAGCTTATAGGCTCCCTTTAGGTACTAGAAGGCTGCAATGAGGTCACCCTGCAGCCTTCTCTTCTCCAGGCTGAACAAGCCCAGCTCCCTCAGCCTGTCTCTGTAGGGGAGATGCTCCAGCTCTCCGATCTTAGTGGCCCTCCTCTGGACCCTCTCTAACAGCTCTCTATCTTTCTTATACTGGGGGCCCCAGATCTGGATGCAGGTAGAAATTAGGTAGAAATAGAATTTTGTGCACAAGAATATAAAATATTTACCATTTTAAAGCAATTTGTTATAAAGATTTTGTTGTAGCGAAAAAAAAAAAAAAGACATTTTAAAATACATGTTAATAATATTTGGTAATGCTTTAAAGGGTGAACATTCCATTTACAAGTAATAAAGACATTTTAAAAGCACTTTTTGTTACTCACCTTGTATCATAAATTGCATACAGTTTTTTGTTTTCTTCAACTGCATTCCTAAAAAGAGAGAAAGAGAGAATATAGATCCGTGATTTTGTTGCAGAGAAATTAAAAAAGAAAGAAATAGTCACTGTTTTTTTTGTGTGTAAAACACAATACAACAATATGGTACTGATAGAGCTATGTGAATAATTTTCAGGAAAAAAAAATTGCAGTTGATTCAAATGAACATTATCCAATTCCATTATGTTTTTTATTTTGGTTAGCTGAACTAAAAAAGCACATGGAAGTCAAATGCAATGTAAAGTGAAATGGTTTACCTCAGAGTTTTTGGATATTTGAATATACGTTTAAACATACATGGCTCAGCTAGAAAAAGGGAAAACTGAAGACTTGAAGCTTACTTCTGTACTTTCGAGCTTTTTTCAATTAAAATACATTTGACTTTGCAGAACAAATTTGGTATTTTTTGACTAGAGAAAAGATTTTCTTTTCTCTCAGCTTTTGTTACCACTTATTCTGAAACAGTCAAACAAATAGCACCATTGGTTTAAGGGGGAACACAAGAAGATGTTATATAGAATGCATTGGCTTTGCTGGGATCAGCAATAAAATATAAGTTTTAGCTAAGTACTTTCTGAGAAGGCGTGATGAATGTAAGGAGCACTCCATAATAAGTATTGATTTGTATCTTACAATCTGATTTATGTCTCTGTGCATTACTTTACCTGTCTACTTAGATGTTAAAGAGAAGAAACTAAAAGCATGGGGTAAATGATCCTGAATCTGAATGCATTAAGGGTAACTCTTGGGTTTGGTCCCTGTTCCTGGAGTGAATAGGCATTTCAGATTAAATGTGCACTGGAAAAGGAATGTTAACTAGGGAATACTGTGAACACACAATTCCCCCTTACACTGTGCAGAGACGTGAGGCCTCTCTCATGTCATGGGTCCCACTGTAGTAGCCAGCCATCTAAAACTGAACTGGTGAAACCAGGTAGATCTCTGGTTAGATGCCACCATCTAGTCCATTCAGGATGTCCTGAGTTACTTGAAACATTGCATAGCGGCAGTCAAACATAACACAGGCCTATGGGAGACCTACAGTCTGCTGAAGAGATAATTGAAGTCCAAAGGCAATATCTAGGAACATCTCAGTGGTACATGATTCTTGTGTAAGGGAAATGAGCTGAGCCTCTCAGGTCTGATTCTAGACAAAATGCAGATCTCCAGCTTTCTCTGCGTAGACTCCATTAGCTGCATTGACTGAATCTCTGTTGACACAATGGGAATATCCAGTTTTCATGTAAACACCTACATCTAATCTGCAGATGAGTCTTACTCTTTGATAGTTCTTTCAATAGCTCTAGACATTAGAATTCACAAGCCATATTGCCCTAAATTTAAAGATCACAGTGTTGCATGCCTGAACCCACACCTGCTTTGTGGTTTGACTGACATTCTCAAGTACAGCTCTGTCTGGAGTCCACACTTCTTTGGTCCACCATGACTCAGTATATGCTTGGAGTAATTTCTTGAGTACAGCAAAGGACAGAGCTGGAGACAGAGAAGGGGCATCTCAAGCTCTAACACTGACCCAAATATTCATGACAATTGTCAGTAGGTATCTCATATCAGCAGTCATATGGTCAGTGTTGAGACAAGGTCTAAGCTCTTTCCTGATGCGTGCACTTAGAATTATTAAGGCTGAAAGAGACCTCCAAGAATCATTCAGTCCAACCATCCACCTACCACTAGTATTTCCCCACTAAACCATGTCCCTTAGTACAGTATCTGAACATTTCTTGAATACCTCCAGAGATGGTAACTCCACCACCTCCCTGGGCAGCCCATTTCAGCACCTGACCACCCTTTAAGAGAATAAATGTTTCCTAATTCCAATGAGAACCTTCCCTGGTGCAACTTGAGGCCATTCCCTCTAGTTCTATTGCTAGTTACGTGGCAGAAGAGGCCAACCCTCACTTCATCACAACCTCCTTTCAGGTAGTTATAGAGGGCAATGAGGTCTCCCTTGAGCATCCTCTTCTCCAGACTGAACAATGCCAGTTCCCTCAGCCGTTCCCCACAAGACTTTGTGCTCCAGATCCCCCACCAGCTTTGCTGCCCTTCTCAGGACACACTCCAGAGCATCAATATCTTTCTTGTAGCGAGGGGCCCAAAACTGAACACAGTACTCAAGCTGCGGCCTCACCAGTGCCGACTACAGGGGGACGATCACTTCCCTGCTTCTGCTGGCTGCACTATTTCTGATACAAGCCAGGATGCCACTGGCCTTCTTGACTGCTGGCTCATGTTCAGCCAAGCTTCGACCAACAGCCTCAGGTCAGTTTCTTCCACACAGTCTTTCAGCCACTGTAGACCAAGCCTGTAGAGTTGCCTAGGAGTTTGTTGTAGCCAAAGTGCAGGACCCAGTACTTGGTCTTGTTGAACTGTGTCCCGCTGGCCTCAGCTCAATGATTCAGCCTGTCCACCTTGCTGCAAGGTATTGGAATAAATACTCTTACATTTGAAGAAGCTGGAGCATAAAGGTCATAGAGCATGGTCAGCCTTAGTCTTCCTTTAGGACTATACTCCCCAACATAGCCAAATTACAATTCCCCTACACATGTGAAGTATTTTCAGTGGCCACCTTGCATTTATGACTTCTGGCATCCATCAGCAAAAATGCCGATGGCAGGATAGAATTAACTTAGTTTCTTTTTTAGGAAGAAAAATGATAACAGCAAAGGAGATCAGGAAAACGATTAGGCAAATGTAACAGAAAAGAATCAAATGTCATATTTTAAATGTTGAAGTTTCACAATGGGCTTTTATTCAGACTGATAATGCACTCCGTTTTCTTTTTTTTTTCCTTGTACAAAAATGTAGACACATCTTGATGTTTAAATTCTCTTATTCAGCAGAGTGGTAAAATCCTTTGGTCTCTGCATCGAAAAATGCCTTCTTGTGAATGATGAGTAAATTGAGTTCATCTCTCACAGAAGTTTCCTACTGCTGCCTGCCTGGCACCAATAGAAGATGTGCTTCTGAAAGTATTACAAAAGTAATTCCCCCATCACAAAAGCACCACATTAAAAGTACTTATATTAAAAGCACTTTGTTGTATATGAATATCGTTATATAATTGATTATTCCCATTAAAATGCTTTGCATCCTTATCACAACTTTAACAAAAGAAAAAACTGCTTTGAATATTATACATGCTCTTGCCTAGAGCCACTATTAGCAGAGAGGTTCTGTGTGCAGCCAGGCAGTCGTTGATGGTAAATCAAATGGAGGGCATATGGTTTTAGTGTTGCTGCTGGTGGAGTATTTGTTTCTAGAAAGAGCTAATGCTTCGCATTTAGGATTATTAAACTAACAAAAATAGTAACTCATCTTTCTCTCCTTTTTCCTCCAGCTCCCTTGAAGTTTCACCCATTATAGTACAGAGAAAGACACCATGAGCAACTCGTAAAGGAAAGTTTGAAGTCTCCTAAATTACAAATTAACAACTTAGCGTTCTTTTTTTAAAGCCTGCACAACTTCTAGATGATACCTCAATTCAGAGTATGTCTCTTATTGAGATTCCTGCTTACAGATGTAAACATCAAAAATTAAATGTCTGAGCCAGTTTGATAAGTTACAGTAATAATCAATGGGGCAAATAATAAGGCTGAAAAAAAAAAACAAACTAAAGAAGGGTAGATAAGTATAAGTAAGTATAAGTGTACCATAAGAACACAGTAACTTTGATTGGAGCCTATGCATAGCTAGATATCTAACTTCTGGGTATGTAAAATTGCATGAGACAAATACTATACATGGCAGGAAGGAAAGACAGATCTGTTCCATTACATCGAGCACACTGCCCTCCAATAGCTTATCAGAACAAGTTTCACATGTTTATGTTGGAGCTCCAGGAGGAAGATCTCTGCTAATGGAAGTAAGACAGCCAACAGGAAAGCTGTTAGTATTAGTATTCTATTTCTGGAATTGCTAGCATGCTTTAACTGAATGTAAGTTAAGTTTTACACATAAATAATCACTTCGTGTCACACCTTTAAATCCTACAAGGTCCTGTGAAAGCAGAAATTAAGTTAAATATCATATTCATTTGAAAATAATCTTTAGGAAAGTGAAATGTAATAGCCCTTTCTGGATTGAGGCCAGGGCACAAAGCAGTGCTGGTGAATCACAGAATGCTTAACAAGTAGTCTTGATGTTACGTATCTAAAAAAATGAGTCAGCATAAAAATATAGGTACAAAGGCTAATAATAGGTAACATTAACAATAAGAAAGAGCTATTTCAGCTTCAGATTCTGAAAGCATCTGAACATGGACACCACTATTAAGAACAATATTTCTCTACTCCAAAAAAACCCTGCACACCTTCCACAAGTCTCATAGAAAGAAAAACAAAAGAGGTGCTGAACTGCCTCTCCACAGACTCGTAGAATGCACACTTCATTATATTTGAGTTTTTGTCATTCTGAAATGAAGAAAACACTTTACTTTTGTTAATTGGTCCAGTGTACACAACAGAGTCCAAATTAAGCCTGTACTACATGGCTGTGATGCAGTAACTACCAATTGTAACAGCCAGGTGCAAAGCTTCAAGGTAAATTGTCCTGAGAACAGCTACTTCTGGACTTCCCCCAAGACTGCCCAGCTCACTGCGCCAACCCTCTCTCCAGATATCCAGAAGCAGTGAGGCACTCACTCCAATGAGTCATCAAAATCCAATTTCTCTTTTCAGCCCATGTTAACCGGGCTGAGTATTTCAGGGCATCACTGCCCCCAAACGTGATAGGCACTAGGGCACTACTAAATCATTTTCACTATCTAGGAGCATATCAAGTAAAGTAAGTAAGTACAGACTGAAATGGCAAATGCAAAATGGAAAACTATGTTTAAGAATCCCAGCATATTATAGACACATTTATTGAATTACCACTGTAGATCTGCTGAAGCCTCAGAAGATGGAGGTTTCTGCTATAAATATAAGATTCACATAGCTATCTCTTATTTTTTTAAAGTATAAATTAAGTGGATGCAAGCCAAGTTTTCATAAATAATGCCAAAAATGTTTATGTATGAGAAGCTTAAACTATGTGGCTCTAGCTGAAATAAATGTTTCAGTGAACATGATGATTTAAAACATGATTTATTCAAATGTTATGTTAAGTAAGCATTCAATATGCTTTTATGTAATGCTGATGCCCAAGTTACATGTAATTATGGTGACACTATAGCATCCCTGATCTTTCATAACCTCTCTAGAAATTCATTTTTCCCAGCATCAAGCTTCACAGATACTATGGAAGTGACAATGTCACATAATATAAACAGTTACCGGAACAATGCTTTTCAGGTCCAGTTCTGTGAGGGAACTCTTGTTCCATTTGACATCAGACAGAGCTGGGAAGCTTAGCATTGCTTGGAAACATGCCAATGAATTAGCAAGCCTACAATTGGCATTTAAGAGTAAGGTAGGAGGGACGAAGTGAGAACACACCAAGATGTAGACTCCTATTTACTCACATTTTAAATCACTAGCGTTTGTGAAAGTGTATATTTCTAGTTCTATTCCAGTAGGTTCTGTACCATTAAGTCCACCATTTCTTTTTTTCTTTCTTTCTTTTTTTTTTTTTTTCTTTTTAATGTATTCTACTTCCAGTTATAAAAATGATAAATACGGGGACAGCTATCAAACTTCAGGCAACAGCAGTGCACAGATTTGCCCTTATCCTTACAGTAAAGACCCCAGAGTCACTGCAGATGCCTCAAAGTCCCAGCTCGATGTTCAGCAGAAGTAAAAAATGTAAACAAGTGCTAAGAGAAATTGGAGAATTAATAGAACAAAGCAGGACTGATGCAGTATGTTACACATCTGTGGTCTACCCACATCCTGTAAGCTTTGTGCAGCACTCTTCAAAGAGATTGAGAGATATGTAAGGGTACAGGAATGAGCAACAGGAATGATTAGTTGTATGAAATGGCATTAATAGGAAGAACGAGACTTAGGCTGAGACTGAGATCTGAAAGCAGATGAGGGAGGGGAGACATGATAGATGCATCTGAAGTCATAGACTGCATAAATGATTATTTATTATTGCTCATACTATAAAAAACAAAGAAGCACTCCAATGACCAAGAAGTGGGTTTAAAGCAAGCAGTACAAAGTCCTTTTCACACAATGCATAATTAAATTGTGGAGCTTGTTGCCAGAGGAAGCTGTGGAGGCCAAAGTTATAAATGGGCTCAAAAATCCATTAGACAAATGCATGAAAGGGAGCTCCATCAATGGCTATTAAAATCAACATTCTGAGTGCACCCTCTGGCTGAGGAAGTCCGTAAACCTTGGACTGCTTGAAACTGGAAGGTTATATGTAGGAAAGAATTAACTTCTATCTGTCCTACTTCTTATTGGTTTTTCCAAAGTTACAGCCTACTTTCAGATGCAGGAGTCTCAACTAGAGGCAGCTCTGGCTTCATTCAGTATGGGAATTTTTTATGTCCAGTGTGATCAGAAGTACATGTTCTTGGTTTATTGTGACCTAGCCCTAGGATAATTTTCAGATCTTTGACCGTCCTGCTGTTGGCATTGCTACAATCTCCACAAATCAACCACTGTTTTTGTTTCTCTCTTTCTTTCTGTTAGTGGTCCTTCACCTCAGAAATTCATTCAGATACATATTTCAGATTTTTCTTTTCCCATCTCCTGAAGCACTTGCATACACACCAGGATGATCAGAAGTTTGACAGTGTCCTTTCTAACCCTCCTGAGCTACTAAAGTGCTGTCATAAGATACATTATTTTAATAAAGAAGAAAATTTTGGATGCATTTAGTGCTCATAAAATCTGGTAGTAAGTAAGTAAATAAATAAATAAATAAATCTCTCTACACATTCACAAACCAGAATATGTATCTGGCAAGTGTATTCTTATTACAAGAGGCATGAGATCTTGGTACAAGGATTGTGCACCTCTGATGTGCACTGAAGTGCATTTTAACTTCATAAGCAGGAGGAATTGTAACTTAGAAACCCACTCTCTCAGCCTCTTCAATTTCTTTCTATTCTTTTCAACATTTTTTTTTTTTTTGCATCTTCAGAATGTACGCTTGTAATCTGAGTAAAGAAAAATTAATTCACAAAGAATGGTCGATGCTACTTCAGAACTACCCACGCCTATAAAGGTCAGCTGCCCACAAAGGGACCTCAAGTTTTGCATGCCAATTGGTATGGGAGATAGAAGGGAGTTCCAAGTCTCATCCTTTAATCCCACTGGGGTTTACATTCATTATTCACTGACCTGTCTTACTCAATGCAGCGGTCATCCTGATCCAACATTGTGACAGTTTTGTATAAAAGCAGGTGTTGCTAACATGCTCTGTGCTGAACTCAGTGCTGCTGCATAACAGCCATGCCAGTGAGTACATCTTCTTCACTGGGCCCATTAGGTACCTGTCAAGTACTTTTAGTGACAAAATGTAAGGTGTTCTTGGTCTCCTTAGAAGATAGGGCCTTCATTGATCATTCCTTGGATTTTTGGCTAGCTATGGGAAACAAAACATTCTTTCTTTTCTTTTGTTTTGTTTTAAAAAATAAGTTTCCATGAAGTACCAAAGTATTTTATTTATTTGAAAAACTATCATGAGGAAGAATAATTTCTCAATCCATTCTAAACTGCATTGTGAATGTACACATTGTTTTACAGAAATACCTGTAACACAGTTAGGAGTGCCCTGACACACAAACATTTGCAAACAAAACTAAACTCCAAATTGTGCATGGGAAAAAATAAAACAGAATAAAAGAGGTTGAGTATGTGTACAATCAGATGACATAATCGGTTGGATATATGAGTGAGGATACTTCCTCACAGATTGCTGTTGTTTGATAAGCATAGATCAAAATAAGGACTCCAAGTGATCGTTAGCTCTTTTGGTTATTTAGGTAAGAAGTCTTTATAAATTCAAAGGCTGTCAGCCCACAGTGTGTCAGGAAACTTGAATTTAAGGGCCCAGCCCTAACATTTACATTCCTAGGTTATCTTTCAGAGCTGGTTGTAGCTGTTAAGAATATTTCCTTTGGGACCTTTAAGTGCATTGTATCATAGCCTCAAGCTATACTTTCTTTCATCCACAAATCTTCTTTAAACATCAGAAGTTTTGATTTAAAAGAGAAACAAGCTGGTAACAGAGTGTATGCATCATTTCCCTGCTTCATGTAAAGAGTGAGGGTGAGATAACTTGTAAAGCTTAGTTAAATAGCCGTGGCAGTCTACAAAAAACTGCAAATGTTCCATGAACTGGAAAACATGGAAATGGTCTTTGCTTTAAAATTAATGAAAAGAACTAACACCATTTTTATTTTACAGATTTTTCAGGTGTACCTAAATACGCTTAAACTGTTCTGAATATACAGGGTCATCCCACCATCTGTTGCAGGAGTGCTAATTTAGCGCTTTTAATAGGGCTCAGTAGAACTTCAGCAGCTAAAACTTTTGTTTAAAATGCCAAATGAACCTCCAGTGACAATAGAATACTCTCAATGTACTCTGATCTTTGATAGGAAAACATTGACTTTTTAAGAATTAAAAGGTTGAGATATTTTTTATGTGAGTGATGTTTCAAAATTCCTTCTATCTGTATTTTAAAACATAGTGAAGTGGTGCCTTAGTATGAAAAAAAGTCTGCTGATATCCAAAACACATTTTTTTTCAATACCTCAGCTAATCAAGAATTTTATAAACAGTTTAAGTCTGAAATACATTTATAGCCAGTAAACAAATGACAATAATAATAAAAATAAAAATCCATTAATACTCCTTTACTTAGTCATATTCATTCAGTGTTAATTCACAGGAGTCTCCAAATCACCTTGCTTTGTCCATCATCTTTAAAAATTGTACTATGCACCCAAAATGGCTAAAAGGATTTAATGTAGTTTTAAACTACATTTAGTATTTTTCTTTCAAAGTTCTCAAATGTTGATATACACATTAGACAGCATAATACTGAGGTGTGTGAAACCTCAAAGAAGAAAGTAGGTATTTGTCTCCATTCAAAAATCTCACTTAAGGAATAAGAGGCAAACACCTTGGAATTAAACCATTTGTTGATGCCATGCCATGAGTCCAGGTTATAAGGTTACCCTGGCAGATAAGGTGGAGAACACGAGTCTCCTCAAACCCACTACTTCATTCTATCATCCAGTAGACATTGGTGGTATTTACCCCCCATGAAAGCAGCTCCGCGTTCAAGAATGCTTTCACCAAAATAAATCAATCAGACATCCATTTCAGAGTACTTCAGACATTCTGATGCTCTTCCTTTTGGCACGCATAACTCCTTTTTATAGATGTATTATACATGATTAAATATAGATGAACTTTGAGTTGAGATTTAGGAGCTACGAAGGAACTGACTTTCTACTGATAGTTGGGTGACCATGAAGTGGCCATCGGACAAATAAGGCACTAATTTCTCTGCCCCCAGAGAGGCTCTTATTACTCCCAAACTACCCACCTCCTTCTTCCCTTCCACCACACCCTGAGCCCCTTTGGCATGTGGATCCCTGGCACCGCAGGGTATAAGTTTCTGTGGGAAGTCACTGGATAGGATACAGAGTGTTCCTCTCTTCCTTGATTACAGCTGTACAGAGATTTGCCATTTCACTGGGTGTCTGTACATTTAGCAGCAGCTTTAAATCTTAGCCAAATCTCTCGGTAGGAATGTCCATAATGAAAATAAGACATAGTTCACTGAACTTTAGATCCAATTTCTTTTTTGCTTTAGAAATCAGTGTCATATTACGCTTTATAAATTTTCTTGATTTTCATTCAGTGCATACAATCTAATAACTTTCAGAAAGTTTAAAATCTCATTCTTTAAAATGGTAGCAAATTGAACAAAACATCAACGTTTATTCCTTCCTTAATCTGAACCCTTCAATATTAAGTGAAATTGCTACAGGTCCACTGCAATTGATGCTAGACTGAAAGAGGAGCCTGCGGAGCTGACAGTTTCTACATTTCATTGTGCCATGTTCTGGTGTCTTTTCCAGTTTCTTTTCTGGAAAGATTAATTTAGCTAGCAATATAAATCAATATTTTTTAGTCATATTTTCTTCCTAATCTGCTTTCATTGGCTCTTTCGCATACAATTCACTTCGAGCAATAATTACAAAGCAATAACTCTAAGAAAACACTGTTATGAGTAACAACTTTCTCTCTATTTTTCTGATAAGATGGTTAAGTGGAACTATAAGCCATATTGTGCCTTGCGTGAACATGCCTGCTCTGAACATTGTGGTAGGCTGTGTGCAGCCCATGGGAACTCTGGAGCTCTGTCTGTCCCAGCAGATATGTGCCAGATGCTGCACTGTCCTGGCCTTGTTGTCCCATCCTGGAAAGTAGGCCAGGAGTTCGAAGGTGATACAAACAAACACAGCCTTCAGCAAAACACATGACTCAGCCTTGGAAGAAAGTGGGAGGACACACACGTTCCTGTTGGAACTATGGCATGGCGTGGCTTCCCTGACTCAGATCAGGCACTGAGCCCTGAATTGCTGCCTGACATTTCAGTGATTAGAAGGGTGTATAGTTGGGAAGATACAGAAAATTCATGGAGTGATTGAGCACTCTGGCCATTCTTGTATTGGGAACTGCAGTGAGACAGGACTGGGAACTAGTGATATCCCAAGAGAAGAGAA
The DNA here is from genome assembly GCA_028571105.1 of Tragopan temminckii. Classification (NCBI taxonomy): domain Eukaryota; kingdom Metazoa; phylum Chordata; class Aves; order Galliformes; family Phasianidae; genus Tragopan; species Tragopan temminckii. The sequence continues at coordinate 108,150,754 of JAOWBP010000001.1, read as the reverse complement.
TTTGGGGCAGGTCTCATCTGTGCAGCTCAAAGGAACAGAATGGGCCAAAAAAACCTGCATGAGCCCAGATTTCATGAGGGTCATCATGAGAGGAGAGTGCAGTGCTGGCTTAGGATGGGTACTGTGGCTTAACAAGGGCTATTCTGCTAACAAATTCAATGTATGGACAGATTTACCGTGTTTCTCCTCTGGAAAGGACCCCACCATACTGTGGTATTGGATAACAGCATTCACAATCTGGAGTTGGTTAGTATGAACTGTGGGGAACCCCAATGACCTTTGAGACCTTGATGCACCATCAACTAGGGGACTGAGTCATTTTCCTTAGAATTAAATAACAGGAGAACTTTGTAACATGGTCATCAAGAGATATTTTAAGGCTTCTATTTCATATCTTCATTAGCAGAAGTCAAAAGATTTTACAAAGAGAAGCACTGATTTAACACCTAGGGCAACTTAAATTTTTGGCCCCATCAAAGCACTTTGCTAATATTTATCTTCTATCACATAGGAAGAATTTACCATATCATTGAGTGCACTGAAGATTAATCCATTCATTTTTGTAATTACTTATGTATTTCCATGTGCAGATATGCACAATTCTGTACTTGAGTTTGTTTTTTTCCTTCTTCTGCTGTTCTGCTGTACCTGTTATCTTTGTACTGATCGTATTAAAGAACATTTTGTTCATGATAACTGACATTTTTATGAGAAGGGTCTTAAATAGGGATTCGATAATTCAATTTTCAGCTAAGAAAAATAATAATAAATAAAAAATGCTGCAGCCATCTTCTTGTTCCTCCCTAATTGGAGGTTAATCATTAATCTTTCAGCCACCGGGGAAATACATGTAAGAAAAGACTGAGAGGAAAATGGAAAATAAAATAAAAGATTGAACTGAAATGACCCACATTGGCAAGTGTTCAAGCCAAAGTGACCAACATCAGAGAGTGTCTACATGCAACAGTGAATGGGAGGGAAGACTTCTATTATTAATGCAGGCATCTAAAGGCCTAGAAGCCATGCTACAGCACCTATACCTGTACAGGAAATCTGAATGGTTCAACCTTCTATATTAGGCACTTTGCTCAGCTTTCCACACCGGCACCTGAGTGTGTCCAGTCAACCTCAACTCTCTCATGCATCTCAGCAAAAACACAAGATATACAGCTTCAGCTCCTTGTCACCGTAACATCCTAACCTTAATTGTAACGTGTGCAGATACAGCTGGGTTAAATGAAAATGCCACTATTGCATAGCCACTGCTTGCCACTGCAGATTAAGCTGGGTTTAGACACCGTTTTTATTATGAGCATGCTTGCGGTACTTGCTCACAGCCTGACACTGCAGCCAGACCTGGAGTGGTGATTTATGGTCCATCATCCCTCCATTCAGGTGTTTCTCTGGTCTCACTGTGACCTTTTCAAAGTACATTCTGCAATATGAAAGATGGCAGTGATCCCTCTTTCCCCTTAATCTCTTTCCCTGACACCAAGAAACAGACATCAGTGTTTCAAATTGTTTTTGATTGCAAGCATCAGGGTGGTGTTCCAGGAAGACATGAGTTTTATGTTTAATTCCAACTACAGCCAGATTGCAATCATTTTGATATATCCTAGCTCTGAATTCCTTTTGCTTAGCATGGCCCTTGCTGAAATTTTGCTTATTGCAATCATCTTTGTCTCTTACTTCACAACACAGCAGTATTCCAGTGGCTCTGTTTTTCCCGGAAGATCATGGTAAGAGATTTTTTCCATAGCATCATGAGTGACCAAAGGGAACGGACATTTTCTGCTGACTTCTCTATCATGTCAGAACCCACATAAAAATTCAAATGTGGATGATTCCTACTCTACTTACATTCCTCTGTTTCCTCATATCTAAGCGTTGCTGAAGATGCAGACTTAGCCAACAGAAAACACTAAACAGAAGATACTAAAAGAAATGTAGGCCATCAGGTTCTGTCAGACAGCAAAGCAAAGGCATATGTACCTCTGGCAGTCTTTCCATGCGTGGCAAGGCTGCTGCGTTCAGAGCAAGCTAGAGATTTCTTCGCTGAAATCTCTTCTACAGTCAATCTTTTCATATGCAAACTATTCTTAAAACGTATTCAGTTTGAGACAGCAGATGTTTAATTCATAAGTGACAAGAGGTAACAGCCATCCCTGACGCTAATTTTATGCCCGTTGTTTGTATCCTGCACATCACTGGTAGCACCATTTGTAAAGTGGAAAGTAGGAACCTGAAGGGCAGTGTTGCAAATGTCTTTCTAGCGAGTTAATCATAGCACTAACTTTGCACATGGGATCAGATGCAACAAATTGACATGCCCAGAAAGAATCGTGTGCACAGTCCATAAGATCAGGGCATGAAAAGAGACATTTACGGAAAATATTTGCTCCAGAATATTTGCTCATGAAGACTGTCAGTGTAAGTAAGAAAGAAGAAGTGCTTTAAAGATGTCCTTTTAAAGTGTTCTTTGAGGTCATATATTGTTTTATTTTACGTAGTATATTCCTATTATCTCAAATAGCTCTCAGATATTGCAGATAAGAATATCAAATGAATGTCTAGAAATATGTGGAGTTAGAATTCAATAAAACATGCTCCTTTATTAAACGCATTGAAAGGCTGTAGGTATTACGCAGCAGATGATTCCCCTTTATGTCAAGACTATTTCAGATAGCACAGTTCTAATTTGATAAGACTAAACTTTAAATCTAGCATCACCAAATGGGGCAGAGATAAGCCCAACAAATCTGTGTGAGTTCTGTCTTGGCATAGCTCAGATTGCCTCATGTATAGAAAAGTAAGCACAACTCTGACTATGCTCCAATGAGCCCTGTCAGGGGAATGCTGCAATGACACATCGTATACACAAACACAAAACAGAGAATGACAATTCAGATCTCTGAACGATGTAATTGTGAAGGGACATTTGGCAGCTTGTTTTGTGTTTTGCACATGCTTTTCACAGATGTGATAGCAATGGTCTAATAAGCAGTTAAATTGAAGGATAAACATGCTGAGACTACTCTAATAAAGTTTGACTCGAAGTGTTAGCAAACCATTGGGTACAGTAGATTTCACTGCTTTCTTTGCTATTTTTAATAGGAAAAAAAAATCAGTTTGTCAGAAGAGGAGCCCTTTGTATTCAAAGACAGAGCCACTGTGAGAAGAAATTTAATAGGTCGTCTATCCTGCAAGTGATCTGAGAACCCAGAAAAATGCAATATCAGAACAGAAGTGTGATTGTGTTATCAGAACAGACATTAAGAAGAAGGAAAAAAAAAAAAGGCAAATTTGTTTTTCCTGTTATTTAGACAAAAATAATGGCACATGAAGAATGGATACATGTGCATAGCTGAAAAGCTATTTCTGAGCAAAGCTCTTGTGGCAAGGTGCAAGTTACAGACCTAATCGCATGCCTATACAGCAGACATTTGCCTTAGAAGTATGTTGTGATGGCTGCCAAAATCAAGTGTTTTAATGTCAGAGAACACTGTAATCTGAATGGACGATGAAATCCTAATTGTGCTTTCCTGTACATCAGTATTTACTTTTTTTTCCAAATGTTTTGTCTCCTGTTTAGTTTTTTTTTTTTTCTCTTTTTTCTTTTTTTCCTGAGAAGGCTTTATCATTCATTACACAGGATAAGTAAGCACTGATTACACAGCACCTACTGAATAAGCAGCTACTTAAAAAAGTAATCTTCACCAGCCAGTTAGTAGTGCCTTATTTGCTGCATACCCAAAGCCTGCAATAAATACAGAATTATTCATATTTTCCTGGTCTTTTCTGGGCCACTCATCACTGTAGTATTTGCATGCCTCAAGAACACAGATGAGTTTATTGAAAGATAGGAGACCACTATTATTCCCATTTTACAGCTGAAGAGATAGGGACTTGCCTGAAGCTACATGGTGAATTAGTGGCAGAGCAAGGATTAAAATTCATGGCTTGCAACCCTGTGCACATTGCTGGAAACTGCACTGCCTTTTTACAGAAGGTGCTGAGAAACTGCAGCTCTCACTGACTTCGTCTACCACAGCAAGTGCTTAGTTTTGCCCTATAAGCGTTGGGCAGCCCAAGCTGGTCATCCATGAAACAGGACACACAGTTAATAGTCAGCTGCCAGAATAACTGGCTTATCATACAATCATAGAATTGTTTGAATTGCAAGGGACCCTTAAGGGTCAGTCTAGTCCAACTCCCCTGCAGTGAACAGGGAGACCCACAGATAGATCAAGTTGCTCAGAGCCCTGACCAGCTGGGCCTTGAATGTCTCCAAGGACAGTGCTTTCACCACATCTCTGGGTAACCTGTTCCAGTGCCTCAGCATCATCATTGTAAAAAAATTTGTTATGTCCAAGCTACATCTCCTCTCATTTAGTTTGAAACCATTTCCTCTTGTCCTGGCACAACACTGCTAAAAAGTCTGTCCTCTTCATTCTCATAGCCCCCCTTCAGATATGGAAAGACTGTTCTCAGGTCACCTTGTAGCCTTTTCTTCTCCAGCCTGAACAGCCCCAGCTCTCTAAGTTTGTCCTCATAGCAGAGGTGTTCCATTCTGTGGATCATTTTTGTGGTCCTCTTCTGGGCATGCTCTAACAGTTCTATGTCTCTCCTGTACTGAGGACTCCACATCTGGAAACAGTACTCTAGTTGAGCTCTGATCAGTTGTCATGGTTCTGGCCCAGTTCAGCCCAATTCCATGACTGCTGGGGTGGGGGGACCCACAGATTCACACACTGGAAAGGGGAAGGGGGTAGGGAAAATACAGGGAGATGGGCCCAGAGGAGGAAAACAACACGGCAACAAGCTAAGGGAGAAAACTAATTTACTAAATATGATAACAGAATGCAAGATAACATATTATAATACAATATAATTGAAATTGAAGCTATGAGAGAAAGAGTGTCCAATACAAAAGGCCTTACTCTAATGCTGAAGGCAAGATGGCTAGGGAGCACACACCTCAGAGATGAGCAGAAAAAGAAAGGGATAGCAGCCTCGTGATTCCCAAACACTTTTATCTTTCCCTCTGAATGGAAAATGGAAATGCAACAGCAAAGTCTTTTGGGAGCTGTAGTACATTTCTTCTCTTCTGAGATTCCCAGCGCACTACATGATGTTATGATGTAGAATACCGATAACAAAAATCATAAAACCATGACGCTAGTGCAGAGCAGAGGGGCAGGATCACGTTCCTCACCCTATGGCTGGCCATGTTTCTTTTGATGCAGTCCAGGATACAGTCGGCTTTCGGGGCTATGAGGCACATTGCTGGCTCATGTCCAGCTTGCCATCCAGCAGTACCTCCAAGCGCTTTTCAGCAGGGCTGTGTTCCATCCTTACATCCCCCAGCTTGTACTGATAGCAGGGATTGTCATGACCCAAGTGCAAGACCCTGCACTTGGCTTTGTTGAACCTCCTGAGGTTCACGTGGGCCCTCTGCGCAGCCTGTCCAGGTCTCTCTGGATGGCGTCCCATCTCTTGGGTGTGTCAACTGCTTTACACAGCTTGGTGTCATCCAAAACTTTCTGAGGGTGCACTTGATCCCACTGTCAGTGTTGCTGAAGAAGATACTAAAAAGCATTGGTCCCACTACTGACCCCTTTGGGACACCGCTCATCACTGATGTTCACCTGGACATTAGCCATCGACCACCACTCTCTGGGTACAATCTCACAACCAGATCTTCAACCATCAAGCAGTCTACACATCAAATCCATGTCTTTCCAATTTGGAGAGAAGGATGTTGTGGGGGACTGCATCAATCATCACATTAAGAAGCAAGTACTTCAGTACAGTGTTAACGGAAGAGTCTTGAAAACCATGTCAGCCACCTCTGGGTGAAGGCATTAGCTACTGGCGTTCTGACAGTGGCAGAGTGGATGATTCACTTTCTCTTAGCATAGATGTTGGACCTCAAAAAAACTGTGATAAAAGCACCATAATTTGATTTTAACAAAATCACTTTATGGTGAAATTCATTTAGAGTGGAAAACCCACTGACAGGCTTGAGATCTCTTTTCTTGGATCATTCACCTGAAACTCATTCCCTTCTGCTGTCTTGAGCATGCCCAGAATTCTGCCCCAGTACCCTCTACATCAAAATCATTGATTCATTTTTGATAGTTCTTGTTTTGTGTATTTTTAGCTAACTGGGAAAGCACCAGTAGATCAAACTGCAATCATTCCAGCAGTTGTATTTTATTTAATTCACCTTTTTATCTTTAAAGCTATTTTTTTTCATCTTCTCCTATGCACTTGAGATGATTTGCTCATTGATCTTTCCCACGTTTTGGCTGCTGTCGTGTGTACATACAGCTGTTAAAATTAACGTGGGCGTTAGTCCTCTGAACCTACAAATGACGCTGTTTAGACACGTAGGTTGAGTTCCTTGTGAACAATTGACCCACAGTCTGCCATCCATTCAAATATGTAGATGGAAATTTGAAACTAATCCACTAATTTTCAATTGGTGAAGGTGTGAAATGCATGATGATAAATCCAGCTTATCTTTCTTATGCAAGTAGTCCCGTTTCTCTGAAATTTGCAGTCAATGGAGTTGGTGCGGGCTTCAAAGCAGGACCAGACTTACGTGTATATCTCAATGCAGGGCTGGTGGGATATACTTTTTTATGATCCTGATGCCTATTTGTGCGGTCCTGTCCCTGTGCCACACTGTCCCTCCAGTCCCCATGCCTCTTTCTTCTTTCAAAAACTACAGCAGAGGTGGTCAAGGCAAACACTGCATCTGGGACTGTGCAAGGATCTTCTATGCCCTCTCTATACAATTTGGAGGTCAGGTTCTTCCTTTTCCTCCAGGTCAAACTGTTCTTGGCAAGGGCTGGTATGGCAGGTCTGCATTTTCACCAGACAGGTAAACCCTGAACACTTCACTGCTTCTGTAGAAGTGGAACAGTTTGCCAGGAAAGACCAAGGAAATCCATGCAACATTTCCTATGTCCAATGAGATAATGGTTCCCCATATCAAAGGGTTAATATGTACTTAAGTATGGATTGTATGTCAGTTCCTCACAGCTATTTATAACTGTTTTTGTGACTACATCCTCCTTTTCCAACCCAAACATCTATTGACTTTTTTAGAAATATCAAACCCCAAATGCAAATAGTTCCAGTGTTTTACTCTACTTTTCTTTTGGCTAACTCCATTGCCAAATTTTAGCCTGCTCTGCAGTTGTTTCTGTTGTTTTGTGAGCAAGCCACCTACATTTTTAATTGAATACACTATTTGCCAGGAGAAAAAAAAAAGTCCCTACTTAATATTCATGCAAATCTCATTCTTCAGACTCCAACAAACACTCATTGACTGACTCATAATTACTGGGTCGCACACAAGGCATAACCTTTGCTGATGCATGGGCATAGTTCCACTGCCCTTCACTTATGCCAATTTATAGTACATGAAGGTCCAGCTTATTGACTGATATATATAATATATGCTATTAATTGTATCTTTCTGAATTCTAGTGCACTGGAACTGAGGAAAGGTTTTCATATTAAGTTCTATGACTGACATCACCTGGTATGGTATATGCTTGATATAGTTCAATCATTAATATTTATCTTCTTGATGCCTTATAGTAGATCACTGTGAAATCCCCACCAAAAACTTTTCCAAAACAAGGCTCTTTTTTTTTTTTTTAGCAGCTCTT
>JAOWBP010000001.1:108119007-108129103 GCA_028571105.1 Tragopan temminckii | reverse complement strand
GGCTCCACCCCTTCCAGCAGCACAGGTGAATTGCCTTCACCTGTGCTCCCATGGCTGACTCATTGCTTGCCTCAGGTGACCAATCAGAGGTTCAGGCCGTGATTCAGCAGTTCCCATACACCCACAAAACCATGTCTCTAAGCAGGGCACCTGCTATCAGTAGAGCCTTGCAGGAGGGATGGGTTTCATTAACCAAGCAGGGCTCAGAAAGTACTTGTTTTCTGGCAAGCAAGGTTCCATACAAGAGTAACTGAAGGCTTTCTCTTTTGGTCATGTGAGTCATTTAAGTTGAATGAGGAGAGCGTGTATGATGCCTGCTTTCTGCGACTGAATACAGTTTGGGTTTCTTTTCTCTCTCTTTTAAGGTGAGCGAGATAGGGTGCTATCAGGTTGCTACAGAGTTCCCTAGCTGGTCAGCATGTATAAAATTATGTCAGTGACAAGAACCTCTGTTAAAAACTGAACCCCAGACCACCTGTATTTAGACAGCTACAGCAAAGCTCTATTGATACATCATTTCAATAACCTCTACAGCAGCTATTTTAAAGCTGTAACATGTGAATAGTTACTTGCCATCCTAACCCTGTTGAGCCCTCCCTCAGCTCTCTTTCCTCTAGATTTCTCATCTTCTACTCATGTGTAAACCATCTGTTATGTTTCTTCCTGGCCCTTTTTTTAATCCAACTACCCCCACCCTTTCCTCTTATGAGACCAACACATTGCTTTCGTTCCTTTCTTTCCTTTTCCTCTCACTTTACACAGTGATGCTTGAAAATAGGGCTCAGTGCTCCCATCTTATGTAATGAACTTCTGAAATTTCTAGGAAGTTATGCCTATAGTCCTGTAGGTCTCCCTTTGGGTCTCTACCCTGAAGGGCTCTTAGGCTGTCTCTTGGCATTCCTCTAGCAGCATGCTTGGCCTCAGAGTCTAAAGATTTCTTTGTCAGCCTTGTAACCAATAGGCCTTTTGGCCTTTGGTTTAGGCCTCCCTCTAGATCTCTAAGGCTCTAGGCCAGCCTCTAGGTGTCTTGCCTCAAGGCACTCCTCTGGGCTTCAGTCTTGAGTCTTGAGAATCTGAGCAGTAAAACTAATTTCACCTGACTTTGAACAACTGTAGTACAGATGTCTGCCATCAGGCAAATCAGCCTGGTAAGTGGAGGGAAACAGGCCTTTCCAAGGCATACTTACCCTATGGCCAATGTTGAAAGTGAGGTCAGGGGAACTGCAACCTTGAAGGGCCTGTTTCTTTCCAGTGATCATAGGGAAAGAGCCTGGGCTCTCAACGGTTGATATTTGCATTTGATCAGGGTTGGAATGTCTCTTTAAACATTTTCTTAATTTCAAGCTTTTGGGGATTTTGGAGTGATTCAGAAGTTGTTAAAAGAGAAATGCATCAGAAGCACGAACTGCATCTTAAAGCAATTACTGACTCAGAGTCTATATTTGTTGCAGAGAGAATAACTCAGGTGAAAACAGATATCTATGTTACCAGTTTTGGCCCAGTGTCAGACACAGAGATGGTAAGTTCTAGCACATGGCTTTTGACTCACTTGTGTTTATTGGGCTCAAGTATTTTCAGAATCATCACTGTTGGTTTGACCCTATGGTAACCTGCCTGTTTCTTTGTGCAAGGAATACACCATAGATGTATTTTTCCGACAAAGCTGGAAGGATGAAAGGCTTCGATTCAAAGGACCTATGCAGCGTCTCCCTCTCAACAACCTGCTCGCCAGCAAAATCTGGACGCCAGACACTTTTTTCCACAATGGCAAGAAGTCTATTGCTCACAACATGACGACACCAAACAAACTTCTGCGTCTTGAGGATGATGGCACTCTTCTGTACACAATGAGGTAATACCCTGGATTCATTTATTCTTACACAGTTTCCCAGCTAGATCTGCAAATTCAGGAGAGGAGCGTGGCACTTGCCCCACCCACAGCAGTGCCATGCAACCAGTCATTCGCACATATTGATATGAATATCAAGAAAAGAGGAAAATGTAATCACTGCCTACAAGTACCAATTAATTTGTAGCTTCTGAATACTGCTGGTGCTTAGATATTTCCTTTGATTAAGTGAAAAACATATTCTCAACAGATTCGATGATTCTGTTCAGCTTTTTTAGTGCAAATCTGTTCCCTCTTACTGTTTGTGTTTGTAGCTGCAGTGCTAATTGAAGAACTGTCCCAAAGGCCACACAGACTGGCATCTTGTTCTGGGGCACTACAGTTTGAACCCTTGAAGCTTTTGTTATTACTTTCTCTATTTCACTAATTGTTCTAAAAGGCAAATCATCACAGGGATAAATGAAGTATGCTAGAAGCACTGAAGAGCTGTTTTAGCAAGTATTTTCCTGAAAACAAAGCTGGCATACACTGTCAGAGGAGCAAATTGGCATCTGAGTTATTCAGGGTTGTGCTCCTCATCTGATTAGAGGATACTGTCAGGCTTCATCATTGCATAACCTAGATATTATATATAATATCAGTGACATTAGAGGATTGTCTGAAGTTCTTCTCAGGCCAAATCCCATGTCAGTATATGGCGATTTGCTCATTAAAAGTAATTAGGCTGTAGTAATTAAGACTTCCATGTATCTTCAGCAAGGTTTTCTCTGAGAGTGTAGTCATACAGACAACACTTGAAAAGAGATGAAAGAAAAAGCCTACTCTAAGCTTGTCTGATAGGAGCCTGTAGTGATGCACAAGAACCAGCAGAGTGGCTGGGGACCTGGCATTAGGTGCTGGGGTGCCTTGAAATGAGGATTTTGAGCACTTGCCCCCCAGTGAAGTTAAGCACTCCTGTTCTGCTATGGGGCTGGCTGTTTAGGGCTGGTGGACATCCGGGGGGCTCCGAGTGGTTAATGTTTATTTGGCTCAGGGATTACACTTCTGTATGGAGGCATCTAGAGCTTCTTGAGGTTTATTTCAGGTGTTCTGGTCCTGATTATTTACTTATTTGTTATTTGACCCTATTGTTAAATCCCTTCCCTTGAATGGAAAAGAGATTTAGGAGATGTAAGGTATCCTTAAGTACATCCTTACAGCTTTAGATAATCACATTTGTAACTGCTCAACTGCTGAAAAAGCTAAGAGGTGATACAGGTCATATTAAAAAGAAGGAAAAAAAGCTCACTTTCTTTTCTGCTATAAACATTGCTATTTTTTCTCATGCTTTTTGCTGAATTAGTGATTGTTGCAATAGAATCATAGAATCACTAGGGTTGGAAAAGACCTCTCAGATCATCTAGTCCAGCCACCAGCCCACCCCCACCATGCCCACTGACCACATCCCTCAGTGCCCACATCCACATGGTTCTTGTACACCTCCAGGGATGGTGACTGCACCACCTCCCTGGGCAGCCTGTGCCACTGCTTCATCGCTCTTTCTGAGAAGAAATTTTCCCTGATATCCAACCTGAACCTCTTCTGGCACAAGTTGAAACCATTACCTCTTTTCCTATTACTGTTACCTGGCAGAAGAACCAACACCCACCTCGCCACAACCTCCTTTCAGATCACTGTTGAAAGCAATAAACTCCTGAATCTGCATGAGGATGTGCATACATGTTTAGATTAATGAAAGTCAAAATAACTATAAGAGAAACTTGTTTAAAAAAAAAAATATTGGTAACTCTTGCCTTAAAAGCAGCTCCACTGCAGCCAGGGCTACCTTTGTGCGCCCCCAAAGAATGCCACTGGTGCATTTCGTGATGATTTTTAAGCAAGTAACAGAGACACCTGAAGAAACAGAACAAGACCTGGGCAAGCTGCCATTGCCTCTCAGCAGCTCTGTGGAAGTGGCTCTGTTAGGGAGTGGTAAAACCAGGGCCACAGGCTGTGTGTGTACCAGAGGGAAGGCTGCCCTGCTCCAGCGACATTTGGGTTTGATTCAGACTTTCTTGTTGCCCTGCTACATGTCTTTACCAGGCAACCACGTTTTATTGGCTCATAACCCAAGAGGCAGCAGCAGGGATGGTGAGGTCTCAGGCAGCCTTACCCCCCTTCTACGAAGAGCCTGGGGAGTTGCTGCTGACACACTCAAAATGTTAGGTTAGGGCTTCTTGGGATTTGTGTTTTTTGTAGGCTACTGGAAGATGCAGAATACTTTTGTAGCCTAAAAAACACGAAACAATTTTTTTTTTTTTCTTTTTGTGTAGAGTATTCAGTGTGGGTGTGCATGTGTATGGAAATAAATTCCCACTAACCATGCTGTATGTGATAAGAAATGGAGCGCAAAGCTTTTTAAATAGCTTCCCTTCCACTATTGCAAGTAATAACTTTTTAAAAATAAAAGAGTGTATATCCTATTCTGTTCAAACTCACGCTGGGAGGCTGCTGCAATAAGGCGCAGGGAGCTGTGCTGCCTTCAGGATCATGGTCTGTCTTGATGGGCAGTTCATCAGCAGTAGTGGTGCTGTGCCAGGAGGCAGTGGAAGAGCCTGACCTGATTGTGCAGCATGACTGTGACCTGTGCTTAGCCCCTCAAGCAGATCTTGACAGAGATATGGCTGCTCAGTGCTGCCAGAATGGCATTTCTTGAGAAATTAGGATGCTGGGGGCAGGGCTTCTTGTCTCAGCAGCAGTGTGCTGGTGGAGGATGCTGGACCTCAGCTGGGACATAAGCCTTGTGTTCTGCAGGTCCCACCCCACTCACTTGGCTCACGGGATCTGGAGATGCGGAGACAGCCCTCCCTTAGCTCTTCATCCCCCTCATTTCCAAGGAGGAATTGTGAGCTTCCCAGACTGTACGTAGGAGTAATCTGTGCCGGGAGGATTGGACCCTCTGTCATTGACAAAGATGCCGGAATTGCTTTTGCAACCTCGCATCTGGCTGCCTGAATGAAAAGGAGGAAAGCAGCTGAGCAGATGCTGACCCTCCTCTTATTTGACTTCCAGATATACTGAGTTTGATCAGCTGAGCAAACTTCCAGCTTTAGCACTTGGCAGTACATATATTTTCATGATAAGTGTTTTCACTTATAAAGAGAACTGAATTTTTTGCATGTTGCATTCCATGATTTGTAGTCTAGGTCAGGAGTTGGTAGGATATATTTTGTTGTAGAACTGCAGTAAATATGCTTCTGTAACATGCAGTATTAAAACTTTTCTGCCTGAACATAAGAACACAATGTGCTCTTTAGATAGATTTCATAAACAGCAATATTCTCTGCGGAGAATAGCTTAATAATTCTGATTGATTTGGTAGGCCTTATCTCTTCTATTTTGTTGACGTGGTTTACAAATGATACGCCGCTGAAGTGAGTGTTGCAAATTCTTTTTCTGCCCCTAGAGGGGAGTGTTGTCTGCAGCTCCATTTTCAATTATCTGTTTATTTATTTATTTTCCTTCCGTAAGAGCGCTGTGGTAAAGGGCCCATATTTCTCTCATCTGTATAGAAAATGGTTTTGTGAAGGCAAGCAAAAATTTTATTCTTCTGTCCCTTCAAATGCTTGGAAAATATTTAGATTATCTGAGTTGGGAAATAAATGCTGTTAAAAGCATAAAGCTAATTTGTTCCTTAAAACTGCTGTGTTTCAAGGACAGTGATTTAAGCAGCCCTTTCAAGCTAAGAGAACTCAACTGTGAGCAGCTTTTCTGTACTCGATGGGGGGATGACTGTAGAAATTGCAGCTTTGATAAACTTTGCTGTAGAACACTGGAAGAATGCTGTTAGTCTGCCTTTTTTTTTTTTTTTTTGCCAGAAACTGTGTGAAGCAGATGATGTTTGCCTTTGGAACATAACTGAGCTTTTGGACAGCAGTTGATAGACAACTGAAGTTGATTTTTTTCAGCTTTCAGATGCTGAACATTCTTTTCATCTCATGACAAGGGCTAAGCTCCTTGGTGTTCCATTCTTACCCTCGATTTGAATGGAACCAGGCCACCTTTGCTACCTCTAGGTATCTAAACATCTGCCATAATTTGGAATTTTAACTATCACGTGGTCGTGTGTGCGATGTGTGTGCAAATAGATTTCCTCTCTATTATTACAATAATTGAAGGTTACCAGAGATTCTGGCTGTGGTTACATTTAAATCACAGAACCATGGAATCACAGAATAGCTTGGGTTGAAGGAGACCTTAAAGCCCACTTGGCTCTAACCCCTGCCCTGGGCAGGGCTGGTCCCCACCGACTCAGGCTGTCCAGGGCAGCCTGGCCTTGAGTGCCTCCAGGATTCTGTTGCATTAAGCTGCATCTGCATAGTTTACTGGCTTGAGAGTGCAAACATTTGTCTGTATGGTTAAGAAACTACCAAAATCTTTTGTATGGCTCCAAAATACATTTGTCTGTACTGTTTGTGGAAGTCATTTAAAATTCAGTGTTGTGTAGATGGGCCATCCGCTTGATGGCAGCATCAGCACACTGCTGGGCCTTCTGAGTGGATGCATAGTTTACCTAGCTGGAAATGCTAATTCCTGTATTAGCACTGCGTTAAAATTGCATGTGCAAGTTTACACGTGTTCTGGATGCGTGTTAGCACACAGTCTGCTCTTCTATGAAACACTTCCATAGCAAGCTAGCAATTTCATACTGTAGAGCTGCTGACTATAAGACCGACTAACGGGAAGATGCAGTGCTGTTTTCAAGGCTTCCATTGGGGAAGTCAGGTTTTGTTTGCTTGTTTTTATTTTTTTTTTTTAGGGAAAAGTAGTTCTGTGAGAAGTGTGTGGGTTTGCAAGCACTGGTGGTGCCAGAAAGCGCCCTTTCCCAGATATAGATTTGCTTGCATGGCCCTGAGTGAGGAGTGACCAAAAAATGTACACTTTTTTTTAAAAAGAGATGTTAATCTTCAATCAGTCAGTCTTCTAGATGAGAACATTTCTGTTCAAATTGTGCATGTTGTTCTTACTTCGGACGGAAGGTCTTATTTATGTATCCATTTATATTTATAGAAAAGGATCTGGCAATGCTTTGGGCATTGTATAAATATTACAGAACTAATTGGGAGCTATCAGACTGTACAAATGCACATTTCCTTTCAACATATTAAAGACCTACTGCCTCTACTTTCCTGTTCAAACTTCAAAAAGCCTGAAGCTAGAAGAAAAAAAATAATTTCTTCACTTTGGGCTGAAACTTAGAGAGTGGTGAAAAACAGCTATGATGCTAAGGACTCTTAGCTGCTTATCATCAATTCAGATTTTGACAGAGGAAGAGAAAATCGGGATATACGAAGTGAAAGGCCCTCCCCTGAGGACAGTTTATCAGCAGGATTCTTGTTTTAACACCACGCATATCAGTTCTAGTTCCTCTGTTTTTAATGCACATTGCTCCATTTCTCAAAAGTTGTCCTTCAAGGAACTGAGATTTTTTTGTTGCTTCAAAAATCCAGAGATGAAATTACCCACAGGGAGGGAAAGGCACAGGAGGAGGCTGTGGTGTAACATATTAAAAATGAGCAATTATTATCTGCTCAAATATAGTCCCTATGAAGAGTGTATGACAGTAGCCTATTCTGCTGGTGATAGAGGTAGGCAGAGCCCTTCTGAGACCTTCATCACAGAGACACAAACTCTCACAGCAAGGGTAACATTGATTAAAAGACAAAACCCAAACTGGAGCCAGTCCATCTTTGGATAAGGGAGATGTGTGGCTGGACTTTGAGGGGTTACAAAAGATCTAGCTTCAGTTTTAGCTCTACTGAGCACAGGAGCCATTCTGTCTTTCTGCTGGGGGGGAGCAGTTACAGTTTCTGTCCAATTTCTACTTTTTAAGAAGGAACCAGGATAAGTATCAGTTGTTTCTGCAGACAGGGCGACCTGAAACTATGTCTGTGTGTGGAAAGGAGGGGATGACCTAACAGAGGAAGGAGTGGAGTCATGCCTTGATGGCTATCCCCCGAGTATTCACAGCTTCATTGGTGACCCTGTCTTTGCTCAAATCGTTGGACAGGTCACAGGTTCTGTGGGAAGAGCTTTGGGAGTAACTGGTAGGTGCGGAGGAATTGCTTTGGCTACTCTTGTCTTTTTTATCACCATGGGAGCAAAACATTGCAGTGAACTCTCTCATCATTTCACTTAAACTGAAATTAAAATCTTCATCTGCCAAATTGGAAATACCATCCCCTGAACTACAGTTATGTTTGCCTTGAACCTGCCAGTGAGCAATCTGTAACACACAGTGGCAGTGCATGGTTGGGATCCTCCTCAGCTAATTTCATTCGTCTGTAATGTTGATGGCTGCAGCTGAGACTCTTGGCTCAGAATTGTTCCCAGCACAAAGAAGGGAAATTTTAAAGAACTTGGTTGTCTCCACTTTTGTAGACATCTCCTTTAATGTGAAAGATGCTTATTTCTCTCCACTCTTTGAGGGGGTTTCTATTTTTTTCACAGCTTCAAAAAAAAAAGGATCCTGGGAATGCTACTGTTGATATCTATGACTAGTCACGTGAATCCCATCTTATCTGTTTATTTCTATTGGTGTTTTCCACCCTCGTGCTCATGAAGTCTGGAGGTTGGCAGTGTGCAAGCTGAGAAAAGCTATGGAATGTTCTGGGCAGCAGCTGGTCCTCTAGCTGTGTTGTGAAGAACTTGCAGTTTCCTCTTCATGCAACATAAAGCTGAAGGCTGTGCAAGTGCAGAGCATGTGAGCACACTCTAATTGGGTTCACTCCTCCACTTTTGTCTAGGTGGGTGTAGGAGGGAATCTATTATACCTTAGGAAGAATAAAAGAAATCCCCATAAATTGCAATCCTGCCTTTGGCAGTTTAGATGAAGGGAAAAGAGTTTGTATATATGATAAGAGGGAGCTGGTGAGGAGAAGGCTATCTAGCAAGGGATGCCAGAGGTCTGTGGCTTAGCTAAGAGCTGGTGATCTGGAAGATGCATTTGAGAGTTCGCACGTTGTATGGTTTTAGAGGAAATGAGGGTGGAAGGATTTTGAGAACGAGGGTTTTTGGTATTGATAGTCACTCAGAAATAAATGGGAAGTATTGCAAGTTGAGATGGAAACTTCTTAGGTCTAACATGCTTCAGAATATTTTAGCAGATGAATGTATTAGGGTGGAGGAAGAGATGATTCCTGAAGCAACACAATTACCATGTAGGAAATTGATGGTAATTTGCCCTTCTCTGAAGACTTCATCAAATTTGTTCATCAAACTAACACATATGTCAGAATAAAGTCATGCAGTAGGCTGGTTCCTTGTATAATGTTTTGGAGCTCTAGATGGTTTGTCTGAACCATGGAAGATAATCAAAGATTTCAGCTTTGTATTCAGGGCTGCTAAATCAAAATCCATCCTACCTATCTTACCATGAGCATATCAGTCTAGATGTAAGAGAGTCCAAATACACTGGTACTGCCCATCTAGTCTACCTCATCCTTTATTACTTTTTAGATCTGGCTCGTTTGTCTATATAGAAAATGGTGCCTGTATTTTTGTGCCTCTCTTTATAAATATAAGGGCTGTATGATCTAGGAGGAAAGAACATAATGGTTGTGCATCCAGATGACCCTGATCCAAGGGAGGAATGTGTGTCATACTTACAGACAGAAATAGAAGAAATAAAGCCTCTTTGGCCAGTTAGAAAATCTGCACTGATCAAACTGTTTAATTGCCAGTATCAAAATTGGAGAGTGGGTGCACTGTGCCATGTCCATCTTAGTCCTTAGCCTCCATCTCCTCTGACATGTGCCAGAGTTTTCTGTGCTCCCTTCCTACTCATGTACTTGGGTCTTCTACTGAAGGAAGGGCTGGACAATCCCATGTGCAAACCAGGCACTGTTGTCCTTTGCTTGTTTTGTCATCAAATGGGATGATTTTCTCTTGAGAGCAAGTGAGAAGCCAATACACAACACTACAAGAACAGTTGTATTTCTTTCAGTTAGCACTGGGGCAAACCTGCCACTAAAGGACCAAGCTGCTTAGATGATTGTGGCTGAAATGTGTAATGTGGACATGGGGCAACATGTGGCACATCAAAATGAAGTATGGGTTCATTGAGGTGTTGTTTTCCACTCTACCCGCATCAACAATTGCGTCAGCTTTTTGACATTGCTAGCACTAGTTAGATTTTTTTGTTTTAATTCGAGAATTAAGTAGAAATAAAAGCTACAGCAGTAGTGGAGAAATTTGAAGTCATTCTTC